>CM062805.1:662160950-662615950 GCA_031772625.1 Pinus tabuliformis | reverse complement strand
AGGAGGCCACGAAACCTGTCCCTCCCTTCACGCAAAAAGTAGATGCTCGACGGGCTTTACCATCGATGGTTTCAGCGGCCATTTTGAGGTGTAATGGGTGGCCCCTTTTTCCTTCCAATATTAATTTTGCGATGAGAGATAGAGTTTCTCTGAACCTTTACAATCAGAATCAAAGTGCCTCCACGAGGAACTATCTGGTGGCTGTGTGATATGGTTGAATGTTTTTTAATTAAAAAAAATTGTATGTGGGTTTCAGACTCACTCACTGATTTCTTGAACGTTGCCTATATATTGAATGTTGTCTTGGTGTTGTACATTGAAAGTTGCCCATATATATTGAGGTCTGTTGAGCGCTGCCTATATCTTGACTGTTGTATTTACGCTGCCTTAATACACAATCTTGGTGTATTACATTGATCTCTGGTCCGACCATATATTGAACGCTGGTATCACCATATGCTGCCCCACTTGTGTATGCATTGAAGTTTTTTTTTGGCATATAAAAATCGTTGAATGCCATGTGTTGAATAGAGTTTTTTAAAATGAGGACGTGGGTCAAAGCACTGTGGCATGAAGTGTTGAATGCGCTATACAGTTTTGTGTATTTACAGTCTTGGGTATTGACATTTGCTGTCAAGTTGAATTGCTGTCCAGTCATATCAAAATTATATTTTTTTTCCATTAAAAGTAAAATTTTGCAGCAGAAGTTTTTGTTACAGTATGCATTCAATCATATCCATTGTCGGAATAGTTCTCACTAGCAAGGAGAACTATCCTGAATGGTCCCAGATGATAAAACACACCCTCATTTTCAATGAGTTGTGGAAAGGAGTGTGCATTGGAGACAGAGACAAACAACCAGAATAGCTTACCTTAGATAAAGAGCTCGCCATTTGGGAAAATAAGAACAGCAAAGCCTATGCATTAATTGCAGCATTTGTAAGTGAAGAGGTGAGTCGCCATATTACACCATTTTCAACTACTTTCAAAGCCTTACAAAAGCTGAAAGAACTCTATGACTCACATTCTGCACTTGAAGTTGTTCAACTCATGATTAAACTCTTCACTCTTGAATTGCAAAATAATGATCCTCTTGCTCTTGCATCCGAAGTAAAGTCTATAATGCATGATATCCAAGCCACTAAAATTGATTTGGATACTCCTCTTATCGCATTTCTCAAGGCACTTTATCCTACTTACTCCAATTATCTTGAGTCATTGCAAGCAATTGGAAATCTTAAAGACATTACCTTTGACTCTCTTGTGAAAAAATTTGCTGAAAGAGAGAAAGCTTTTGGAAATAAGACAACCCTTGAATCTTTTGAAGAGGCTGTGTGCCTTGCTCATAAAGAAAAGCATCCTGCTCAAGATTCTTCAAGAGGAAGAGGAAGATATTTCAGAGGCAGGGGGGCAGACACTCTCAAGGAGAAAAGGCAAATTTGCGCTGCATACGCTACAAAAGAAATGGATCACATGATGCCTCTACATCCAAGCTACCATGGGACATAATTGAACAGCAAAGAAACCAACAGAAAGGTAAAATTGATGATACAGACAAAGGTAAAGCACCTGAATCCGCTCACTATGTTGTGGCACAATGTAATATTGGAGTAAATGAAGATTTATTTAATGCTTCACTTGCTTCTTGGAAAAATGATTGGTTGCTTGATTCAGGAGCAACTTGCCACATGACTCATAGAAAAGATTTTTTTGAAGAATTTACTAACAATGTTGATGGAGCAGTATAATTTGCAGACCAATCAAAAATCAAGCCATCAGCGATTGGCACAATTAGGCTTAAATTTCCTGGTCTTCCAGACTTTCTTCTGCATCATGTTCTATATCTCCCACAGCTCAAGAGAAACTTGTTGTCCCTGGTCCACATCCGCCAGCAAGGTCACTCCATTCATATGTTTGATGGCAAGCTTGAGGTGAGAAGAGGATCTGAGCACTCACTTGTCATGAGGGGAATAGAAGAAGAAAGGTTTCTCAAGCTGCAAGGTACCTCTGCTCGTGCACAACATTTCTCATACAATTCTCATTATGAAGAAGGTACACTTCCTTCAAGTTTATTATGGCATGCCAGATTTGGACATTTGAACTATGACAACCTCTGCTTGTTGAAGAAAAATGGTGTTGCTGGTTTGCCTACTATTCCTAGGAAATTTAAGCAATGTGATGCTTTCATTCTAGGAAAGCATAGCAAATAGTCTTTTCATGATTCACATTCAAGAGCACATAGAAAACTTGAACTCAATCATTCACATTTATGTGTTCCAATGCCTGTTCCTTCTGCAAATGGAAATAAATATATGATGACATTTATTGATGACTACACCAGAATGTGTTGGGTTTATTTATTGAAGAACAAATCTGATGCTTTTCAAACATTCAAGAACTTTCATAAATGGATTGAAAATGATGCACAATGTCATAGTGGGTCTATTCGCACTGATAATGGAAAATAATACACATCAAATGAATTTGAAAACTATCTTCGCCAACATGGGATCAAACATCAAACAACTATACCTTATAATCCCCAACAGAATGGTGTAGCTGAAAGAATGAATAGGACAATCTTAAATATGGTACGATCCATGCTCTTCTTAAAAAATGTAAAGATAATGCTTTGGGCTGATGCTGTTCTATCTGCTGCATATATAAAGAATAGATGTCCATCTAATGCTATTAGAAACAAGACTCCATATGAAATGTGGTATGGACATGTTCCTTCGGTAAAGCATCTCAGGGTCTTTGGTTCCACCTGTTATGCCTTGATACCAAAGGTACATAGAAACAAACTTGGTGCTAGAAGTCGTAAGTGTATCTTCCTGGGGTATTCAAACACCTCCAAAACCTACCGTCTCTATGATGAAGTCAATTTATTGTATCTAGAGATGTAATTTTTCTTGAATCATCCAAAACTGACAATGTTGTTGAGTGGCAACTTGATCACTTGGATAGATTCGAAAATGAAAAATCATTTCATGAATTTGATAATCAGATTCCAAATCTTGAAGGGGGGATTCCTATACTAGATCAACATGTGGAATCTTCTTCTGAATAACACTCTCCCCTGCATGAAACTCCAACAACAGATGATGCTTTAAGTGATGTGATTGATAGAATTGGGAGACTCAACCTTGATTCAATCCCAACTCAATCAACGGAGCAGCCTGGACCATCTAAGAAAGGTCCCCCAAAGTGGCTCACAAAGACACTTGAAAGTGTTCATCCTGATGAGGTTGGAAAAACAGGAACTAGAAATTCAAACCAGCAAAATGGAGGTGATGTAGATGACTCTAATTCACCTGATGATATGGATGTTTCTTATGATTGTGAATTGAACTTGTCTACAGATTTTGAACCAACTTCCTTCAAATAAGATGCTTCTCATGATGAATTGAAAGAAGTGATGCAAAAGGAGTATGATGCCCTCATAAAGAATGGAACTCGGAAGTTGGTTGATCCTCCATTAGGAACCAAACCAATTGATGCAAGTGGGTCTACAAGAACAAGTATAAAGCTGATGGCTCACTTGACAAGCATAAAGCCAGGCTTGTGGCAAAAGGTTTTGCACAAAAGGAAGGGATCGATTATGAGGAGACTTTTGCCCCCACAGCAAAATGGGCTACCATCTGGACACTCTTTGCCTTAGTAGCTTAGAATGGTTGGAAAGTCCATCAAATGGATGTAAAAAATGCTTTCTTGAATGGAGATCTAAAAGAAAATGTTTTTATGTCCCAGCCTGAAGGATTTGTAGTGAAAGGACATGAACATAAAGTATGCAAACTTGTGAAATCCTTGTATGGCCTCAAACAAGCACCGCGATCCTGGTATGAAAAATTAACTGAGCATCTTCTGAAACTCAATTTCAAACATTATGATCTTGATGATGCAACTTTATTTGTCAAGAAAGTTGGCAAAACAGTTGTATATCTTGTGGTATATGTAGATGATGTTTTGATGATATGGAACAATGAAAGCTACATTGCATCCATAAAGAAGGAATTGGGGAAAAGTTTTGAAATGATTGATTTGGGCTATGTTCATTACTATCTTGGTATTGAAGTAACTCAACATCCGAAGTCCATATTTCTTTCTCAAAAGAAGTACATTGGAGATCTGTTGAACATGTTTGGCATGACAGAATGCAATCCTCTTTCTACTCCAATGGAACAAAACTTAAAGCTCACATCTATTGAAGGAAAAGAATTTGAGGATGCAACAAAGTATAGACAACTTGTAGGAAGTCTCAACTACCTAACTACTACCAGACCAGACATTTCGCTTGCTGTTGGAATTCTCTCCAGGTTTATGCAAAAGCCTTGTGAGGGACATTGGTCTGCTGCAAAAAGAGTTCTAAGGTACTTGAAGGGAACTCAAGACTTTGGAATCAAGTATACACAGGTGGACGACTTCAGCTTGATTGGATACTCTGATTCAGACTTCGATGGAGACAAAGAAACTGGGGTATCTACTTCAGGATATGCTATGAGTCTTGGATCAGGAGCTGTCTCCTGGAGATCACACAAACAATCAGTTCCAACAGATTCCACAACAGAAGCAGAATACGTGGCAACAGATGAGGCAACAAAAGAAATTGTGTGCCTCAGGAAAATTCTTGAAGATTTGCAGGTAAAACAAGTACAATCAAATCCACTCATGATTGACAATACCTCTGCAATAAAGTTGGCCAAGAACCCAAAGTTCCATGATCGAACGAAGCACATCAATACTAAATATCATCTGATTCGACATCATGTTGAGGCCAAAACAATCCATCTCCGCCATTGTTCATCGAACGAGCAAATTGCAGACATCTTCACCAAAGCGCTTGGAAGAGAAAAGCTTGAAAGATTCAGAACGATGCTTGGACTCACGAACATCCCTTCAGATTAAGGGGGGGAATGTTGACACCTAATCATCAAGATTGGGTGAATAACTGAAATTGATGTAAATAAATAATGGAGAATATGAATAGTCACCGGGAGATGAAATGAACAGCCTCTCCCTCATGTATATAATAAACACCAACCTAAATAAAATCAATGAATTGAAATTTGTGGAGTTACTACGTGGCCTGACAATATTTATATATTCAAAAATGTTATATATATATATATATATATATATATATATAAATATTTTTTATTTTATTTTATTTTTTAATTTTTAATTTAAAATGCGGAAAATATTCTCATATGTAGTTTTGTAGTAATTGAATTTAAAGCGGTAATTTAATGCTTCTACATTTAAAAACATTTTTTGAGTAATTCTTTAACTAATTTTACTTACTATTAAAATTATAAATTTAATTATATAATTTGCACAATTTAAATGCTCGAGAAATTTGTAAGGTGTACAATACATTCATATAGACAAAAATGCATTTTAAACAAAAAAAAAAATAACAGTCTCATTAACAATTATATATTTAGACTCCAACAACAAAAAAAATCCAAAAATGTATAATTATTAGAGACTCCCATTTAAATTCAAATTCAGATCTAACCCAAAAAATAGTAATAATTAAAACAACTATAAATAGAAACCCCTTTTTCCTGGTACTTATGTTCTGATTATCCCCCATCCTCTGCCTTTGACAACTACCGTTGTTTCCCTATGGCCCTCCTAAGGTCATCCCAACCTTTGCCAAGGGAATAATCTTCAGATTTGTTTCGAAATGGCATGAGCCTTCAAGATATCAATCCATGGGGTTCCTTCCTCATTTATCCATGGTAGATATGCATAAGCTCTTATAATAATAGTATTCTTCTTTAGTTAATGGTTCTTAGCTTTAGTGGTTGAGATGGTGGTTTCCCATCCAATCCACCCGGGTTCAAGTCTCTGATGACATGAATCGTCATAGTAAGGTTGAAAGGATAAGCATTTTGTTGGAGTCTAAGATCCCGACTCTAGTTTTTGGTGGTCTGAGGAAGTTGTTATTTCCTATCGGGAAAAAAAATATAATTGTATTTTACTTCATTTTATAACAATTAATCAATATTAAATTGAAAAAACAAAAACAAAAATAACTTTCAAGATATCTTTTCAAAAATAATTATTACTACACCTATTATAGAGAAAATGATAAATTAATTAATTATGATAACAAATATATATATTTAAATTTAATTTATATATATATATATATATATATATATATATATATATACATATAATGTAATTAAAAACATATTCTGGATTTAAGACCTCTGTGGTTTAAATCTTTTGATTCAGTTTCCGGAGAATCCACAGTAAGAACCGTTTTCTGCCAACGTTTCAAATCCCAACCGGGATCCATCATCAGGGCTTCTTGAATGCTTGATAGAAGAAGAGCTAATTTAAGAGATTTAATAGTAATGAGGAGAGAATTTTGAGAAGAATGTCGGCTATCCTTTTGAATAATTTTGATTTATTAATGATGAGAGTAAATTAAGATGAATGTCGGTTTCCATTTTAATAATTTTAGATTAATTTATTGATGAACTAATTTAATAATATAAATTATTATTATGATCATTATCATAATTAGTATTAATTAATTAATTATAATCTTATTAATAATAAGTTATTTTTTTTCTAATAATTAATATTAGAATCCACTGTTAATATTATTATTATAAATAATCATAATTATTATAATTAATAATAATAAATAATATTAATATTATTAATATTGATCATAATTAATATTAATAATATAATCCTAGAATAATGTATTATAATATTATTAATAATTAGTTATTTTTAATCTAAGATAATAATTATTATTAATATTGATTGTTATTATTATTATTAATTAATTAATAATAATAATAATAATTATTAATTAATAATAATAATAATTATTAATAATATAATAATTAATAATGATAATCTTAATTAATAATAATATTATTAATATTTATTATTTATTTATTTATTTATTTTAAGAGAACTATTAGTGTAATGTTAAAATTATTTGAAATGTACTAATATTAATAATAATAATTATTGTATTAATTTTTTATATATTATAATATTAAGAGTCAATACAAATAATTAATAATAAATAATTAGTAATTAATAATTAATTAGTATTATTAATTGATAATTAATATCAAGACTTTATAATTAAAATATTTTAACTAATTAATAGATTTTAATTAGTATTTTAACTAATTAATAGATTTTAATTAATACTTAATAAACTTGATTTATAATAATAGTTAATGATAATAGTGAAAGCTATTATCATAATAACTATTGTAAATGTTTAATTATGAACTAATTATTTTATTATTATACCTAAATTATTAAAGCGAAGTTACTAACTACTAGGAAAGGAAAGGGAGAGGTAATTCTACCACCGAATACTAAACCTGAGAAGTATTGGTGACCCTAATTTTTCTGATTAGGGGAAGCCAGCTTCCACTAATCTCCATACCATTGTCTCTGTTTAGATTATGCGGATGCTTGATAATTTCAAGAGCTCCTCTAATCTTTCGCTTATGATGTTGTTCTTCCCTTGCGATAATTGAGGCGTTTTCCAAGCAGACATGGTGCTTAGTTTTTGAGGAGTGTTCTGCCAAGGCTGAAGTACGAGTTCTTTCATTCTTAATATCAGCTCCATGTTCCTTGAGTCTCATCTGCAGGGAGCGACCTGTTTCACCAATGTAGCTTTTTCCACACGAGCAATCTATTTTATAGACTGCCTTAAGTTGATGTCTATCGATACTGTCTTTGACAGATCTCATACCTTGCCTAATAGTTCCAGGTGCTGAGAATTGCGTGTTTATGTTTTTCTTCCTGAGGATTTTAGCAATCTTATCTGTAACTCCATGAATATAAGGAAGAAAAACCCTACCACACTGAGGTTGGTCTTGGGCCTTAGGTTCATGAGATAACATCCTTCTCTCAGCTTTGTCTATTGCTTTTTTAATCTCATTTTCTTTGTAGCCTATATTCTTAAAGGTTGAGACTAAATGCTTCTTTTCTTCATTCAAATGTTCAGGGCCCTTCGAATTTCTAACGCTGAACATTTGAATGAAGAAAAGAAGCATTTAGTCTCAACCTTTAAGAGTATAGGCTACAAAGAAAATGAGATTAAAAAAGCAATAGACAAAGCCGAGAGAAGGATGTTACCTCATGAACCTAAGGCCCAAGAGGAACCTCAGTGTGGTAGGGTTTTTCTTCCTTATATTCATGGAGTTACATATAAGATTGCTAAAATCCTCAGGAAGAAAAACATAAACTCAGCACCTGGAACTATTAGACAAGGTATGAGATCTGTCAAAGACAGTATCGATAGACATCAGCTTAAGGGAGTCTATAAAATAGATTTCTCATGTGGAAAAAGCTACATTGGTGAAACAGTTCGCTCCCTGCAGATGAGACTCAAGGAACATGGAGCTGATATTAAGAATGAAAGATCTCGTACTTCGGCCTTGGCAGAACACTCCTAAAAAACTAAGCACCATGTCTGCTTGGAAAACGCCTCAATTATCGCAAGGTAAGAACAACATCATAAGCGAAAGATTAGAGAAGCTCTTGAAATTATCAAGCATCCGCATAATCTAAACAGAGACAATGGTATGGAGATTAGTGGAAGCTGGCTTCCCCTAATCAGAAAAATTAGGGTCACCAATACTTTTCAGGTTTAGTATTCGGTGGTAGAATTACCTCTTCCTTTCCTTTCCTAGTAGTTAGTAGCTCTGCTTTAATAATTTAGGTATAATAATAATAATTAGTTCATAATTAAACATTTACAATAGTTATTATGATAATAGCTTTCACTATTATCATTAACTATTATTATAAATCAGGATTATTAAGTATTAATTAAAATCTATTAATTAGTTAAAATATTTTAATTATTAATTTTAATTATAAAGTCCTGATATTAATTATCAATTAATAATACTAATTAATTATTTGTATTGACTCTTAATATTATAATATAATTTTTTTTAATACAATAATTATTATTATTAATATTAGTACATTTCAAATAATTTTAACATTACACTAATAATTCTCTTAAAATAAATAAATAAATAAATAAATAATATTAATAATAATATTATTAATTAATATTATCATTATTAATTATTATATTAATAATAATAATTATTATTATTAATTAATAATAATAATAATAATTATTAATTAATTAATAATAATATTAACAATCAATATTAATAATAATTATTATCTTAGTGAATGTAGTTGTTGGACTGACCCATTTTTTTGTTCTTCTAAAGATAATATTTGTTCTAAAAAAAACCGTAACCAGAGCCGAAGATGAACCTTATCTTCACAACCGCCGCTGCCTCGCCCTCGGCCGCCGTCTGGCCGCTGGTATGCCCTGTCGAGGAAGGAGATGCGCGTTTCGGTCAAAGATTACAGGACAATCATTTCATTTCTGATACGCAGGTTTTCAAACACTTTCTGAAAGCTCCCCTATCCCTCTTTTGTTCTGCTTTCGGCATTGCATCTGCCAGATCTTGGACCTCGGCTGCCGCATCTCGTACCAGCCGCCTCCATCAGAATGCAAACGCAGAGGCCAAGGATGAGCGCACCGAATATACTATCGTCTCTCCTCAGGCGGAGGCTCCTGGGAAGAAATACTCTACTCTGGAAGGCTGCTCATTCCTTCCATTGCCCTCTCTGTCCCCCCAAAACAGCCAATACTCTGCTCTAGATCTTCAGATTTTTTTAAGTGTCCTGGATCTGCCTGGACGGATCGTCTGGAAGCTCTTCTGGGTGGATTGCATTGACAGATTCAATGGTCTTTGGACCCTCTCCTCTTCTCCTCACAAACCCCTACGGCAAGTTCAGGGGAAGAAGACCCTTCAATGCTCCAGCCTCCTCTCGACTTGGATCTGCAAAGGAAAGCAGAACCCTGATCCTTCTGTCGCGTTTCAGATCCAGATCAGGCTTATCTCCGGCAAAACTCAGCTACATTGGGTGAACTCGTCGGATCTAGTGCAGGACCTCAAGCATGCTCTGGATCTTAAGTTGGGGATACCCTTTGCAGCTCAACGACTTATCCACGAAGGTAAACAACTTGAGGACCCTCTCCCCCTGTCTTTTTATAGCATTAAGAGAAATGCATCCATTACTCTTACTCTTTGCTTGAGAGGGGGAGCTGTTGGACAGTCCTCCTCTACGAAGACGTTTTCATATAAAGACGCTGTCCATTCTCAGATGCCTAAGAAGACAGCTCCACCAGTTCAGGCACCCAAGCCTTTTCTAGTGGACAAACTTGAGGAAACCCCCTCCATTGAAATCATGCATCCAACGCTGGATGAGCAAACCCAAATGTTTGCAAAACAAGCCATTATTTGCAGGTTCAATGGGCTATGGCCGAGCACTGCCGACCTCTACCAATGGATTCACTCCAACTAGACTAACAATTGCAAGGTACTGTTATGCTCAAAGGGCTTCTTCATAGTAGTCTTCGTTCTAGATGAGGACTACCAGAAAGCTTTAACTGCAAGCCCATGGTTCTAGGGATCAGCAGGTTTATTCCTCACCCCTTGGTTCCCAGATTTCGATCCCACTACAACAATCATCACCAAGCTCCCCATCTAGGTCAGGCTTCCAAATCTCCCAGCGCACCTATGGCATTTTGCAGTATTCCAAGGGATCGGAAATTCTCTAGGCCGCTTTCTAGACATAGACGTCTCTAGAGGGGAAAAGGGAATATACACCTTTGCCATAATCTGTGCAGAAATAAACATGAGCAAAGGTCTCCCTGACCAGATCAATCTCAAAATTGGAGACTTCCACTGGACTCAGACCCTGGACTATGAGAACACAGCCTTTCGCTGCCGTAACTTCCATCACACAGGACACCTTAAGGGCTCTTGTCCCACAATACCTACCCAAAAGAAGAAAGTCAGTCCTAAGCAGAAATCCAAGAGCTGGAAGCCTCATGATCCTCCCCCCATGGACGACTTTGATTTCAGCTCGGATGAAGAGGAACAGGTTGAGGAAGGAATGGAAGCAAAGATGGCATAGGACCCTCCCTTGACTGATCCTGATGATTCGTCTGTCCCACCAATCTCACAGAAAAGGAATCATGAATCCTCCCCCTCAGATTCAGACAAGGAGTCCTCCCCGTCAGCACAGCCCAATTTGCAAATCATGTCGGCTTAGCAAAGTCCTCTTGACTGGGTCAAAGTTGGTAAAAAGAAAGGAAAAAAGTGCCGAATAACTGATTCTACACATGTTGGGTAGAATCCTCTGTTCTGCTCTTGCTCCTCTGTTCTTCTTGTTTCTTCTTGCTCAGTGTAGCTCTCTTCTCTTTTCCTTTCTAGGGGCCGAGGTGGATAGCCGATCCTTTCCGGCAGCCCGTGTTCTTGCCTCTCTTGGCTGTAACTTCTTATTGTACCATTCTCCCTTTTAATAGAATTAGTCTTTACTGAGAAAAAATAATAATTATTATCTTAGATTAAAAATAACTAATTATTAATAATATTATAATACATTATTCTAGGATTATATTATTAATATTAATTATGATCAATATTAATAATATTAATATTATTGATTATTATTAATTATAATAATTATGATTATTTATAATAATAATATTAACAATGGATTCTAATATTAATTATTAGAAAAAAAGCAACTTATTATTAATAAGATTATAATTAATTAATTAATACTAATTATGATAATGATCATAATAATAATTTATATTATTAAATTAGTTCATCAATAAATTAATCTAAAATTATTAAAATGGAAACCGACATTCATCTTAATTTACTCTCATCATTAATATATCAAAATTATTCAAAAGGATAGCCGACATTCTTCTCTAAATTCTCTCCTCATTACTATTAAATCCCTTAAATTAGCTCTTCTTCTATCAAGCATTCAAGAAGCCCTGATGATGGATCCCGATTGGGATTTGAAACGTTGGCAGAAAACGGTTCTTACTGTGGATTCTTCGGAAACTGAATCAAAATAAAAACAAATTATATATGAAATAAAAAAATATCATTAAAAAAGGAAGGAAAAGTTGATTACAATGAATCAACTTTGAAACTGATGAAGGTTGAACTACTAATAGTGAAACTTAACAACGAAAAAGTTAAAATAATGGAAAAGTCAAAACAATCACGAAGGTTAAACATAACTACATTGAAAATAATGTATCGACATTAATGTTTATCGACATTTATTAGCCATTTAATTTATAAGGTTGTGTTCGTATAAATGTATATAATATTATTAATTGGGTTTATTTTGGGTGATTGGGAAGAATGTTTGTTATCCTCATCATCCAGTTTAATTCTGACAAGTAATGTGTTGAGGTAATAACAAGTAAAATGTTGTAATGGCTTTAAGCCTTGTTGTTAGTTAGCCTTGTGCCTTGTAAATTCTAAAGTTTACCTTGGGTACCATCCTTGGAATGAGGGGAAGTACTAGAGCATTTTCCCCTAGCTTTGTAACTATATCAATAATTTACAAGAAGTTGATTTGTATAAGTAATTTGGATTGTGCACTATTAACAAATTTGAGAAAACTTAGGAAGTCATACTTTGGGCTCATGTTGGAGGTCAATTCAAGAGAGATTGAAAGGCAAGTGAGGGTGTCATTGGGATTTTTTTTTCTTTTTTCTCTGAGCTTCGAAAAACCCATATCCAACTAAAAGACGCACTAAACGAACTCAAATGGATTAAGAATCCAATCATGAGGGGATTGGTGGTGGACAAAGTTGTGGAAGTTAAGCGTACCTATCAACTATACCCTCTTTATGTGGGTAGTTCTACATAATAAAGTTTTGACATGGGAACTTCTCCAAAGGAGAATCTTTTAGGGCCCAGATTGATGTCCTCTATGCAAGATGAACAACGAGACCACTTCCCACCTTTTCATGGATTGTCTCTTCTCGATGTAGGTATGGCTTGAGATTGATGGCCAAGTAGCCCTCACAAATATGTGGAAGAAGGGATTTGTGGACAAAAAATTCAAATATTAGTTCACACAAAGAGAGCTAAAGGCTTATGGGGTGCTACCTTATTTGGTGGAGTTGTGGATTTTGCTAGCTTGGAATGTCAACAGTATTGAAGATCAGCTTACTTTTCCTTTTCGAGTCACAACCTAGGTATTAGCCTTATTTTCTTCCTTTTAGACTTCTTTCATTTCCAAAGGACCATAAACTATTGGCAATTTGAGGATAGTTAAGAACTCTCCATGGAGTTTTTTTATGAGCCTACCAAGCCTATCAGATGTTTTCACTACTTCTATGTCAAGGAAAACCTAGGGGTTGGTATCAACAACACCAACAAATTAAGCCTCTATATTATCTCTTAAAATTAGATTTGGACAAAGGGTTTTGAAATTTAGGTATATGGAGATCCAATCATTGTGATAAGATGGATGAAGGACCAAACATAGATACACAATATAGGATTTTCTTGTTTTGGCTCAGAAACTAAAGGACAATTCCAGGCAGTTCTCCAATATCACTTACTTTCATGTTTACAAGGAACACAATGCTCAAGTGGATTCACTTTCAAAAGAGGGTCTATAGTTGGCTCAAAATATGATTGCTAATGATGAATATGTAAGAAGAGTAATCATTTATGCCAAATCTCTAAGCATTTGATGTCTATTGCGTTAGTGGAATCATTATGTAATTATGTATTTTTTTATTTATGTGCATGTTGAGTAGTTAACTGAAGCAACGACTGTGGATTTTTTTTTTTGATCTTTTTATTGAGGCTTAACATGACCACTCGAGGGCTCACTCAAGCCTGTTAGTGAATGATGGATCTTTTTTTTATAAAAGTCTAGAGTAAACACTGTGATAGCGGCTCTAGAGGAATCAATTACTTTCATTTTGACATTTTGAATAAAAGTTACATGAAGAATGTATTTTGACATTCTTACTAGAATAATAATTAAGTTTCTATTTTTTGTACTTTTTTTTTTAAGGAAAGAAAAAATTTGCAATCGACATTTATCATGATCTCAAAGGATTAAAGGAGGATGCAAACCCTATTATGATTTTAAAAATCAATATAAAGTCACAAATTTTGTTGTTGTAAGGGAAAAAGAATACTCATGATTATGGTTATCTGATATGGTTATGAAGTTTGGAGTTGCAATGTTTTTAGAGGACCTGAAAAGAAAATAGAGAAAATCCAAAAGTTTTTTATAGTTTATAATCTTAAAATTAAAAGCAATATACCATATTCAATCCTCTTTCTAGATGTTGGACTTTCACCCATTGAGAGTGATGTTGTGATAAGTTCCTCGTGGGATGATTGAGTGGTTGGCACAAAGGGATGTTACTCCCTCCATCTAGTTTCAAATCCTATGGGGGGGCATATTTGGCCCGTTGTGATAAGGCTCAAGGGGTAGGCTTGCCAACCCTCATGGAGTCTGAGCTCTTCCTAAGTCATAAATTATTGGTATATTTGGGTTACGGGTTGTTGGATATACTCTTGGTGTTACAGTGGTAACCACTAGGTTTAATCTTGGCCCTTGCCCAAATTACTCCAATGAGTTACAAATTCACCATGGTATACAAAAATAAAATGAAAGTAAGGTTGTGATAAGATACATAATGTTCTTGCATAATATTATTAATATGAAAGGGTAGGAAGCTTGCTAGCATTGCTTCAAATTTCAATAAAAATCACTTGAGACTTAAGACTGGTGGCATACAGTTGTTGGTTCTTGCTAAATCAATGGAGGATAAACAAAAATGTTGCTCCTCAAAAAATTAATATCATTAAAATCGCTATCACAAATAAATTTAAACCAAAATTGAAGTGCAGCTAATAAAAGAGCATAAGTGTCCCAAATGAGGTGTCTATGATGCAAAGGGCGGGGGGAGGGGGTGTGAATGCAGGCTACCACCGCCCCACCTAGCCAAGTGGTTAGGGGACGTGGCAACACACCCCAACAAAGAGTGTTAATGGTGTTATCGATGCCGAGGCCTTGCCAATGTATGCAAGTTGATCACGATTCATTTGAATTCACACATGATCATTACCATAGTCTTGAATGTTTGTCATCCATCAGACTACTCGTTAGGCCTCCACTTGTGTGATGTTCAATCCTACACCAACACAGTTTATTGCCTCTTCCGTCATGGTTCAATTCACACTTTGTGGGGTTGGATGCCAGAACCCCCCATCAACAACTCAAGCTTTGGTGCTCTCTGATCTAAATTAGGGTCACTAGCCGGCCTACCCTATTAAGCATTCATCAAGCCCTATTCTACCACCTCTAGCATGCAATTGTTGCTCCAAAATTATTCAGGCCTCCCTCACAAACTAGAGTTTCAACAGAAGTTTCCAATTGTTGGACTAGAGTATAGGACCTACCTAGTAGTTTCCCTCTCCTCATAGGTTCGAAGCACATGGTGTTGCTTTTGATTTCAGGTCCTCCTCCATGCAAGACAAGTGTTTATCTGAATGTCATATGCCTTTAGTGGGAGTGGTCTTGATAACTTCTAATTTGAATTGCTCCCCTTATCTAGCCTTTGTTTCTAAATCTAAATTATTTATTGATATTTTCTTGCCTAACATTCTTGTTTGGTGCTCTCCTCATGTTTCTCAGCTTGCTTTCATGTTTTTGTGCTCTCTCTTTTGTTTGACTCATGGGTTTGTCCTCTTTCCTTGCCAGTTTTCTCGATCGACATTGTGTCTTCCTCTTCACTCCCTCCCAAGTTGGCTCATCATTTTTGTGGTTTGCTTGTTTTTTTTCCCTTATTGGACCCTAGCCTCCTCTATCGCTCAATCACCTGGCTCTTTCCCTTCTACATGAGGTCCCTTCTTTGTTCTTGTCACTTGAACCATTCCCCCTTTGATTGCTTGCTCTTCAATATTTGTCGGGCCCCTTAACATGCCCCGTTAGCATGCACATGTTTGTTGAGGAACAACATATTACCAAGAACGAGCCTCTCAGGGGAATTCATGTATCCACCACCACCTAAAGGAAACAATTACTTGGTTTCATGAGCTCACCATGGGCCCCATCTAGGAGGAGATTACGTATATGGAGCGAGAAGGATCCTCTTGGCGGCATTAGATATCAGACACAGAGGTTCTTGCAGACTCTAAAAGATTGGGTGTTGTATACTGGACACACGCACAACCATTTCAACCAATACATGTACATTATTGACTTATATTGGTATTTGAAATTTCTCATTGGAAAAATCGTGATGGGTTGGTTCGAGCATCGAGCAAAAATCTTACACTCTCTAGTGTAACAACCCTGGTTAAAAATCCATGTAAAAAAATATAAGACCAAGGTCATGGGACACGTATTCCAACCTAAATGGTGGGAAAAACATCCTAGTGGGTGTTCATTTCAGTTTATTATGGCTAAGGAAATGGAAAAGGATTTGGAAAGGAAAGAGGCATTATTTGGCATTTTAATTATGAAAATAATGGAAATTAGGAGAAAAGGATAGTGAAAGGTCGCAAGTTGCATGTGAGGAGGAAAATGAAGGAAAATAATGGAAAATTGAAGAAATTAGAGGCCTCTCTAATAAAAAGTCTTATGAGGATCAGTTGGTAACCTTTTGTTAGTTCAGTTTTGGAGCTCTCTCTTTTTACTCTCTCTCTCATACTCTTGGACACTTAGAGCATTCTTGGAGCACTCTAGCATTAGATCAAAGAAAGAAAATTAAGGACCAAGAAGGCATTGGAAAACAAGGATCAAGTAAGGAAGAACGAGATCAAGCGGCTAAAACAAGATTACTTGCAGGTATGAATTTGCATGTGTGATTTCCTTGCAAGATTTGGAATGCATGGTACATGCATGTGTGTATTTGGTTCTCTTTTGTTCATTTGCCTGGGATTTTCTAGGTGTGATAATGTTCTTCAACCTTGCATTGCCATTTCCGGATAGCCATGGTGTGATGGTGGTTTCTCTTATTTGGTTGATCTGGATTACTGGATGGTATCGAAGTTGAGTGAGGTGGGGTCTGAAAAAGAACACAAGGCCTAGGAATCCCTGGACCGGAGATGGTGGGATTGCGGTAAGGCCAGATTTTGTGTACCTTGGTGGGCCTAGGAATCCTCGACAATGAATGGCGGGATATATGGTAAATCCTGGAGCGTGGAGTTTCAATCAGGCCTAGTAATCCTCGACTGGTGAATGGTGGGACATACAATAAATCCTGGAGACTAGAGTCTCGATTAGGCTTAAGAATCCTCGACTGGTGAATGACAGGATATACGGTAAATCCTAGAGAGTAGGAAATGGATGAATTCCTCATGGTGTAGGTGGAGAGATTCAGAGGCATCCATGCTTGTTTAGGACCTAGTGATTCGGCAGGGATTGTGGTAAATCTTGGTTGTATTGATGAGGGTTTGGGCCTAGTGATCCGGTGGGGATTGCAGTAAAGCCTGAGGAAGCCCTAGTTGGTTTTGTTGTGAGTCCCGCTTTCATGCTTGGAATATGGCATGGGGGTGATTGGTTGAAAGAGAGATTTGGTTTAGCCCAATATATGGTCAGGTGGTGTGTGGAAGTCCTTGACTTGGTTGGTTTTTGCATACGTTAATAAGAGCTCTTTTCTCCTTGGTATTTCATGTGTAAATGTACTGGTTTATATGTGGATTTTATGGCTATTATATCTTTGTTATTTCTATTGGTTATATGTTGGTTATGAGTATGTTTGATGACTGACTTGATGTATGGCTCTCATCATGTTTTGATTTGCAAATGAATGTACAATGAATATATGACCTAATAGATGATAATGTAATTATTGTGATAAGCCAAAAATGCTTCTTTATGAATCTTAGATAAGTAGGAGACCCCTATGCTCAGATATGTTGTTATGACCTATAGATTGCATATTTGTGACATGTTTGACGAAATGCCTGTCATGGCTAGTAGGAGTAAGATCAAGTACTTGTACCAATGATTGCATTAGTAGCATTATTCCATTATTATTTATCATTTAACAGTGTAAACTTTGAAACGGGAACTATAAATTCAAAATGGGAACTCTGGCCAAAAAACCCTGAAAAAACATAAAAAACAGTGCTAAAAACGAAAAGTGTGTATATTGGAACGATGGTTTTTTTTTTAGGGTCAATTTTGAACATGTTTTAAAAATGGCAGTGAAAACGAAAATTTAGTGCAAAAATTGTGCAAAAAACATCCTGAAAACGAAAAGTGTTGATACTGGGACGATGGTTTTTTTTTAGGGTCAATTTTCAACATTTTTAAAAAATGCCAGCAAAATCGAATTCTTATGTGCAAAAAAACAGTTGTTTTTGAGGAAAAAACACACTAATGTTTTTGGAAGAATAACATTTTTCTTTCCTAAGTATAAATTCAACATGTTTTAGTAATGACGATAAAGATAAAATAATGGGATTTGAAACACATTAAAATTCTATTAGTTTTCATCCATGTTGTTAAACATATAATAACATCACACTAAAGATCACTAAAATTCTAATTGTTTTCAACCATAACATTAAAGATACAAGAAAAATTGGAAAATTTTTAACAATAAAATTAAAAAAACCATGACATTATGAACAAATTACATGACTAAATTAATCAAAATGGCATTATTTGTTTATTGAATAAAACATACATTATATCTCTAATTTATTGATGCATTGTAGATATTCTAAACAATAAAAATCATCATAATTAAAACATATAATCCAACAACATAAAAATGACTCATAACTTCTGATTTAACACCATATGGAAATAATATATTATATATATATATATATATATATATATATATATATATATATATATATATATTTAATTAATTAATTTATTTCAAGATATGATGCAAACATCAGTGATATAAACCGTCTTAGAAAATTATTCAAAATCACTCATATTTTCTTGCACACCATCAGAATTCACATCTTCAGATGAATGACTGGATGCAGACGAAGATGTTCCATATTCTTCTCTTTCATCAACTAGTGCCCCATCTGAGTCCACATGCATGCCCATCATTTCAGGTTTCAAAAATATTCTGGATCTACTATTGGTTTCAACAGACTCCCATCTCAACACTGTTCTTTCTGGTAACAACCTTTTCAGAATCTCTATCATCTTAAAGCAAAGAGTTCCTCTCTTTGTTAAATTGAAGTCATAATCAAGTATGTCAACATCCTCCAATTTTAAGAGGTCTGTGCAGCAACGATTTATATTTGTACCCCTTCTTTTTCTCTTTCCGCCAATTTTTTTGTTAACTACCATCTCTGGCTTATACACACCATTGAATGGGTGTGTATTTGTGGCATACCAATGTACTTCAATAGTTGTAACATCGTCATTTTTTATAAAGACCTTTATAACCTTTGTAACCCAGAATGGATAGCCATTGGGATCTCCATCTGCTAGCACTGCGATCATGCAACCCTCCTTAATATCCTGTACTGAACCCCTATAAAGGTCTTCCATGGCTTCACGCTGTGCACGAGATCTTCTGGAACCAATATACATCACTCTTTCCTCTGCTTGTGAAGAATTAATAATACCTTGAGATTTTTGTTGTTCAACAATGTTTATTTCCTCATGTTCATTTGACACATTTTGTGGCCAAATAGATGGATTTTTCAAAGGTATATCTTCATTTGTTGTTTTTGAAATGAAATCAATTTGATTATTGAAAAATGACTCCCACCACACTGAATCAACAATGTCAAAGTACTCATATGTATATCTAATACATTTTTAAATTTCTTCGACAATCAGAATAATTTATATCTCTCTTCTGTCTGCGTGCATTATGAACTTCACCAACTAATTGTAATAACAATATTTTTGATGCAAATATTGAATGATCTGGAATAAAATTCAAAAATTCCAAACCTGATGACAGTGCCCATTCTGCAGTAGTTGAATACTTCTTGCCCCATATTAGTGTTTTCCCATCAATTTTTTGATACGAAATTGATGTTGGAAGCTAATGTCATTAAGTTGTTCAATGTATTTCTCCTCACCATGCGATCCCATAATAAACCTTCGCATGTCAACAGTTTCTTCCAACACATCAAAAGTAGGCTTTGGCATGTATGATTTCTTGATACATTCAATTAATGATGGCAAGCTCCCAACTTCCTTCCTCCTCAATGTGAATGAAAAATGACTGAACATATGATCAATATGGTCATGAGTGTGCCCAACAAGAAGGAAACCAACCTTTATCTTCTGAAAAATTCTCAATTCAACAAGCATGTTTAGATATCCAAAAACATCTTGATTTTTATTGATTTGAGGCTTCTGCAATCTATATTCTTTGTAGTACTGTCTTCTAGAGTCATCGCATTTATGCTTGATTGGAATAGACGTTTCGAACCAACCTCTGTGGTTCATCATCAGGATTAGATCCATGAGTGAAATAAGTCAGAACTCAATGAGGTTTAAATAAGGCTAAGGTTGAGATGGGAATAAATAATCGTCGACATGTTAGATGATGTAATTTCACTTTATAATTGTTTATTTTTATTATTAATTTAGTCATTGTTTATTGGTTTTAATACATAATTTAATATTTAGTTTTTCTTTATAAATTAAAATTAAGATTATAGTTATAAATATTAATTAGTGATTATTAACTAACCAATAATTAATTAATTAATTAATTTACGAATATTAGTGATATGATATGATTGAAATGAATAATGAATATATATGATATGGTATGATTGAAATGAATATTTAATAATATGATATCTATATGTGAATTATATATGATATATATGCATTATCTTAATTTTTAGTTGTAATTAAAAATGAAATATAATATAATATAATATAAAATAAAATAATATATAATGATGTATATTATAATCATGATTAGTACCTAGTGACGAGTAATGATTTAAAAACTAATGTTATTGTTATGCATATTAAGTTAAATATTATTATTAATTCCAAATATGAATCTAATAATTAAGTTAAATTAAATATTATTTATTTATGTATTTATTTTTATTTTGTTTGAATTAAATGTATATAGACTTAATTATTTTATGCACTTATTGATTCAATTAAACTAAATTTATCATATTAATTAATTGATTGATTGATTTATTACTGTTATTATATTTAATGACTTAAAATAATGATTATAGAAAGGGTTTATACTTAATGATCTAAAGGAGACGGGTTTAATGAATTTAGGGTTTGTGTCATGACGAGGAAGATCATGGAGGTCCAGTCGAGGGATCAGATTGCAGTGGCATTTTTTTCTTTTTTTTGCCACAGAGGGGTTTATTTGGTCCCTTGTTCTTGTGGCAAAACCTACATTGGTGAGACAGGTAGATTAATCTCAACCAGGATTCAAGAACATGTAGCTGACATCAAACATAACCGCTCTTAAACCTCAGCTTTAGCCGAGCACTCCAATAAAACAAATCATCATATTTGCATTGAAAACTCATGTGTTGTAGCCAAAATTGACCCTTATCACTATAGAAAATTTAGAGAAGCCATCGAAATAGGTAAACACCCTAATAACCTCAATCGCGATGATGGTTGGAAAATTAGTGATACTTGGATCCCGACTCTTACCTCTATTCCTTCATTCTTCAAAAAAAAAATGCCATTGCCTTCTCATCCCTCAACAGGACCTCCACGATCTTCCTCGTCATGACACAAACCCTAAATTCATTAACCTTTCTCCTTTAGATCATTAAGTATAAACCCTTTCTATAATCATTATTTTAAGTCATTAAATATAATAATAGTAATAAATAAATAAATAAATCAATTAATATGATAAATTTAGTTTAATTGAATCAATAAATGCATAAAATAATTAAGTATATATATATTTAATTCAAACAAAACAAAAATAAATACAAAAATAAATAATATTTTATTTAATTTAATTATTAGATTCATATTTGGAATTAATAATAATATTTAACTTAGTATGCATAACAATAACATTAGTTTTTAAATCATCACTGGTCACTAGGTACTAATCATGATTATAATATACATCATTATATATTATTTTATTTTATTTTATGTTGTATCATATTTTATTTTTAATTATAACTAAAATTAAGATAATGCATATACATCATATATAATTCACATATATATATTATTAATATTCATTTCAATCATACCAGATCATATATATTCATTATTCATTATTCATTTCAATCATATCATATCACTAATATTCATAAATTAATTAATTAATTAATTATACAACTAATTATTGGTTAGTTAATAATCACTAATCAATATTTATAACTATAATCTTAATTTTAATCTAAAAAGAAAACCTAAATATTAAATTATGTATTAAAACCAATAAACAATGACTAAATTAATAATAAAAATAAAAATAAACAATTATAAAGTGAAATTACATCATCTAACATGTCGGTTGTTATTTATCCCATCTCAACCCTAGCCTTATTTAAACCTCATTGAGTTCTGACTTATTTCACTCATGGATCTAATCCTGATGATGAACCACAGAGGTTGGTTCGAAACGTCGATTCCAATCAAACATAAATGCGATGACTCCGGAAGACAGTACTACAACAATCTTGTTTTTTGTTTTCACGGCAAGTGTTGTCCAATTGTAGATACAAAACTTCAGGAAGATTACCAGACCAATGAGAAAGCACATCATGAATTATGGTTATTATCAGATTCGCATCATTATGAATATTTGGAGCTGTGAAGTACACCCTTGGCAACTTTTCCCTTTGAAGAGCATACAATCGACCAAGTGATACTGACTAAAATTTTCCTCTTGTAAATTTTTGGGTGTGCAAACAAAATGTGGTAAAAGTGTTTTCTTCTGGTCCATACCATCAATTATCAAACCCAAATATTTATTTGGATTATCATAACACTTCTTTCGATGCTTGTACAACTTTTTCCTTTCACTTGTTTGTTGTTCGCGATGCTCCTGAAGTTCTTTGACAATGGAATCTACACAACATAAAAGATATCCATTAAGAAATACGTTTTCATAATTGATGACTATACAATTTTAAAAGTTAAAGTTATGAATGCTTACCTCTTTATGACCCTTCACATTTATCCCTTTTTGATTTAAGAGAAGCACATGTACTGCAAATCCCCATCCTTGTCTTCTTAGGAATACAAACATTGTTGAATTCTTTCTTCCATGCCTTCACAAAATATTGATATGTAATAAATCGACCATGCCCCTTAGAACCTTCTGCATATTCTTTGTATACATTGTAGATTTCTCGTCTTGAAAAGTTATCTGGAATATGTATTATCTCTCTATTTGGCATACACTCTCCATGCTTTGAAAATAAATCTTTCATCCATGACATTGCAGTATTTGATAATGGCCCAAACTGTCGCTTATGACGTACATCTGAATAAAATGTGGGATCCTTTTCCAAATTTTCTTGGATTCTCGAGAGATGAAAATTACCTATCGAATGAAACATTTTGAAAGCCTTTCTACAGATAAATAAAGAGCCAATATGATAATCATAACCTGACAATGTAGATTGCATGCACCCAACTAAATATGAATTTTGCATGCTTTTATTCATTGACAAATATCTCTTCCTTTTCTCTAATGCAAATTTGAAATCCATATGTTTCAAGCAATCATTTTTACAACATTCACTTGAAATGAGAGTGTTGATAGAACTTCTTCTCGTCAAATATTCTACTCTACCCCTGGGATAACTAGAACATATTGGATTGATATGAAAAGGTCTGCTCCTACTCCTCGATACAATATTTTGGATAAGCATTTTCATCATCATTCCGAGGAATGTTATCCTCACTATGATCATATGTGCTTTTGAAATACTGAATTGGAGGATATTCTTCATCTTCCCCTTCTTCAGTGCTATTGTCATAGTCCTTAGAATTAGGACTAAATGGAAAATTTGACTCGATGTTTATTGGACATTATTCCTCATGTGCATTGTCAGTGCTGCTTTCATTGTCCATAGAATTAGGACTACGTCGAAAATGTGACTGTTTACTTACTGAAAATTCTACATCATGTCCTTTGCCACTGATACTCTCATAGTCCTTAGGATTAGGACTAAGTGCTTCCCCCTGTCCTTCGTCACTGCTGCTCTCATAGTCCATAGGATTAGGACTAAGTGGACATCGTGACACTCCATTCTTTTGAAATTTTTCATCATGCTTTTCATCATTGCCACTCTCTTAGTCCATAGGATTAGGACTAAGTGGACACCGTGACACTCCATTCTTTTGAAAATTTTCATCATGCTCTTCATCACTACTGCTCTCATAGTCCATAGGATTAGGACTAAGTGGACACCGTGACACTCCATTCTTTTGAAATTCATCATCATGCTCTTCATCACTGTTGCTTTCATAGTCCATAGGATTAGGACTAAGTGGACACCATGACACTCTATTCATTTGAAATTCTTCATCATGCTCTTCATCACTGCTGCTCTCATAGTCCGTCGAATTAGGACTAAGTGGACACTGTGACATTTCATTCTTTTGAAATTCTTCATCATGTTCTTCATCACTGCTGCTTTCATAATCCATATGATTAGGACTAAGTGGACACTGTGACACTCTATTCAGTTGAAATTCTTCATCATTGCTTATCTCATAGTCCATAGGATTAGGACTAAGTGGACACCGTGACACTCCATTCTTTTGAAATTTTTCATCATGTCCTTTGTCACTGCTGCTCTCATAGCCCATTGGATTAGGACTAAGTGGACACCATGATACTCCATTCTTTTGAAATTTTTCATCATGCTCTTCATCACTATTTCTCTCATAGTCCATAGGATTAGGACTAAGTGGACACCGTGACACTCCATTCTTTTGAAAATTTTCGTCATGCTCTTCATCACTGCCGCTCTCATAGTCCATAGGATTAGGACTAAGTGGACATCGTGACACTCCATTCTATTGAAATTTGTCATCATGCTCTTCATCGCTGCTGCTCTCATAGTCCATAGGATTAGGACTAAGTGGACATCCTGACACTCCATTCTTTTGAAATTCTTCATCATGCTCTTCAGCACTGTTGCTCTCATAATCCTTAGGATTAGGACTAAGTGGAAACCATGACTCTTTATTTATTCGAAATTATTCATCTTGTCTTTCATCAGTGCTGCTCTCATAGTCCTTAGGATTAGGACTAAGTGGAAGAATTGACTCTCTATTCATAGTGGAAGAATTTCCGTTATATTCATCAATATGAATAGAGTTGTTACGTGACGAAGATGTTGATGCTTCACAAAGCGAAACTTCACTATCACAATAATCCATTCCTTTCAAATAGAAGAGGTTGAATGATACAAATGCAGACCCTCCTAATGATATTATATAGCTTAAAGAATGAAAATTTCCCTCCAAAATTTTTCCCTCCAAAAATTTTGTTTCATGTATTTCCCTCCATTATTTTCTTCTACAATTTATTGAAAATTTTTAACATTTTTTTTTTGAAAAATCTTTAAATTTAAAATTGTGAACTAAATCTTTTACCTAAATTAATTTAATACTTAAACTATGTAATATTTACTAGACACTTGAATGTTATTTTTAATTTTTATTATAGCTTTTAAAACAAATTAATCCCACATTCACCGTGTTGTAAAACAATTCCATACTATTCGCTTTATCATAGTTTTCTATATCGCCATAACAAAATTAACATGTTAAAATTTATAAAAACAAATTAATCCCACATTAACCATACGGTAAAACAATTCCGTAATTTCACCTATATAATAAATTTCATTATCACTATTACTCACATCACATCAAGGTTTTTCGAGGTTTGTTAAAAGACTTGGAACGAATTTGTGGAGCAGCTACATTGCTATCAACAACATATTCAACGGAGGATTATCACATTTGAAAGGTTAGTTAATTTTTTTGCTTTGCAAATTTTAAAGTTAAAAATGTTTAATGAAGTTTATTTTATTTTATTTTTTATTTTTATTTTTATTTTTATTTTTTTTAAATTAATTTTTTTTGTAGGACAGATTTACCCACTACGTCCGCAGTGGGCGTGGTGGGCCCGATCAGGCTCCCGGCGGCCAAACGGGCTTGTGGGGCTGGCTACCCGGCACCTCGCCCCACCCCAGCGGGCTGTTGAGTCGCCGGGGTGGGGCGGAGCGCTGGTGGCTAGGCTCTGCTCCACCTCGGCAGTCCAACGGCCCGTCGGGGTGGCAGGTCGATTGCCACCAGCCCCCTGGCCCACCCTGGCAGTCCAACGGCTCGCCGGGGTGGCGGGCTGATTCTCCGCTAGCCCTTCGCCCCACCCTGGCGTCCCAACGGCCCACCGGGGTGGGGCGGGGGCTGGCTGCCAGTCTCCCCACCCCACCCCAGCAGCCCAACGACCCATCGCTCGGGCTGATCGTGATTATTATTATTATTTTTTTGACATGGAATTCATATAAAATGCTATTGTTTAACCATTTTTAAGTTAACATTTTCCTATAAAAATTGTGATTTTGACTTGTCATTTCTAGCAAAAAATTACAAAAAAATTATCAAAATGTATAGTTTTTTAGTTATATTTACGCTGAAAATGGTTATTTTTATGTCAATTGTTAAAATTTGTTGTTTTTTAGAGACAATTATTTCATGTGCATTGAAAATTTAATTAACAACGTATAAATATGTAGAATATTGAAAATTCAAAATATCGACCTTCTTCTTTAAATATGCAAAACATTAAAACCTCACTGCAAAAAAAATAATTAAAATAAAAACAAGAAAATATGAAGAAGATGACTGCTTCAAAAATTGTTAAATTTAGAAAATAATTATTCACATTTAATACATTAGAAAATTTAAAGTAAAAAAATATGTCTTTTAAAAAAAGGGTCTGATGCAGAATCGCCATTTTTTAAAATCAACATGAAAATCACTACCATTCTAAAACGTAATGTACGTAAAAAAATTTAAAGTGCTAAAAACTATGCTCTAAAAAAAATATGTGTGTTCTGCATTGCCCCTTTTCAAAATCGGGTCACTTTTTTGCTATCACTAAGAAACGGGTAACAATATCAGTTCCCGTTTCAAAGTTTACATTGTTATTTCTAAAAGTTTCATAAAGTTCTGTTCAATGACCTGAGTCTTGGCCTTGAAAAGGTGGCACAGAATCCGGGGTCGTTGGCTTAGAACTAGCTGAAAAAGTCCATAGTCATTGGCATGCCTTGTTGTGGGAGTGATTGGAAGGCCTCAGTCTCATGCATGGCTTGTCATGGGAGAGCTTGGGGTTCAGATCAATGAAATGTCAAGTTGTCTCAAGGGTTGGTTACCTGGAAGGGTTGGTTGGCTCCTGGAGGTTATGTAGCATGTGTGGAAGGTTAGATTGGTTTGGTTTTGTCGGTTCCACTTCCTTAATTGTACATGGGAAGTTGAACCACATCATAGTAGCATCTCGTCACATGTTTACCCTAGCGGGCTGGTTAACGGTAAATGTGGGAGGTGGGTGTTACATCTTGAGCATTTGCATCGTCATATGAGGGACTTGGACCAATGCCTTGATCACATATAACGACACCTTGGTATTCCACCCCTAGCAACACTGAGGAACCCATTCAAGTTGCAACTACGGACTTTGATCTCTCTGCTTAGTCTTATGCTATGCTCATGCTTATTTTGTTTATGATATCACAAACTATTCTCATGGCCAATTTGGCTTGCTTTTTAGTTTATGTATAATCTCTTTTGTTTTTTGAACACTATGTTATCTTATGCCTCTATACAGAGAGTAAACTTTTGGCTATGGTCTAGTCTTCTTAGTGAAAGGCTGGCCTAAAGTATCTAGTTTATCCATGTATACTCCTATTTATAAGGTAATAAAATATTTACCCAAAAAAAAGAGAGAAAAGAAAAAGGGAAGCATAAGTGAAAGTTGATGTACTACAAAAAGATCATTGCACCAAGAGGCCCTCTCCGACCCAATATGGTAGAGATGTTGTATTGTTTAACGTTTTGACATCTTCAGAATAAAACAAAATAGAATTAAACTAAAAAATGATAATGAGATAAAATAATATTTTCAAACTCCAGCCCATTGTTTCTCCCATGGTATTTTTAATCCATATTATTTCCCATGGTATTCTCCTTTAATGCGATCTATTTAAAGGCTAATAATTAAAACAACCTAGAACAATCTTAACTCTAAATCTATCAAGCTCTCTTGAGGTGCAAACTTGTTTTAGAGGGAAAATAAATTTAATCCCTCTCCACACTTAGTAGATCCAAAATTAAAATTAATCTAAACTAATTAATCCAAGTTAAAAAATCAAAACTATATTTTTATTGTATCTAACTTAAAAAAAAATTAACATTACTATACTAAAAAAATAACTTACATTATTCATAGTAAAATAACGTACATAAACCATAGTGAATTGGATATTAAAGGAGACCTAAAAAAATAACTTACATTATTCATAGTAAAATAACGTACATAAACCATAGTAAATTGGATATTAAAGGAGACCTAACACTATAACTATAGGAAGGTAATCTATATCATATTTATAACACTGAAAAAAAAAAATAAATTAACACCTTCTCTTAGATACATTAATAAATTTGTTATTAAATAACATTTAAATCGACATAATAAAAATATCTCATCGCATGCATTTTATTTGTTTATTGTCTTAAAGGATGGAAATATCTATCCAACAATATTTCAAATTCTCACTTTAGGGACCGCTATGCAACACCGTGTGTTTTAAAACTATATTCATGCATAAAGTTTGTCTTTATTTTCTAAAAGAGTTTAATTTATAACCATTTAATTTTATTTTAATAATAATTTAAATCTATGAATTAGAATATATTTTAATCTTAAATTTATTATACAATAATAATAATTCATTTAATCATTGTTATTTTCTACAGTTTACTTAAATATAATTAAATTAAAATATATGCTATTTAATTATTAATTTGTATTATATATATATATATTTATTAGCCACGAAATCGATCTTAATATTGATTAATTTTATAATAAGTGTGGACTAAAAAGTTGAAAAATTATATTTATTTGAAATTATGATGATCATATGACAAATAAAGACAAGAGTGTAAGACATATAGGTTATATATTTGAAATTGGTTTAAAGATAATAATTTGGGTGGTAGCTAGTGTGTTTAATTCTCACTTCACTTGGAGTTGGTTGGGCCTAGAAAATACATAATTTCATTGAAAGTAATAAAATACATAATTTCATTAAAAATAATACGAGCGTAATCAAAAAAGAGATTAGTTTTGTTGAAAATATTATTAGGCCCAAACCACATTTGATCTTGAAGTAAGACCTAAAATTACTTTTTGTTGCCTAAAAATTCCTCTTCTTCAAATGAAAAAAAACTTTGTAAATCATTAGTAAATTATTTCAAATGTCAAGATTTTCCCTAAATAATAATAATAATTCTATTAACTAAAATACACAAATAACTATTTTCATTACTTATTAACAACTATATATAATAATTTTTTTAACATAAAAATATTATTTTTAATAAAATATAAAAAAAATAAAATATATATTACACCCATAAAATATATATTAATTACTCCATAAAATAAATATTAACTTTTCCAGATACAAATATAACATATTTAACTTATAAGAAAAAATAATTATTTATTTCAATAATCAAATTGAAAATAATAACTCAACCAGATTTAATTCGCCTAATATATTATATTTAAAAAAATTATACCACTTCTTAAAAACTATACCACTTCCTGTTATCATTAATTTAAAACTATGATAACATTTTCTATAAAATAACAATTATTCTTCTCATGGTTAATTTGTCTATCTCTGCAGGGCATCATGGTCTTTTATGTGGTGTATTTAGTAGTTGTCTTTAGTGAGACTTTTTGGAGGCTTTTCCGGTGGATTTTTCTGATCAAATTTCTCTAAAATCCGGCAGCAATTTATTAAAATCGCAAGTTTGATAAGTAATTTCTGCACAATCAAAGCGTCCTAGAGGTTTTTCAGGGTGCTGAATCCAAATATGTAATTAAAAAACCATTTTAAATAATACAAATCAATATTTAACCTCAATTTTTTCCAGCAGATTCCGTCATCAAAATCTCCAAAAAATCACACAAAAACAACACCGTATATTTATGTGAAAATTTTATCATTTTTTACAAGTACGTTGGCTCTTTATCTCACCACTACCTGACCCTGCTTTCGAGGAAATGCTTAGTGGATTGTTACTATTATAAAATTATTGTACATGCCGTTTGAGGTGTTTTACGTTGAATTAAATTTCAGTGGGGAATTCGAGGCATCCAAGTCCTGATTCAATTTGTATATTTATACTGAGATTATCCACTGGGAGACCAATACTGACGTAGTGATTTTTTTGAATGGAATTTAAAGTGCATTTCCTTCCATTGATAAAACTAATTTTTCCTAGGAGTCACAGCTAAACTAACGTTTCTTAGGATTCACAGCTTTACAATGTCACGGAGGATTCACATCTTTCCATTGTCATGGTTTTCGGTAATGGGATTCTCTTTTTGAATATGGGTACATTTCATATTGCTTTTTAATGTTTACCCGAATGATTGTTATAAGTTTATAGAGAATAACAATTTTAGTGGTGAAATTCCTCCTCAACTTATGCACATAGTGGTAAAACTTAAGTAATCACATATTTATTTTATTTATTTTTATTTTTAGTTAAAATGTATTTTGATGTTTGGATTTTTTTTTTTTCTTATTTTCTATATTAGCAATGTTATAGACCATTATTATTAAAGACTTTAATACACTTGAAATTTTAAAATTAATCTTATTGATTTTTTTTTCTTTGTTGTCTATTAGAGTTTTGGAAATACCTTTCTATCTATTCCTGGTCTAATAGGACATATACCACCGAATCCCAATAAGAAATTGATGGGACACCTAGTCCTCGGAATAACACTCAGCGGAGTTCTAATCATTGTTCTATCGTTAATAGTAGGTACTGCTCTGAATTGCAAGAAGAAAGAGTGTGTCACAACTGAAAGCAATGGGATGGAAAATGTTGTGCACTTTATCCCCAACGAATGGATTTACCTAACAATATTGTGTCAAATTCAACAAACGCCACCCAAGTTACAAATCGTACCAACAATAAGCCGTCACCCTACTTTATGGGTTGTTAGCTTACTTTATTAAATAAGTCTAATATATGGACCACATTTTATGATGGAACTTTTTTACTTTTTTGGCTCATTAATCCATGCATTGAGCAATAACATCTTCATTCTTACATAAAAATAAATTAAAATAATATCAAAAAATAATAAATTTCAATATATAAAGTTAAACTACGGAAATTTGACAAATTTTTAAGTCAAACCCAAAGTAATATGAGTTTGACCATAAGCTCAACGCCATATCCTCTGCCTATGGTAGGGATAATAATGTAAAAATTAAACTCAACAATAAATAAGGAGAGGTTGATTAATATAACGATAAATTGCATTTAGTAACTAAACAATAAAATCGCTAAAGAATTAAAGTTGTATGAGGTTGGGTTTGCATTGGAGTTGTTTGTGGTTGGGTTTGTGCAATAAAGAGTTTCCACAAACCATTATGCAATGTAACAAAATTTAAAATGCAAAGTAGTAGGAAATAACCATTCAAAGAAATACAATTAATTATTTACATAATGAAATAAATTATTTGAAGGATGGAGGGTCTCTTTGCAAGTGGGGTTAAGTTGTGTAGACCTGGGTACGAGAGTCGATTGTTAGAGGTTGTGTCAAGATTTCAGATTAGCATGTCAACGAGCATGAAGGTCATTGGATTCTGAGCATTTTCCCTCTCACTTTAATCGCTAACGTTTTCCCCTCATGCACATAACGATGCTCTTGGGCATTCAGGCAACACAGTGGAAAACAATGTGGGTTTTATGGGGTTTGCATAGTAACATAAGGATTTACTCTAGAGAAGGATGGTAAAAGAGGAAGGGAAAGTCAAGTTAGAGCCAAATTTGTTAGACATCTTGGCAGTCTGGGGGTTCGAGCGCAATCAACGAAATCTAGCTAAGGTCGCACCTCTAGCTAAGCCTACCCCTGATCACATGGAGGAAAATAATGTTTCACTGAATTCGGGAGGGTTAGGCATTGCAACTAGAAAAAGTGCAAGTGAAAAACCAACCCAAACGCAAGAAAGGAGCCTTACAGGGAAGGGTGGCTTATTACCAAAGTCAAACACTCTCTAGCCAAAATTCTTTGCGGATGAACTATTAAGTAAACCCCTATCTATTCCCTCTACACTTTCCCAAAATCAAAATATTGTTTTCATGGGGGCCTTGGAGGATATTGTGAAGAACTGTGGTTTGTGGAAAAGTAGTGGTGCTCAAAAGTCAAAAGGGCTTGGGGAGGGAAGGCTCGTAGGGTTTTGGACACGAATATTTGCTTGCAGGGGAAGGGAGTTATTCCACGTGGTCTGTCGAAAACCCTAGGAAAAGGGTCAGATTTGAATTCTACAGTAGGAGCCACTAGTGCGGGAGCACTTCATGGTGAGATGGGAGAAAACATTACCAGAAATGGAGATATAGGGTTTTCAAGGATTCTCATATCAAATGTCGTTGGAGATAGGCTAGATAATACTCAGGATTTTCTAAAAAGTAGTGGACCCATCCCTAGTGTTGAAGGTGTTTTAAACCCTACGGTGGGGGTTCTGTTTCTCATGGCCTTCATGCGTCGTAAATAGCCCCCTTATGAAGTGGTTGTAAACTTCCAAAGAACAAATGCAGAATTCTCTTTCCAGGGGGCGACTAATGTCTGAGACGATGAATCCAGTGGGGCGAATACCCTTGGTATCCATGCTCAGAACCAAAATGTGATAAATCAGGTCTCTAAATTAGAAGGGGAGGAGAATCGTAGAATTGGTTCCAAATGCGAGAAAAACAAAGGCATCCAAAAAAAATAGAATAAAATGATTTGGTTTTTGGGAAGGACATCCATTTCAACTTGGCGATGGTGACCTCTGAACAAATACTGGTCGGGAGAGCAAAATGGAAGTACTTCACAGCCAAAGAAATTACTGATTGGGTCAAGCAGACATGGAAGGGTTCATTGGTGAGAGACGCAGAGGTAATAATTCTTGTTAGGGGTTGGTTTATGTTGTATTTTAAATCAGCTGAAGATGTCTCGTAGGTTCTTAGGAAGAATATGAGCATAACAACTTCTCTGATCCTCCTTAAGAGTTAGAATCCTATTTTTGATGCACAAAAAGAAAGGTTGGAAGCAGTCCCTGTTTGGGTAAGACTACCTACCCTTCTATGCCAAATGTGGACTGAAGATGTTTTCAATACAGTAGGAGAAAAACATTTTGAATTCCTAGAAGCTGATGCAGCTTTTCTAACTACAAAGACTAGAGGAGTGGCCATGATTCTAGTTAAGCTAGGGAGAGTTTGTATTTTTCTTTCGATGAACTCACTCATGTTCAACAATTGGATTACGAAGAACTTCCGTTTAGATGCAATCACTGTCATACAATTTGAAATATGGTCAGAGATTGACCAATGGGGTATAGAGGCAAAATAAGGCAAATTTTATCCCCAGTTGAAAATGAAGGGTAGAGGGGCTCTTTAGAAAGAGGTAGTCTGCAAAAAGAGGGTGAAGGTTTGGGTTTCTCTCCGTCAGCACAGGTGGTCAGTTCACTTGTCCATGGTAATGGAGAAGATGGTATGGAAGTTGATGAGGATGAGTGTCAAGAACCTCAGGCTGGGATAATCATTTCTGAAGAGATATTTGAAGGAAATGGACAACTTCCAGTGCTTTTGGGTATTGTTTCTCCTCCAACTTCTTGTGCTTTTCCTTGTAGTGATGCCTTTGTTTCTTTTGTTTTTGGGCATGGTCCCTCTAGGCGTATTCCTTCTATCAATATCTCATTAGATAGGCCCTATGTGCCTATTGACAATATTGTTACATCCATCCCTCCTTTAATCTCTATCTTGGAGCCAATTTCAAACAATGTTTGCCTTCAACAGACCTCAAATTCCTACAACCTTCGTCCTAGAATTCCTAAGGTCTCTCTTGGATTGCAGTCGGGTGGTCTCAGGGAACTTTCTAGAAATATTACTTCTATCAAAAGTTAGGGTAGGAAATCCTACATTTCTAAGGCACAATTGAAGGCATGCTTGGACACAACCAATGGAAAACAAAAAAAACTAGTTGGAGCACTTAGAGCAACGTAGGCCCATATAAATGTTTCCCTATGTTAGCTATTTCTTTCAATTGCAAGGGTTTTGCTAGTACGTGCAAGAAACTAGCTCTGAAAAGGCTCATATCAGCTTCTTCGCTTGACATAATTCTGCTTAAAGAAACCTTAGGATTGGGGGAAAATTTTCCAAGTCCCTCAATCAAATGTTCCCGGGATGGTATTTTTTTCTCTTTGGATGCTAGAGGGAGATCAGGCGGGTTGGCTACAGGCTTCAACTTGAGTAAGTTATGAATCTCAAACTATTGAAGCTCAGAAATGGAATTGGGAGTGGAGGTTTTTTCCATAGATCTATCTATGGAGTTAACAACAATTAATGTCTATAGTCCCTGTCATGACAGGGAAAGTTTCTCGAACACCCTATTTGAAAAATATTTTTTGAAGACAAATAATTTGGTAGTTTGGGGAGACATGAATTTTGTCTCTTGGGGAGTCGGAGGTTTGGAGACATCAATCCCATGTTAACCCTCTATCAGATTTCTTCTCCAAGAAATTGATAGAAAATAAGCTCATTGATATAAACCTGGCTAGATACAAACCTACATGGCAGAATTGAAGAACAAGGAAATGCATTGGTGGCAAAGAGACTAGACAGATTCCTGATCAAGGAGGACCTAGTAGATAAAATCCTAACTTTTAGACAATGGATTGGGTTAGGTGGGAACTCTTATCACCATCTAGGCTTTTTGGAGTTAAAAAATGGAAACCAAAAACCAGGAAGCCAATTTAAATTTAATTCCTCCTGGTTGAAAGATGAGAGCTATGTGCAACTTATAAAAGACACCTGGGTTCCTTTTAATCTAAATGATATGTGCATAGTAACCCAACTATTCATGGATAATATCAAAAGAGAAAAGCAAGCCTCTATTCAATGGGAAAAGCAAAAGAAGTTGAAGGATGAGGAGGATCTTAAATGATAGAAATAGAACTGGAAATATTGGAGAACCCAAAAGTCAGAGGCTATGAATCAGAGGAACCAAAGGGAAGGATATTCGAAATGGAAGGGAGGAAGAAAAGAATTCTCCTAGATCAAGAATAACAATGGAGACTTAAGAGCATGGAAATTTAGCTTAAAAGTGGGGACGAGAACTCCAAATTCTTCCATAATTTTGCTAAGAAAAGGAAGAACATAAATATAATCTGGGAGATGCAGAAAGTTGATGGAAGCAAAGCCAAGAATTTTAAAGAAATTGTGGCATTAGGGAAGGATTTTTCAAAAACCTTTTTAGGGCACTAAAAGAGGCTTCAATTGCAGAAGTAATCAGGATTGGCCAATTCTTCCTCATATTCACAGAGGAGGAGGACTATCGTTCCTTGATGGCCCTGATCTCCAAAGGGGAACTGGACACTATTCTCAAAGTTATGCAGAAGGAAAAGAGACTAGGCCCAAACAGATGGACTGTGGAATTTTATCAGGTCTTTCTTGAATTGACCGATGATGATATGATCAGAGTGGTGGAAGAGTTTAGAGAAAGGGGCATTATTCACGAGCCTTTCAACACAACTTTCCTGGCTCTAATCATAAAGGTAGATGATCCTCAGTCCTTCGAAGATTATAGGCCGATTTCATTATGTAGCTGCATCTATAAGATCATTCCCATAATAATGGCGGTTGGGCTTCGTCCCATTCTATCAAGAAACATTTCAAGAGAATAATTCAGTTTCTTAGATGTACGCCAAATACGTGAAGCCATTGGTGTCACCGAGGAAGGTATGCACAATATTAAGACTCGGAACATGAAAGGTATCATAACAAAAATTGATTTATCTATATCCTATGATATAATTAGTTGGGTTTATTTGAGAATTCTCCTAACTCATTTGGGTTTTGAAATTCCGTTCATCAAATGGGTTATGGGGTGTATCACTAATGTATCATTTGAAATCCTCATAAATGGATCAACCTCTCCTTTATTTCACTCTCAGAGAGGGTTGAGACAAGGGTGTCCATTATCCCCACTCCTCTTCCTGTTAGCAACTGAAGGTCTTAGTAGAATACTATTAGCAGCCAAGAGGAGAGGGGACTTACAGGGTGTAGAAGTGGCATCCAATCTTTTCATCACTCACCTTCTCTTTGTCGATGATATATTGCTATTCAGTAATGGATCCAGGAAAGACCTAGACTATATAAAGAATGCCTTAGTTCTCTTCCATAAAGCAACAAGGGTGACTCTAAACGAAAGGAAATCATCCATATCATATGAAGGTTTTTCTCAAAGGGAAAGCACAAGCATCCAATGATATATTCTCTTTGAAGCAAGGCTAATTAGGGAAAACTTTAAATACTTGGGATTTCATCTGAAGGCAAATGAATATAAGAAGGATGATTGGAGGTGGCTATTAGGTTAGGTGGAAAAAAGAATCAGGAATTAGAGCTTCAAATGGTTGTCGAGAGCAGGCCGCTTAATGTTGATAAAATCAGTGATCAAAGCCATACCTATATATTGGGCCGCGCTTACATGGGTCCTGAAAGGCATAATTTGGATATCAAAAAAATGTGTGGGAGGTTCCTATGGGCAAGAAATAAGATGGAAAACTCTTTCCCATGGGTTGCATGTGATAATATAACTATGCCAAAAGCATGGGTGGATGGGGTCTAAAAGATCTTTTAACTTTTTCCAAGTTTTTATCGGCGAAATCAAGCTGGTGGCTCATAAAAATAGACAATATTTGGATAGTTGTGGCTTACAGGAAGTGCATTTTCCCTTTCACATTGGATGAATGGATTAAAAAGCCTTAACAAAACTCCCCAAACTCCTCGATCATATAGAAGGAAACAATGGATGCTTTTGATGTAGTTGGTTCAGGGTTGGCGTGGCATGTTAGTAATGGAGGATAATTAAGAGTGGGCTTGGACCCCTAGGTAGGGGGACATGAAAATTATAGTCTGCATCCTACAATGGTGAATAGTCTAAACGAGCATGGAGTGATTTTCCTAAATCAAGCATAAGATAAACAAAGAAACACTTTTTGGGCCCAAGGATAACTGAACGTAGATCAACTTCAGCTTAACAATGATTATGTAGTTTATTGGCAAGAAAATGTAGCTGATTTGAGAAGGTCCAGAATCAGAATAAGAGACCGTGAAGATGAGTTGAAATGGATACACGTGCCCTCAGGAAATTATTCCCCAAAATTCAGATATCAGTTCCAATTCAAAAGGCAGTTACAAGTAGACTAACAGTGGTGGTGGAAGCATATAAATTGGATTTCCTAACCAAGGCTAGGTTGTTTCTCTAGTGTGTCATTAGAAATGAAGCTTTGACTTGGGATAATCTTCAAGGAATATGCAAAGCAGTCCCGGGATGGTGCATAATGTGTACAAATGCTAAGGAAATGATAAATCACATGTTCTTCCTTTGCTCTTTTACTTATTTTGGAAAAGGTCAAACATGCTTTGGGAGTTAATTTGGAGTGGAGAGGACAAAATTTTGAGGAGGCTTGGAAATCGTGGTGGGATTTTTCACAAGACAAAATGCACATAAACATGCCTCCACTTTTATGCTAGGGAGTATGGTTAGCCAGGAACAAGGAAATTTTTAGGGATCAGGTCTCGACACCAATCCTCATTGCTTCAGAAATTACAACAATATATTCTCTAATGCCAGCGAAGGAATCAAGCTCAGCCTCTAGGGTGTTAGTGGTTGAGGATATAAACTATGAAATACATTGGGCCTATTTTGATAGAGTCTGCGATGAATAAGGAAGGTGTGGTGGAGGGATATTTCTTCATCTCAACAAGTCTCATTATTTAAAATCAAAAATAGGTTTGGGAAGGGGGACAAATAACTTCGCAGAGATTCTAACCCTGAAATTACTTTTGTGTTGGGCTCTGGAGATGGGATGCAATTCTTTACAAATATTTGGAGACTCTCTAAATGTGATAAATTGGTTCAATGTTGTCCAAAGATGCCACAACCATATTTTGTTGCCTATTTTAGAAGAAATTTTACAGCTAAAATCATCTTTTGATTTTGTTTCTTGTTGTCATATATACAAGGAACACAATGTAGTTGCAGACACCTTATCTAAAGAGGGTGTTAGACAGGATCAGGGCTTTTGGCAGATCAGTGAATCCATAGAAGGGGCAGAACACATTTATCAACACCAATCTTTTTTGGACATTTGATTATATGCATATTACATGTTTCATCGATGTTGTTTTTTTCTTTTTTACATATTGTTTTCAGGTTGTAGACTATTAATATATTGTCGCAGAGTAGTAGGCACTAGTCAGGTCATATGTATAGACTAGGTTACTAGCTTGTAACACCATCCTCCCACATTTACCCAAGTTAATAAGCCCACTGGGGTAAACATGTGACGAGAGGCTACTATGATATGATTCAACTCCCCATGTACAGTTAAGGAAGTGGAACCGACAAAAGAAAACCAAACTGACCTTCCACACTTGCTACAAAACCTCCAAGAGCCAACCAACCTTTACAGGTGACCAACCCCTGAGGCAACTTAACATTTTACTGACTCAGAGCCTCAGTCACTCCCATGACATGGGAATGCATGCAATTGGGACCTTCTAGTTGCTCCCACAACAAGGGCATGCAAGCGACTAGGGTCTTTTTCAGCTAGTTTAGAGCCAATGACCCCAGATTCTATGCCACTTTTTTAGGGCCAGGACTCAAGCCACTACCAAGAAATACATAGAACTTCCAGAAATGAAATATACATGGAAACAATGATACTAATACAAATACTTGAACAATACTTGACTGGACCCCTACTAGCCATGACAGGCATTTTGTCAAACATGTCACAAATATGCATTCTACAGATCATAACAACAGATCTGAGCATAGGGGTCTCATACTTATCTGAGAATCGCTAAGAAGCATTGATGCCTTATCACATTAGCTACATTATCATCTATTAGGTCATATATTCATTGTTCATTCATTTACAAATCAAAACATGATGAGAGCCATACATCATCACTGTCATAAAACATACTCATAACTAGCATATAAACAACATAAATAATAAGGATACAATGTCATAAAATCCACATATAAACCAATACATTTACACATGAAATACCAAGGAGAAGGAACTCTTATTAATGAATGCAAAAGAAAACCAGGTTTGGGACTTCCATGAACCACCCGATCATAGATTGGCTAAACCAAATATTTCTTTCAACCAATCACCCCCGTGCCATATTCTAAGCATGAATGTGGGACTCATAACCAAAACTCAACCAGGGCTTCTCAAGGCTACACCACCTCACCCTCATCAATAGAACTAGGCTTTTCTGCAATCCACACCAAATCACTAGGCCCTAAGCAAGCATGGATGCCACTAGATTTCTCCACCTACATCGTGAGGAATTCGCTTGTCTCCTAGTCTCTGGGCTTTATCATGATCCACACCGGATCTCTAGGCCCTAACCGAGACCCCACCCTCTAGGCTTTACCATATATCCTGCCATTCACCGACCAAGGATTCCTAGGCCTGATCGAGGGTACCCACATCTAGGTTTTACCGTATATCCCGCCATTCATTAGTCGAGGATTCCTAGGCCCACTGAGGTAACACAAAATCTGACTTTACCGCAATCCACAGTCTGGTTCAAGGGTTACTAGGAAAAGGATTTAACATAGTCCATAGTCTGATTTAGGGATTACTAGGCCATGCATTCTTTCTTTCAGAGACCACCTCACTCATTTTTGAATCCATTTGGCAATCTAGCTCAACCAAAACATGAGAAACCCATAACACCATGGCTATCTAGAAATAGAAAGGCAAGGATGAAGAACATTGTCACACCTAGAAAAACCCATGCTAGTGAAAGCAAGAGAACCAACCACACACATGCATGTACATGCATGCCAAAACTAATAAGGAAATCACACATGCAAATCGATACCTGCAAATAATCCTGTTGTACCTGCTTGATCCTACTCTTCTTTTCTTGATCCTTGCTTTCCTTTGCCTTCTTTACCTTTATTGATCCAATGTTGAATTTCTCCAAGAAAACTCTGTGTGTCCAAGAGTGCGAGAGAGCTCCAAAATTGAACTGACCAAAGGTACTTGTTACCCACCATTTTATGGGTGATATCCATATGGAATTTTTTTTCCAAGATGGTCCTAAAACGACAACCATCAGCCCCTTGCAACCACCAACTAGGTCATTGTGTCACTTTTCCGCCACCTGAGCCAACCATGTGGTCCCTCACCCATGAACTCCTTGAGCCTCGAGCAGTTAACCAAAGAAAAATCATTAAAGGCAAAAGGCATATGAAGAAGGGTGGAAAAATCAGGTTGGGATAACTCATATACCACGATTTCTCCCTCCTATACATTATATACCCATCTGTGGGCTTCCACTTTATTAGAAACCCTTGTACCTTGTCATGTGACCCAAGATTTCCCCCTCCATCCCCTACTCTGATCCATCACTTTATCACATGCCACCAACATTTGAAGGATGTACCTTGAACATATCATCCCCTTTAAAAGTAGAAACCACCTAATAGGGTACTTAGTTAACCCCCCTTGGAGCTTGGAGACACTAACACATGCCAAATACCACTATGGAAGGGCATGCCATTATGAAGTGCCCACATGTTATCCATGGTTTATAATATCTTTAACTCAATTTCTTTAAATGACTTGTTGTACTGGAAGGAAAGGGGACAAATTGAATCTTATGTAGAATTGATGATGGTCTCCATTTGGGGTTGGGTCTCTCTATACAAGGTCCTAGCTCTCCAGAGGGATACATTGGCACATGTAGGGTGTGTGTAGAGAGCCATGGGCCTCCACAACAGTAGACAACATTCCACGGATACCCAAAGATGTTCATAGATTGCTCGAATTTCATCTATTGGATAAGGAAGATGCACCTGGTTCACCATGCCCAGCTAGCCCCACAGTTGTATCATGTACTTGGCAGATGACCTAGGACCTATATGATGATGTGGCAGCACTTATATGATCATATGATCCCTTGCAGATGGACTATAAGCATATTCAATCTATTTGGAGACTCATAAGGACACTTGTGTGCCCCCACACCCATTGGGAGCACCACAGGTTTATTATTTGGAGAATAAGGGGCCAACCCATTGTCCACTAATTTTGGGAGTCCTATATCTCATTATGGCACCTATGGACTTCATCAGGTCTCTTACAAGGCCCAAAAACTTGTATTATTGATCATCCGACCTCTTGAGAGGCTTATTCTTTTATTTATGAGCTAGTTTGGTGGGCTTGTCACCAAAGGTTAGTTATTCTGCACATCATTTTGTTCTAGGGGATAATGTAGGCGTAATTAGCTAAGTTGAACTCATTAGAAGTATATAAATACAAGTGACATGGATTCATTTTAACATCATCACTTGGATTGGACTAGTATCTCTCTTGAGAATTTAGTTATCCTTCTTGGAGGATGAATTTTGGAGCATGGAATGAATTTTGATGTTTGGATTATTTTCTCTTGTCTTGGAGCTTCTTGATTGGAAAATTCTTGATGGTTGGATATACTCTTAATACATGTATGTGCAATTTAATGCTATTTTCTTTTCTATTTTTGTCACATACATTGTTGTTGGGATTTCGCTATACTAGGGCTAATTTACTGCATCCATTTATGCGAAGTTGTGGAAATTTGGTTTCTAGATAGTGATGATTCATGTATGGGCCATGCATTATGAATGAATGTTCCTAAATATTCTTCTTCATTTAAATTCATCTTGATAAGCCATTATTTTTTCAAAACAAAGTATAAAGTTCTTGAAGTTGCTTTTGCTACTGCCCTAATGTTATGCAAAGTTGTCTTTGAGGCCTCCTTGACATAGAAAATTTAATGTCCATAATCATAATTACTCTTGACTCCAAATCTCCCCAAAGGATTAGGCACTGATCCACCATAAGTTGATCACCTTAAACCCATTTTCATTCTCCCCTCTCCTCTTCTCTAGGTCTAGTCCTCTAGGTCTCCTAGGGCATCATTTATCTTGCAAACCATCCACTGAAAAAATTCGATCTCTTAGCATCCTCTATGGTGGGGTTTCTCCTAGGCACCCTGTAATTTTGAATCAATTCCGATGGTGAGATTGTGAGATGCCTCAAGACCTAGCCTCAAGATCAATCTTGCCCTTGGTTTCCTTAGGCAAAAGACCTCATTGGGATCCTCACATTGTCTTGCGCTAAAAAAATATTCCTTTGGTCCCTTTCTCCCTCCAGAATAGGTCAATCATATCCTTGGTATCTAAACCCTATCCCCTTGACCTAACCCGGGTCCACTTGGTCCCGTGTTGTCCCATACACTATTAAGGATAATCCTTCAAGGATCACTTCGAATCTAAGCTTTCATAAGAATTTTAAGGCCTAGGGACCTCCATTATAAGATACATACCCTAAACCTAAACCTTGAAATTCACTTTAATCCCTTCCTTGAGAGCTTACAAACTTTCCTTCCAAATCGGGCAAGTCACATATTTGAGTCTCTCTTGTGAATAGGCTTCCTGGATCACCCCTTACCCTATCATTGGTCCATCCATTTCATGATCCTTATCATAACAGGTCTCCTCCCATCAGTGAAAGTCTGTAAAGAGAAGGGAACCTTAGCCGAGGTGATAGTGGGCTATTGATCCATTGTTTCCCTTAGACTAATGGTAGTCCTTTAGGACACTTGCTAGTTTGAGCGGTAACATTTCTGAAACCGCTTTTGGGGACACGAAATGTGTGTTTGTTCCCCATACGACATATTGACATATCATTATTGGTGACTCCATTGGAAGAATGAAGCCCTAGTTCTTCATTGCACTCCAAAGTTAATGCTTGTAGGGTGAAGCAAGCATCAATCAAGGCACTTCATTTCACCATGGTGACTCCATTTTAATCCTAAAATGCAAAATCATAAAAAATGGACTATCAAAAAAGGGGGATTTATCTTGGTCCTACAAATTTTTCAAAACTCAATGACTAAGACATTCAAGAATTTCAAAATAATGTGGATAAATATGCAAAGTCTTATCAAAATATATTGGAAGGTATGGATATGGAATTCTTGCTCGGGTTTTATAGGTCGCAACAAGTGCAACTCAACATAGCCATGTGTTCCTATGAGGAGAATGCTAGTCAGCTCCTTGGCTTTTCTCACCTAACTTGTGCTTTGAATATTTTGGATAACCTGGTCAAAGACAAATATTTTAACCAGGTACAAAGTCCCACAAAGGGTAATCAATTGGATTCTTAGGGTGACATCAAAGAAAGCTCAAGTGTAAGTGAGGATGTTGAGAAAATAGAATTGGAAGACAACGGTAATGGGAAGGGGAACATCTCCTCTGATGATGATGAGGAGTTGGATCTTGTAAACCTCCAAATCACGTAAGAAAGAATGGATGAATATAGTAGGTCATGCATAGGGTTATTAAGGGAATGTAATTGTAATGAAGTATTCTTTAATTTTCACCAAGAAGAGGTGAAGCTTCATAAGATGAATGTGAATATAAAGAACACTGCACTAATGCTCTCCTTCTAGAAGCATATTACCAAAATCATGTAACAAATACCTTAGCTATTGTTCTTCAAGAGAAAATGGAAGAAGAGTCATCCCGCTCGTCAACTAACCAAGATGAAGGTACCCTTGAGGATCTAGCTGATGAGTAGGAAGATGAGTCCTTGTTGGGTCCACATGATGAATGGGATGATTTTGAGAACACGTGTATTAAGGATGACAAGGCTATGGAAAGTAAAGTAGAGGCTAACCTTACCTTTCTTGAGGGTGTCACTCTTTGTAACTCTCCCTTTGAGAAACTTTGAGGAAGGTGATCCCATGAGCTCCTTGGAAGATGAAATTGAAGATTATTTCCATACCAGAAAAGAGAAATGGAAAATTCTTGGGCATTAATTATGATGACATATCCATCGATACTCTTGGGAAGGAGAATTATTATTTTCCCTGGCACAAAAATGGGCATTTGGAACTAACTGATTCTCCTTTTAGGGAAAACCAAATTTTTGATGCCAATAGTAAGGAAACTGATAAGGCTCCTACCTATCCTCCTCATGATTCTATATTCAAATCACATGAGCATTTAGATGATGACTTTGGGGAAGAGAAACCTATTGGATATAACCCTCCACCCTCCCCATTGCCTTCTTATCTTGTTCATAATTTTGGGAGTGATTCCTGCACATGTTCTCATATGATCTAAAGTGACCTTGATCCCTTTCCCCTTTTTGAGTATAGTGTCAAGGAAGAACCCCTAATTGAATATTATTTTTCTCCTTAGGCACCCCCTCAAGATCATGATCAATCTATAATCTCCCTTTTCCAATGTGATCATCATGGGAAACCTACTTTTGTTTCTCCATCTCATCAATCTCCCTTTCCTACTAATCATAACCCTGTAGAGGCCACAAAATATGACATAAATGATAAAGACCATAATGGAAATAATATGCTTGAAGTTGCCATCCATCAAAGGTTTATGAGCCTAATCATTGACATCTTTAAATTTTGGTTAGAAGAGAGGATCTCACAGGCTATATTACATCCTTTTCTTACCTCTTCTCACGTGATCATCTATGTGTGGACATTCTATTTTCCTACCTCCCACTAGCCTTATCATCCATGTGATTCTGTCCACATTTGCTTTGGAATTTTCTACATGAGTAATCATATAGGCTGACATATTTATATTGATTTGATGGTATGTTGGTTGCACTGGTCCACTTGGTCCTATGCGGTCCCATACACTATTAGGGATAATCCTTCAAGGATCATTTGGAATCCAAGATTTCACAATAATTTTACGGCCTAGGGACCTCCATTATAAGATACATACCCTAAACCTAAACCTTGAAATTCACTTTAAGCCCTTCCTTGAGAGCTTGCAACATTGACTTCCAAAGAAATCAAGCCACATATTTGAGCCTCTCTTGTGAATAGGCTTCCAGGATCACCTCTCACCCTGTCATTGGTCCATCCATTTTGTGATCCTTATCATAACTGGTCTCCTCCCATCGGTGAATTTCTGTAAAGAGCAAGGAGCCTTAGCTGATGTAATAGTGGGATATTGCTCCGTTATTTCCCTTAGCCTAATGGTAGTCCTTAAAGGATCTTATTTTAGGACCCATGCTAGATAAAGCGGTAACATTTCTAGTGCCGTTTCCCAGGACATGAAACATGCGTTTGTTCCCTATATGACATATTGACATATCATTATTGGCGACTCCATTGGAAGAATGAAGCCCTAGTTCTTCATTACACTCCAAAGTTAATGCTTGTAGGGTGAAGCAAGCATCTATCGTTGCACTTCATTTCACTCTGGCGACTCTATTTTAATCCTAATATGCAAAATCATAAAAAATGGACTATCGGAAAAGGGAGATTTATCTTGGTCCTACATTTGCAAAACTCAATGACCAGGACATTTAAGAACTACAAAAGAATATGGATAAATATGCAGTCTTTTCAAAATATATTGGAAGGTATGGATATGGAATTCATGCTCAGGTTTTATAGGTCGCAACAAGTGAACCTCAATATAGTGAGGTGTTCCTATAAGGATCCTAGTCGTTTCCTTCAATTTGCTCACCTAACCTGTGCTTTGAATATTCTAGATAATGTGATCAAAGACAAATATTATAACTAGGTACAAAGTCCCACAAATGGTAATCAATTGGATGCTCAGGGTGACATTGAAGAAAGCTTGAGTGTAAGTGAGGATGATGAGAAAATAAAATCGGAAGACAATGGTAATGGAAAGGGGAACATCTCCTCCTCTAACGATGAGGAGTTGGATCCTATAAGCCTCCAAATCACACAAGAAAGAATGGATGAATATAGTAGGTCATGCAGAGGGTTATTAAGGGAATGTACTTCTAATGAAGTATTCTTTCATTTGCACGAAGAAGAGGTGAAGCTTCATAAGATGAGATGTGAATATAAAGAGCACTCCACTGATGCTCTTCTCCTAGAAGAATATTACCAAAATCATGTAACAAATACCTTAGTTATCATTCTTCAAGAGAAAAGGGAAGAAGATCCGCCCCTCTTGGTAACTAACCAAGATGAAGATACCCTTGAGGATATAGCTAATGAGAAGGAAGATGAGTCATTGTTGGGTCCACATTATGAATGGGATGATTTTGACAACACGTGTATTAAGGATGACGAGGCTATGGAAAGTAAAGTTGAGGCTGACCTTACCTTTCTCAAGGGTACCACTCTTGATAACTCTCCCTTTGATGACCTTGAGGAAGATGACCCCATGAGCTCCTTGAAAGATGACATTGAAGATTATTTCTGCATTGGAAAGGAGAAATAAAAAATTGTTGGGCATCAATTTGATTGTGCTCCAATTTATGATACCAACAAAGAGGATGAGGCTAATATTGGTATTCCCTTCCTCTCGGGCATTACTTATGATGACAGATCCATTTATACCCTTGGGAAGGATAATTATTATTTTCCATGGCATGAAAAGGGGCAGTTGGAAGTAATTTATTCTCCTTTTAGGGAAAACCAATTTTTTGATGCCAATAGTAAGGAAACCGATAAGGATGCTACCTATCCCCCTCATGATTCTATATTCAAATCACCTGAGCCTTTAGATGATGAATTTGGGGAAGAGAAACCTATTGGATATAACAATACACCCTACCCTTTGATTTCTTCTCCCTTTCATAATTTTGGGAGTGATTCCCGCGCTTGTTCTCATATGATCTCAAGTGACCTTGATCCCTTTCACATTTCTTAGTATAATGTCGAGGAAGAACCCCTCATCGAATATTCTTTATCTCCTTAGGCACCCCCTCAAGATCATGATCAATCTATAATCTCCCCTTTCTAGTGTGATCATCATGGGAAACCTAATTGTGTTTCTCCATCTCACCAGTCTCCCTTTCTACCAATCATAACCATGTAGAAGCCAAAAAATATGACATAAATGATAAATACCATAATGGAAATAATATGCTCGAAGTTTCCATCCATCAAAGGTTTATGGGCCTAATCATTGACATCTCTATATTTTGGTTAGAAGAGAGGATCTCACGGACTAGATTACATCCTTTTCTTACCTATTCTCACGTGATTATCCATGTGTGGGCATTCTATTTTCTGACCTCATACTGGCCTTATCATCCATGTGATTATGTCCACATTCGCTTTGGCATTTTCTATATGAGTAATCATATAGGCCGACATATTTATATTGATTTGATGATATGTTGGTTTTACTGGCTTTATGATTACACTTAGTATTTTTTTGTACCATACGCATGTTAGAGTAGGATGCATTGCATACTGATTTTTGCATTAGAACTAATGTCATATGAGTTTTCTCATGATATATTAACTACATTTAGATTTAAAACTGCATCTCAAATTTTATTTTTATGAGTCGGTTTTATGGTTTTAATCCAAGCATGTGTGATCATGAGACACTGCGAAAGCATGATGCCCATGTTTTTCATCTATTGTATGCATAGGCAACAGGTCTGTGATGTATCAAGAGATTGCTGGTGTTATCGTGAACTCATGTTTGGCTTTACCCACTATTCGATAGATCACGTCCCAGTTGGAGCCAGATGTTACCAACCATTGTGTGGGTGATATCCCTAGGGGAATTTTTTTTCTCCAAGGTGGTCCTCAACCCGTAGCCAGCAACCCCTTGCAGCCACGAACTAGCTCGTTGTTCTGCTTCACCACCACCTGAGCCAGCCATGTGGTCCCTCACCCATCTCTCATGATCGTATGTTTGAAGGTGGGCCTCCCAAACCTAAAGGTATGCCTTGCCATTTGATAATTGGGTATTCTAGTTTACTTGTCATGGAGACTTCTGGGCATGAATTAATGGGGGTATTTGGTGGAAAGAGTGGGCTAGGTTTGTGCTCTTGTCCCCTAGACCTCTTTGGGATGTTACCCTTCGAGCATATTCCCGTGGGATCTCTTTTACAGACATTTGGGCTCTTGGGATGGTACTTCATGGGAAACCCCGATTTGGTTATGTGGTCCTGCTCCCTCATCCACATATATAACTTCCCCTCCGCTCATTATAACCCCATTCATCATTTCTCCCACCTGGGTCCAAATTCTTCCACTGGGTCCACATAGGGTTAGCCTCCCCTTCCCCTTTCCCACACCATGGGTCGGGCCTGGAACAATGCCCAGAGGTTGATGCAACAGAAAATAAAAGTAAAAGTATAATTGGCCACCTTCAGCAGGAAAATGTACCAAAAAATGCAAAAGATGGTAAGGACAAACACATTTAGAACGTGGAAAAAGCCAATGGATGAGCTCTACCCCATTCTCATGGCCATCACCATGGTTCCTATAGGCCCTATATGAGCCTCTTTTATCATTCAGGAACCCATGATTGTTCCAACCCCTGGTGGGAAATGAACTGCCCCACCTCAAAGGGGGTATCCATTGCTATACTTTACATATCATGCTCTTACTCCAGCCCCGAGAAGTTAACTAAAGAAAAATCATAAAAGGAAAAAGGCATATGAAGAAGGGTGGAAAAATTCGGGTCGGGGTAACTCATATACCACGATTTCTCCCTCCTATACATTATATACCCAAATGTGAGATTCCCCTTTATTAGCAACCCTTGTACATTAGTATGTGACCTAGGATTTCCCCCTCCATCCCCTATTCTATTCCATCACTTTAACACATGCCACCACCATTTGAAGGATGTACCTTGAACATATAATCCCCTTTAAAAGTAGAAACCACCTAATAGGGTACTTGGTTAGCCCCCCTTGGAGCTTGGAGACACTAGCACATGCCAAAGCTCACTATGAAAGGGAATGCCATTATGAAGTGCCCACCTGTTATCCATGGTTTGTAAGCCTTTTAACTCAATTTCTTTAAATGACTTGTTGTACTAGAAGGCAAGGGGACACATTGGATCTTATGTAGGATTGTAGATGGTCTCTATTTTGGGTTGGGTCTCCCTATACGGGATCCTAACTCTCCAAAGGGCTACATTGGCACATGTAGGGTGTGCGTAGAGATCCATGGGCCTCCACAACAATATACAACATTCCATCAATCCCCAAATATGTTCTGAGATTGCTCAAGTTTCATCTATTGGACGAGGAAGATGCACCTGATTCACTATGCTTGACTAACCCCACAGTTGTATCATGCATTTGGGATATGACCCAAGACTTGTATGATGATGTAGCATCACTTATACCATCATCCAAACCCTTGTAGATGGTATAAAATCATCTTCAATCTATTTGGAGACCCATGAGGACACTTGTGTGCCCCCACACCCATTGGGAGCACCACATGTTTATTGTTTGGAGAATGTTGGCTTGTTGGGGCTTGACCTAGGTTTGGAGTTAATTAGCCAAACAAATCCCTGTACTACTGGCCCTTTCGACAACAGCCCGCAGAGCGCTGACTGAGGTCTCACTCGAAGTAGTATGGGGGGATGCGGGAACCAAGCTTTCGCACCCTTGAGATGTCTGAGGGGTTGATTTAGTCCAACTTTGACTACCTTCGCGCAGGTCACTTCGCGCACTTTCCTGACCTGGGAGGTTGTCGTGCCTTGTTATACTTGACTTCGCGTAGCCCTAACCAGGGGCTGAGGAGCTTCGCGCTGCTAAAACAATGATATGCACTATTTCCCCAAGTCACACCACAGATCTTACTTATCTTCTTATAAAAGTTAGTTATCTTTGCGTAAACAGATCCCTTATATTATATTCACTTGCTTAGCATATTCATATAAGTTTGCGCAATAAATAAACAATAAACTTGCAATTCATACCCAATATACTTCAATGTATAAAACAGGAAAAGATACACAGAAATATTGTAGAACTTCTCTTTATTAATGCTTCAATTGGTTACAGACTCAACCTGCCCTGCGCACTCAACTGCAGGGGTCCGCGCACTCAGCTGCGGACTACTAGGCCTCTGCACACTTAGCTGCAGAGCCTTCTCCTACTCTACAACCCAAAGACACAACTCTACACTTTGACTCAATGCTTCATGGATTGATTTTCTCCCATGATTATCATTTCTTTACACTCAGAGCCTCGCTCTATTTATACAATCCCATGGTCCGCGGACCATGGGTAGAACTCTCAAGCTGACACTACATTTACAAAAGTAAGGGCGGACAACCCTATGACTCAATTACAACTTCACGCTCTGCGCCCACAAATCGCAGAGTCTTTACATCAGACTTAGTCAAAACTTGGGCTTTAAGCCCCAAAACTTGCCTTGGGGGGATCCCATGCCCAACAAGCCCCCAACACAAACATCGTGACTCACCCTCAAGTCACTCTGTCGGTGTGGATATCTTCACGTGGAGACCTCCCAACTCTGCTCGAACTTCTGCAAGGTCGGCAACGCACTAAGTGGCCACCTGCTGTATCTCCTGTATGCGTTGTTCCGAGACCGCGGTGTCGGAACTGCTTCCCTGTATCTATTCCTATGTCCCCTGCATCTACGCGAGCTTTCCTTCAATTGTTGCTATGATTACGAAGGCCTTGTCGATCCAAGGCTGAACACGCGCCTTCAAAACTGCTTCTCTATGTTGCGCTGCGTCTACTTGCTCCTTAAGCACTTTGGCCTGTTGCATTCATGCGAGCCTTTGTGTGAGGGCCACCGTCTGTGCGGTCCCTTTGACGTTGTCATACTGCTGCTGTAGCTCACGTGCCTTTGTTTCTAAGCGCTATATGTTTGGGTCCTCCTGCAGAGTGGTGAGGACCTTGAATGATTATTCCAACATTTTGGTGCAGTCCCTCACTGCACTTCTGATCTCCTCCATCCCTGATGTAATGGTGCTGGTGCGTTGTTGCCTTACCTTTGGAGGAGTTGAAAGCTGCGTCTTCAACCATAGCACTCCTATATGAAGGTTCAGCTCCAGCTGAACCTTGGCAATTTCTTCTCACGCCTCACGCACCCCAACTGCTAATCTCTGGATATGCGCCTCTATTGGTGCTTCCGTTGGGATGGCTAGCACAGGTACCATCTGGAAGGCTTCTTCAATTACCTGTACCATCTGCCTGTTATGAGAGATGACCTCATCGCGCTGCAAGCTCAACTGCTCCATGTTGATCCTTTATTCACTCAACACATGCAATGCGTGACTCTCCCTAGCCTGTAGTTCTGCATTAATCCCGTCCTACAGAACATAGAGCGTCTCCCGAGGGAGTGCAACCATGTTGATCCCTATTCCTTTCAATGTACTGACTGTAGACCTGTCGGCCTCATTTGCGGTAACTAGTGCCCCTTTTGGCAGCACTATTGTGTTGGTCGTATGATAGCGCAACATTTCCTCAGCTACGGTTATTCCTACTGCGAGGCTGGTCGAGAGAGTACCAGCCTAAGGAGTGTGCACCTGCAACTCCTAAATCTGTGCTCAGAGGGCCCCCAATGCAATCTGATTCTCCTCTGCAAAGTTTTGGAGGGCCTATGTGGTGATGTCGCGCACCATCTCTCCTATATCACACAGATCCCCCTCGGTAAGGGTGATCGGGTCGATAAACATCTTTGATGCTTTTACCTTCTTGCACGACCTCATCTACTCTCTCGGGCACTGGCGCTTCAATAATGTTGATGCTATCTGTGGATCCGCGCCGCCCTCCTCTACCTCTGTTTCCATCTCTTGATCCTGCTCAAGCGAAGGCGACTTTTGGCCTGCGCGTTCCGTTTCTGCTGCCTTCTGCTGTTCTGTTGCTGTCTACGCAACGTCCCACGCTTCCTGTGCCTTTGCTGCTACTTGCTTCTTTCCTTCTCTTTTCCGTCAACTGTGCCATGAGCAGTTTTGCCTCCTCCTTTTTCTACGCAGTAGACTTTTCCACTACAGAGATGTCTGGGGCACGCCATTCCGGCGACCACGTCTCTAGTATGTCGAAGATCACATCATCTGTGGCCATATATGGTAGTTCGTTCCACTTATTTACAGGGTCCTTGCGCACCCTGAGGTAGATGTGATGAAATTCCGCTTTAAACTCTGCGAAAATTTGTAGGGTGTTGTAGACAGTGGGTGATAACTGCGGCTTCTTCAGATGCTGCCATCTTGTGCGTCCAAAAATCTCTCAACTGTTCAATCAGATGCTCAACCAACGCTCTCCATAGGACAAACAAGTCTCGTTTCGGAATACTTAGGGCGCACGACAACTCAATTCGCAAATGACCAAGTGTTGTTTGCTGGGCAACCCTTTGCAATTTATAGATCCTTTTGAATTTGAATACGACCGTTCCCCCCAAATCTGGTCCATTAATGCTCCATTGGTGGCAGATTTTCCCAAGTCTTGCCCATAAATCTCCTCTTAAATGCCCGCCACCCGCTCCATTTGGTCCCAAGTCAAGCCTCAAATCGTGAATAGTGACTACAACGGTCACTTTCTAGCCAACCCGCGCGGCAACGTAGCCACCCTTGCGTGGTCGCGGACCTTGTGACACTTTGCTCTTGCGCACAGCCCCGACATCGCGTAGCTCTCGGGAAGAGTATTTTATAGTCCTGCACCTCCTTTCAACTGCCTGGAGTGTTAAGACTGTACTTCCCATGGTTAGTCAGGTGGCCGCGCCACCTGTATAGGGTTTCAATAGTCACCCCTCACTTTTCCTGGAAAAAATGCGCTTTTTATTTTTACTATCTGCGTCGTGCACTTCACCATCTGCATCGCACCACCATGGGTGATCCTTCTAGTAATATACGGTCCAATCCCAGGTATCAAGTTGATCAACTCATGGTGGTAGTCCCAAAATTTGTCAACGTAATCGTGCGCACCCTAATTTATCACCATAGTTTTCTTATCTAAAAAATCCTTCTTTATTTCTTCCTCAAGCTCCTTGACTTCTGCATCAGCTAGAGCTTTTTTCTCCTTTAACCGCACCCTTTCTTTCATGAGTCCTTGGAGCCTAAGATCACCCTGTTGGATTTTGTCATCAGGTCCCAACCGTTCTTCTTTGTTCAGCTGTGCGATCCCTGTTTCCAAGGCTTCAAGAACCATCATATCCATCGACACTGTTATGCGCGGATTGGGCATAACATACTCTTTTGAGACTACAGCGGTTGCTCCATAGGCCAGTCTAGAAGGCATCTGTCCTACCAGTTTCTTATATGTTGTCTTATAATCCCACAAAACTACTGGTACGCGTAAGTCCCAATCACTTCGCTGTGTGTCATATACCTGGTTCAGTGCTTCGCACACTTCGTTAAAGGCTTCTGCGTGGGTAACCTTCTGCACACTTGTTCTTTCCACCCTCCGTCATCCCAACTGGAGGGATCATTCGCACAATTGCCTCGCCCACACATGCTTATTGACCGTGTGCCCTAACGCGAAGTCCGTGTGCATTTGCACAGGTTGTTTAACATATGCCTGTACCCACCTAGACAGGTGTGCAAACGGACCATCCCATCCATTATATTTATTTGTTAGCCACATATGAGGTTTCCCTAGACACATGCGCATCATTCCCCTGCATTCGTGCCAGTCTCGAAAGCTTCCTTGGTGCGTACCCCACCACCTTGCAGGTGTAGCGCCTAGTACCCATTTCAAAGCCTCGAAACGTCGTCATTCCAACACCTCTCTTTCAAATCTATTCAAGAAAGCATCTACCTCTTAACCCATCATAAGTAGGCAGACCCCTTACTTCCGTCGATACACAGTGCATCGATCTTGTCTTCATGTTGCAGTTCAACGTGGTTACCTTGTGTAACTAGTTTTTCCATCGTTCTATCTCTTCGTCCGAATCCGATGTATAGGAGCTTTCCCGCTCCAATGAGATTCGTCCATCCGCGGTGGGATTTACCCAGTCTTGCTCTCATGCGGTTATCTTATAGATGAAGTCTAAGTCATCGTCGCTTTCATAGTCGTGCACTGGCTTAGTGTAGCATGATCCCTCAATAGGGTCCAAAGGTACAACTACGCGCAGAGACTTTTTCTCAAAAATCATCTTGCACTTCTTCAAATTTATCACCTTGTTCATGTCAGTGTCCCAATCAATTCCTAATAGTGCGGGGTAGGGATTGCTATCATCAACAATCTCTATCACTTCAAAGTCTACTAGCGCGCTTGCCCCTTCAATATCCATGGTGATTCCCTACAATCTCCCCATAGGTATGATCTTTTGCTGGTTCACCACTCATAGCTAGATAGGAGACCATTTCAACGTAGGCCTTCCCATGCACTCCCATGTCTGCTTCGGTAGAATGTTTGCATTTGACCCTAGGTCTAGAATTACTTGGTCCATCTCATATTCTTTAATCTACGCAGTCAACCTCATTTCTCTTCCCGTCCTCGTCGCATGCTTTCCAATCTTCCAGACTACGCGCGGTTCTCCTGGCGCAGTCCCAGCGCATCTATTAATGAGTTCTTGCAATCCCTTTACAACCTTACTGTCACGCAGTAGCTTCATGCATGTTTCTAGGAACGTCGTGAGCATTGATGGGTCCATTTCTGGCTCCAGTCTGTCTTTGCTTCCTGAAGTGGAGGCCTCAGTGAAGCTCTTCCTAGCTTCCATGAAGGCTTCCTTAGCGTGCTCCAAATCAAACTCTGGTTCTTTCGCCGGATCCTTGCGAACCCAAGTACTATATTCAGGTTGTTTGCCTTTATCATCCCTTGTCATAATTCCACTTCAGAGCACAATGTTCACATTGGGGTCTTCCTCGCGCGACTCAGGCCTCATCATGTATAGGTTCTGAGTTGGGGGAGGTTGGAGCGCTCCCTTGTGGCGCAGCCTCGTTATCAGTGTGGGACAATCCTCCGTCTCATGATCAAACAAGGTACAATACAGACGTGATGGACGTGTTGGATTCATACAATCATGGGTATAATGTCCTGGCCCCCTACAATTGTAACATATCAACTATCTGTGACCTCTTCTAGGTCCTCCTCCACCTCGGCCTCGTCCGCGCCCCTGAAATTTAGTTCGCGCCACTCCTGCGTTCTGGTTAAGGGCCGCGTTTCGGCCTGAACTCTGTAGGTGGGAGTCCTATCCATCATAAGCTCATAGCTTCTATAGGTGTGCTCATCGTGTCCGACCGATCTACAAAAATTATAGAACAACTGTTGCGAATTCTGTGTGTACTTCTGTAACAAGTGGCAGTTGTTCGTAGCATGCTTTCCTCCTATTTGACAAATCACGCACCATAAAGCAGGCGCCGTGCTAGGTCCTGCTTGGGCCTCTAGTCTTAATGTCATCTGCCCTCCTCTTGTGAGGTAATTCGTGAACACCAGGCAATGGTCCTTGTCATGTCCTTGACCCTTTCATTTTATGCACCATACTTCTTTGCACACTTTCAGGCAAGCTGTCTTGTCCTATTTCAGACTCTACATCTCAAGGCATAAGTTTTTCAACTACGCGTGGATCTGCTAAACTCCCAAGTTAGGATCCTGTATTGGGGTCTCATGTAACCTCATCACGATATCCAAGGCCTCTGCCTAAGCCATTAACCTCTATTGTGACAACGCGTTCCTTAAATGCGGCGTTAACAATGCTACAAACCATTCGCGGTGTTGTCCATCTATCAAAGTCATATTAGCTTTGCGGATTGTGCACTTCAGTCTCTGATCCAATTCCCAAGGGGTATTGCCTGGTAGCATTGTGATCTATTCGAATCTAATGATCGATTGCGGCGATGACTTCGGCCTGATAAATTATCTATTCAGTGAAATTTGGATATCCGTGATCCCCGCATTCGGATTGTCATTAGAATGCTTAATATACCAGGTCAATGCGCGATCTTGTAGAGCACTGACCAATGTTGCTTTCTTTATATTATCCTCTGTAACTCCCTTTGCTTCCCATACAGCCTTTATCACAAACCAAAATTGGTCTGGGTCTTCATTTCCTACTCCCTTAAACACCGACAACTTTATTGTGCTTTCCATATTGACTCGTGGTGGTGGCTGAGGTGGTACAGGCGAAGATGGGGGTGAAGGCGGTGAAGCTGGTGGTGGTGTGGGTGGGGTGGTATGCACGTAATCCTCTGCCTTATCAAATTGATCACACTTCTTGGTGAGACCTTCGTGAGCTCTTCCTTGTCCCCTCACACAGGTGAAATCAAGGGGCTAGTTTCTAGTTCTACACTTCCTTCATTTCTGTAAATTCTCCCACTTCGCGTAGCCCCGAACATCAATGTATTCACATAATACACTTTTCACACAATAGAATTTTAATGTGTGTTCAAAGACTTAATGTACTTACCTCACGACCCTTTGAGAAAGCGTTGCTTGGCCTCGCTGTAGCTTACTGTAGTGTCTACTGCGAACTTAGTAATGAATCCTCCTATAATCTGATTGAGCCAGTGATTAACAACGTGCACGATCTTATCCTCCGATGCTTTCAATCTACGCACCAACTCTGGGGCCCACACAATAGCATTATTGAGTTTCCACCTTCCTTGGCTATCTGCTAGCTTCATGATCCACTCATATAGCTCAGTAGGGAAAGATGCGAAGAAAATTTCGTGGATTTCCGTGTACAAGTAGCAGTCTAACCACTCTTCCTTTGATAGTCGCAGATTCTTGTTCTCCTGCATCGCAAACTCGTGAATTTTCCTATCCAACGAATCTTCAATTTCTTTCTTAGTTGGATTCCAATGATACGACATCAGACATCTCTATGAAGATTCCGGTCTTGGAAACAGAACCATTTGTTGGCTTGTTGGGGCCTGACCCAGGTTGGAAGTTAATTAGCAAAATAAATCCTTGTACTACTGGCCCTTTCGGCAACAGCCCGCAGAGCGCGGAATGAGGTCTCACCTGAAGCAGTATGGGGGGATGTGGGAACCAAGCTTCTGCACCCTTGAGATGCCTGAGAGGTTGATTTAGTCCATTGTGACTGCCTTCGCATAAGTCACTCGCACACTTTCCTGACCAGGGAGGTCGTTGCACCCTGTTATACTTGACTTCACGTAGCCCTAACCAGGGGCTGAGGAGCTTCACGCTGCTAAAACAACGATCTGTGCTATTTCCCCAAGTCACACCACAAATATTACTTATCTTCTTATAACAGTTAGTTATCTTTGCGTAAATAGATAACTTATATTATATTCACTTGCTTAGCATATTCATATAAGTTTGCACAATAAATAAATAGTAAACTTGCAATTCATACCCAATATACTTCAATGCATAAAATAGGAAAAGATACACAGAAATATTGTAGAACTTCTCTTTATTAATGCTTCAATTGGTTATAGACTCAACCTGCCCTGCGCACTTAGCTGCAGGGGTCCACGCACTCAGTTGCGGACTACTAGGCCTCTGTGCACTCAGTTGCAGAGCCTTCTCCTACTCTATGACCCAAAGACACGACTCTACACATTGACTCAATGCTTCATGGATTGATTTTCTCCCATGATTATCATTTCTTTACACTCAGAACAGTAAACTTGCAATTCATACCCAATATACTTCAATGCATAAAACAGGAAAAGATACACAGAATATTGTAGAACTTCTCTTTATTAATGCTTCAATTGGTTATAGACTCAACCTGCCCTGCGCACTCAGCTGCAGGGGTCCACGCACTCAGCTGTGGACTACTAGGCATCTGTGCACTCAGTTGCAGAGCCTTCTCCTACTCTATGACCCAAAGACACGACTCTACACATTGTCTCAATGATTCATGGATTGATTTGCTCCCATGATTATCATTTCTTTACACTCAGAGCCTCGCTTTATTTATACAATCCCATGGTCCACGGACCATGGGTAGAACTCTTAAGCCGACACTACATTTACAAAAGTAAGGGAAGACAAACCTATGACTCAATTACAACTTCGCACTCCGTTCCCACAAATCACGGAGTCTTTACATCAGACCTAGTCAAAACTTGGGCTTTAAGCCCCAAAACTTGCCTTGGAGGGATCCCATGCCCAACATAGAATAAGGGGTCAACCCCCTGTCCACTACTTTTGGGAGTCCTATATCTTATTATGGCACCTATGGACTTCATCAGGCCTCTTAGAAGGCCAAACGACATGTATTATTGATCATTCAAACTCTTGAGAGGCTTATTCTTTTGTTTATGTCGAGCTAGTTTGGTGGGCTTGTCACCAAAGTTTAGTTATTTTGCACATTATTTTATTCTAGGGGCTAATGTAGGCCTAATTAGCTAAATCAAACTCATTAGCAATGTATAAATACAAGTGATATGAATTCATTTTAGCATCATCTCTTGGATTGGACTTGTATCTCTCTTGAGAATTTCACTATCCTTCTTGGGGGACGAATTTTGGAGCATGGAATGAATTTTGATGTTTGGATTATTTTATCTTGTCTTGGAGCTTCTTGATTGGAAAATTATTTATGGTTGGATATACTGTTAATACATGTAAGTGAAATTTAATGATATTTTCTTTTCTATTTTTGTCACATGCATTGCTGTCGAGATTTCGCTATACTAGGGCTAATTTACTGCATCCATTTATGCGAATTTGTGGAAATTTGGTTTCTAGATAGTGATGCTTCATGTATGGGCCATGTATTATGAGTGAATGTTCCTAGAGATGCTTCTTCATTGAAATTCATCTTGACAAGCCATCAATTTTGCAAAACGAAATATAAAGTTCTTGAAGTTGCTTTTGCTGCTGCCCTAATGCTATGCAAAGTTGTCTTTGAGGCTTCCTTGACATAGAAAATTCAATGTCCATAGTCATAATTACTCTTGACTCCAAATCTCTCGAAAGGATTAGAAATTGGTACACCATAAGGTGATCAAATTAAACCTATTTTCCTTCTCCCCTCTCTTTTTTCTAGTTCTAGTCCTCTAGGTATCCTAGGGCATCATTTATCTTGCGAACCACCCACTGAAAAAATTCGATCACTTGGCATCCTCTGCACTAGGGTTTATCCTAGGTACCCTCCAATTTTGAAGCAATTCCGATGGTGGGATTGTGAGATACCTCAAGCCCTAGCCTTAAGATCAATCATTCCCTTGGCTTCCTTAGGAAAAAGATCTCATTGGGATCCCGACATTGTCTTACACTAAAAAATTATTCCTTTGATCCCTTTCCCTTTGAAATAGGTCAAGCATATCTTTTGTTGCTAAACCCTATCCCCTTGACCTAACCTAGTGTCCACTTCGTCCTGTGTGGTCCCATACACTATTAAGGATAATCCTTCAAGGATCACTTGGAATCAAAGCTTTCACAAGAATTTTAAGGCCTATAGAACTCCATTATAAGATACATACCCTAAAAATAAACCTTGAAATTCACTTTAAGCCCTTCCTTAAGAGCTTACAAACTTGCCTTCCAAAGTAGGCAAGCCACATATTTGAGCCTCTCTTGTGAATAGGCTTCCAAGATCACCCCTCACCCTATCATTGGTCCATCCATTTCTTGATCCTTATCATAATAGGTCTCCCCCCATCAGTGAAAGTCTGTAAATAGTAGGGAGCTTTAGCTGAGGTGACAGGTGGGTGACGATGATAGTGGGCTATTGCTCCATTATTTCCCTTAGCCTAGTGGTAGTCCTTCAAGGATCCCCTTTTAGGACCCCTGCGAGTTTGAGCGGTAACAGTACCAACTGATCCTAAAAAGCCTTTTTATTAATGAGGCCTCTATTTTCTTCAATTTTCTTCAATTTTCCTTCATTTTCCTCCTCACATGCAACCTGTTTCCTTTCACCTTCCTTTTCTCCTAATTTCAATTATTTTCATAAATAAAATGTCAATTAATGCCACTTTTAATTTCCAAATCCTTTTTCATTTCCTTTGCCATTTTCCTTATCCATAATAAACCAAATTAACACCCACACTAGGATGTCTTGCCCAACATTCAACTTGGAATAAGTGTCCTATAACCATGGTTATTATTTTGCCTTTATTAACTTTCATTACATGGAATTTTCACTAGGGTTGTTACAGAACCGTCTCCCTGGGGGGAACATTGTCCTCAGTGTTCAACGACACCTACAACCAACAAGACTGTTGAAAGAAAAAGATACTGCCTATGGAGCTTTATAACTTAGCTCATTGCAATATTTATAATGATCAACCTGTTGAAAATCAAACCAACATGACAACATAACAACATGAAAACCATAATGACACAACACCCATATTGCGTATTAGAGCTTTATAAGACATCTCATGGCAGTATTTACATCCATATACATATGTACATATACCAAATACATCACACCAAAGCATATGCCAAAAACATTCGCTCAACCAACAAATAATGAAGGATAAATAACTCACATATGATCTTCCATCTGCCATGTAGCTTCATCGAGCCCAAAGTGCTTCCACTGCACTTTAACCTGCTCAATTGCTAAGTTTTGGAGCTTGAGCATTTTTCTATGCAATATGCACTGAGGTTCCGACTGGAATTCTCCATCTTGCTCCACCTTCAATACAGACCGTTCAATCACATGATCAACATGTTTAACATACTTCTTAAGAAATGACAAATGGAAAACATCATGGGCTTTCATTGTTGGAGGCATTGCAAGTCGATAGGCTACTGGTCCAATCCTTTCAAGAATCTTGAAATGTCCAAAAAAACGAGGTGCCAACTTGGCACACGATCCAATCCTCAAGTAGTTTTTTTTGGGCTTGATACAAAAATACACCTATTCCCCAACTTGAAACTCCTTAAACAACCTGTTCCGATCTGCATAAATTTTTTGCTTATCCCGTGCTGCATTTATATTCTTCTTGATAACCTTCATTTCCTGTTCCATCTTTGCCAATATATTTGGTCCAATCAACACCCTATTAACTGGATCACTCCAAATGATGGGAGTATTACAACTCTGCCCATATAATGGCTCAAATGGACTCATCATCAAAGATTCCTGTCACCCATTGTTGTAAGCAAACTCGATCAGTGAAAGATACTCTTCCCACTTGCACTACTAATACATCACATACGTCCTCAACATGACCTCCAATATCTTTTTGACCCTCTCTGTCTATCCATCTGTCTGTGAATGACAAGTTGTACTGAAGGCCAATTCTGTCCTTAAACCTGCAAACAACTCCTTCCAAAACTTGGAAGTGAACTTATCATCCCCATCTAACACAATCTTCTTTGGAACACCATGCAGTCTCACTACATCTTTGATGAAGACCTGTGTTACATCACTAGTTGTATAAGTAGACTTCACCAGAATGAAGTGTGCTTCCTTTGTCAACCTATCCACCACAACCATGATGGAATCATGTTGTCTAGTTGCCCTCAACAAACCTATGATGAAATCCATGGATATGACCTCCCATTTATACTCTGGAATCGCAATCGGCTGTAGTAGTCCACTTAGATGTTTACACTGCCTTTACCTGCTGACAGTCCAAGCATCTAGCCATAAACTCTACCACGTCCTTCAGATTCAACCAATAATATAACTTCTTCATTGTTGTCAATGTATTTTGATATCCTAGGTGACTTGAATACAATTTTTCATGACACTTTCTCAAGATAGTCTTCTTGAGCTCACTACCACCTAAAACATATATCTTGTCCTTAAATTTGATCAATCCATCTGTTGTAAGACGATAGTCCACATCTTGACTACCTGTACCTTACTCTAACCTGTACATAAGCTCCATGTACCTTTCATCCTAATGGCCTGCTTGTAAGATCTAATCCTGTAAGTCTGTCTCATAAGAACTCATAGCTGCTATATGGTTCACTTGTATTCGCCTACTAAGCATCTGCAACCCTGTTCACTTTACCCTTGATGTACCCGATATCAAAGTCGAACTCACTTATTGTGGCCAACTATCTAGCTTGCCTGGCATTCAAGTTTGTCTGATCAAACAAGTATCTCAAACCACTGTGATGACCCATCAATACAAACCTCCTTTGAAGAAGATAGTGCCTCCACATCTTCAAGGCATGGATGATTAGTGCCAGCTCAAGATCATGTATCAGATAATTATGCTCGTGCTCATTCAACTTCTGTGACTCATAGTACACTATTTTTCCTTCCTCCATAAAGACTCCACCAAGTCCTATCTTGCAAGCATCTGTGCATACCACAAATTCTTTGTATGGATATGGAATCTTTAACACTAGAGCATTTGTCAACAACTACTTCAATTTCTTAAAACTAGTTGCACATTCTTCTGTCCATTCAAATTTCTTACCTTTCCTTTGCAATGACATAATAGGATATGTAGTGTGAGAGAAGTTCCTAATGAACCTTCTATAGTAACCTGTTAACCCCATGAAGGATCTTACCTCATCCAAATTTCTAGGAGTTGCCCATTACATGATAGCTCTTATCTTCTCTGGATCCACTGCTATACCTTCCTTGGAAACAACATGTTCTAAATAATGTACCTCTGTCTGAAAGAAATTGCATTTTCTAAGCTTGGCATACAACTGATGCTCTCTTAGCAATCTCAACGCTATTGCTAAATACTCAGCATGTTCTTCCTCATTCTTAGAATATATCAAGATGTAATCAATGAATATAATAAAAAACTTGTCCAAATAAGGATGCAACACACTATTCATCAAGCACATACAGGTAGTTGGAGCATTAGTCAAACCAAATGGAATTACAAAAAACTCATAATTCTTGTACCTGGTCTGGAAAGTTGTCTTGTGTATGTCCTCTTCCTTAATGCGTACCTGATGATACCCTGATCTCATATAAATATTTGAGAACACTGATACTCCCTTCAACTGATCGAGCAAGTCATCATTCTCAACAATGGATCCCTATTCTTGATGGTTACCTTGTTCAACTGCCTGTAATCGATGCATAACTTGAGAGTACCATCCTTCTTCTTCACAAACAATACCAACACACCCCAAGGCGACACACTTGGTCTAATGTATCCCTTGTCAAACATTTCCTTCAATTGTAACTTTAGCTCTACTAACTCTGGAATGCTCATCATGTATGGTGTCTTCGATGTTGGTTCTACCCTTGGTACCAACTCAATAGAAAAGTCCACATCTCTTTGAAGTGGAAACTTTGAAATCTCTGCTGGAAACACACCCTGAAACTGTTGCAAGATTGGGTACCTACTCAATACCTCTGCATCCTCAACATCTTTACCTTTATCACTAGAAATATGCACTGAAAATACCACACACCCTTTTCTGCAACTGCACTTTTCCTGCATAGCGGTCACCTTTCTATCTGATGTTACCTTCTTCTTACCCCGCAAGATTCTCCGTTCTTCATTTTCATCCAAGCACTCAATGGACTTGTAATAACAATCCACTTTGGTCCTATGAAGATACAACTATTCCATGCCCAAAACCATACTATATTATCCCAATGGAAATACATTCAAATGTGCTGAGGTAGGAATACCATTCAACTTGAATGCACAAGCTCTTACCCAGTGATACACTCTCTTCTTTGTACCTGTAGTCAACTGCACTAACCAGGATTCTGCATGCACTTCTTTATTCAAGCCACATGTATCCACCATGTCAGGACTAACATAACTATAATTAGATCCAAGATCAATCAAAATGGAAACGACTTGATCACAATCTTACCGTCCATCTTGATAAAAGTTACCTCGTGCTATGCCTGCTTGTTATCCAATGCTGCATAAATCCATGGAATTCTTTTCCCAACATCCCCAATTGTTTGTGGCTACTGTGCACTGTAAATCTGAGGCCTACCACCTTGATTCTATGAACAATCTCTCTTAAGATGCTCCTTGCCACATGTCCAACACTCCAACTATCTTGTACCATCATCTATATTCTGTTGCTGTGACCCATGTCCATGTCTAGCTACATTGAACTTCTTGTATGGTGCAACATTTTCTTTCTCTTTTGCATTCAGAGGTCTCGTTCTTTTCGGCTGCCATTTACCTTTACCTTTATCTTTATCTTTCCCTTTTCATCTTTGCTAAGATTTTTTCTAATGCTTTGACTGCTCATAGTAATGCTTCAATCTCCCAATAACTTCCTCAAGTGATTGAGGCTCATCATATTCAATCTGATCTCTAAATGCTAATGGAAATCCACTGACAAATCTTTGAACTTCATCCTTTTCATCCTTAAGATATGATACATACCTCAATAGCTATAGGAACTTAGTCGTATACTCCTCATCTATCATCGATCCCATCTTTAGCTCATAAAACTTGACTTTTCTATCATAGTACCTTTCTGACATATATTTCTACCTGAAAAGTCTCTTGAATTCATGCCAACTCAACTCTTCTATCCTGATGTCTCTAACCCGCTTTACATCTTCCCACCAGATGTCTGCTTTCCCTTTGAGGTTAAAGATAGCTATTATGGCCTTCATATTCTCTGTGTACCCATATAACTCAAATAACTTCTTCATCCCAAGTAACCAAGCCTCTACATCCTTTGACTTCTTAAAATCTCCATCAAAAGTAGTGTTTAATCAATTTAGTATGTCCTAAATTTCTACATAAGTTATCAATCCGGGAGTCATAAACTGATGAAGTGTAGTGCACTGTATGTGCTAGAAAACCCTTTTCTTACCTCACTGTTTTCAGTTTTATCTTGTTTTGGGGTTTTGTTCTGTTGGTCTCCTAAAGTGGTTTAATGCAATGGAAATCCTAATCTGCTGTTAAAGTAGAAGTTTAAGAATACTTTTCAAAGATCAAGTGTGGATGTAGAGTTGAAGACATGGCTTATCCTCTTGCTTCTTGTGATAATTTCCAAACTTTGAACTTAGGAGATCTTAAACATGTTGTCTACAAAATCAGAACTTGAATGAGAGTTTGAATATACAGCTATATAAACCAAACTAAAAATGAAGTTCTAAAAATGAGATTACTATCTTTGTTGTTCATCCTAACTGCAAAATTGAAATCTAATAAACTGCTACAACTTAAACCAAAAAGTAAAGAAACTAGAAAATAATGACTAGTCAATGATTTCATCCATAATCACAACATTTTGCCAATTAACTTCTAAAACGGGGTTAAGCTAAAGGCTCCAGAAATATCATCATATGGCATGAAAGAAATGACATCTAAATTATCTAATTGCACACTAATGAAAGCAAAGCCAATTACTTCATCTATAATCACAATATTTCACCAATTAACTTCTAAAACGGGGTTAAGCTAAAGGCTCCGGAAATATCATCATATAGCATGAAAGAATTGACATCTAAATTATCTAATTGCACATTAATGAAAGCAAAGCCAATTACTTTATTTAAAAGCAAAATATTTCGCCAATTAACTTCTGAAATGGGGTTAAGCTAAAGGCTCCGGAAATATCATCATATAGCATGAAAGAACTGACATCTAAACTATCTTGAACAATAAAAAAATCTCACAAAGTAAAAGCATAAACAACTGAAATTGAAAACTGAGTTTCAGCAGAGGAAGTAAGTCTCAATAACACCACTTGATGCAAAAATTACACTAAGAAGCTCGAGCATAACCAGACTTAAAGACCTATTCTAAAGTCCACCTATCAGTGTTAGTAAGAAATGTGACAAGCTGCAAAGACATGTACAAGGTTAGAATGATTAAGATCATAAGAAAAACATGAGAAATATACAATTTGAATGAGAGAAAATATACATGAAAACTATACAAAAACAAAAGAAGGACCTTAGCTACGCAGGGGCCCTTTGCACAACTTTGGACTAGCATGTTGTTACTTCAAAACACGCTCAAACAACCATGTGAAAAACAAAGTTTTGTATTATGAAACATAGTAATATGTCTCTCGGTTACAGAACCGAAAAATAACACTATAACAACAATATTAAGAACGTCCTATTTGCGTTGCAAACACTTATATTTATAAAGAAAATGGATAACTATATCTCAGAGAAATTTCTTCAACGATAGACACGTGAACAGGTCAAAATCTGAGGATTTAGCCTCTTGGTTTCCATGAGCAGTAAATCTATGCGAGGTGGATGTTGGATTGCGCTATATAGATGGCATGCAGGTGGCAAAAACAGATCGTTCAGGAACGGCTTCGGGCTTCTTTTACATGCAAGAATAGAGTTCTAGTTGGCATAGAACTCTCCGTTGACCTCCCTTTGACCGGGACCTTTCCTTCCGAATCTGGCTAAGTAAATAGGACCTCATCCACGTGTGGACAATTCCTGAGCTACCCATGTGTCTCATTCCTCCTCCTGACACCTGTAACCTATAAAACAATGGAAATGGCTGTGGAATTGCCAGTTAGCTGCGGAAAGTGGCTACATTCCGTAGCTGATAAACAAAACCTAGATCAAATAGCACACACAATGATATAATTTGAAAATCACTCAAATACACTCCTGAAATCAACATGTAACAACTTTTGATAGCTTAGGATGCACTGACATGGGAAAATAGAAGAGAAAGGGTTTAAGAAAATGCTTGGAAGAGAGGTAGTTTTGGGGCTCAACAAGTAGGTGGCTTAGCTTTCTTAAATTCATGCAGAAAATATCCCTTGTCACTCCTCCTGTAAGGGTGATAATGATGATGATCATAGTGCCGATCAGAACCAGAACTAGAACAGTACCTATGTCCATCACCTCTCCTATCGAGAGTGTCCAAGAACCTACCATCTTTGATCGTGTCATCCCTATTTGACCTATGACCACAATGAGACCTACTACCATATGCTCCATTATTCCTATCCTCCTGTCCATGGCTGATCAAAAGTGGTCCCTGTCTCTGCAACTCTGACAAACTCTGGAGGATTACAACACTGACTTCTGCTTGTTTCTCCTGTGACTTCATGATTCTGTCATTGTCTACTTTACAACTTCTTAATTCTTCCTTCAAGCTTCTCAATGTGTCTGCTAAGTCAGAGGAATGCCTAACACCATGCTGCTCATCTGATCCATAGGGATATTCTCGTGAACTGTAGTCTACCATCTTGCTAGTCATATTTGGTATTCTTCTTGCCAAGCATACCATGTTAGCTAAACCAAAATATAAACATAATCAACATACCTCAATACAGTTCGAGGAGGATATCTCATCTGCAAGATCAACCAAATTAGCACAATACATGTATAAACATAATCATAACAACATATAGATATTATCTTAGCCATAGTCTAATCATTAATGCATGACCATATCAACTACACATCATGACCTCATGCATGACAACTATAACCATGTCAATGTATGCATAATCAACATATGTACAACATGCATGCATACACGATACATACAAACACTAACATGCATAACCAATGCATAACTGACCTATACTCATGATAAACACATCCAACATCAACACCATCAACTTTCACATGACGACACCACTGCAACTATAATCAACACCATGCATATGCAACAAGCAAATATACCATAGTCATAAGGAACACATATATGAAACTAACATGAATGCATGACCAACACACCACCCATCCAGTCCAAGGGGTGAAGCATGATCTGATACCACTCTATAACACCCTCCTCCCACATTTACCCAAGTTAACCGTCTGCTGGGTTAAACATGTGATGAGAGGCTACTATGACCTGATTCAACTCCCCATGTACAATTATGGAAGTGGAACTAACAAAACAAAACCAACCTAACCTTCCACACCTGCTACAGAACCTCTAGGAGCCAACCAACCTTTATAGGTGACCAACCCCTAAGGAAACTTAACATTTCATCGACCTAAAGCCTCAGTCGCTCCTATGACATGGACATGCATGCGATTGGGTCCCTCCAGTTGCTCCCATAGCAAGGGCATGCAAGTGACTGGGGCCTTTTTTAGCTAGTTCAGAGCCAACGCCCCAGATTCCGTGCCACTTCTTCAGGGCCAGGACTCAGGCCACATCCTAGAACTCCATGGAACTTCCATAAATGAAAAATAACATTGAAACAATAATACTAATGCAAATACTTGAACAAGACTTGACTGGTCCCCTACTAGCCATGACAAGCATTTCGTCACACAAATATGCATTCTACTTGTCATAACAAAAGATTCGAGCACAAGGGTCTCATACTTATCTGAGAATCACTAAGAAGCATTGATGACTTATCACATTAGCTACATTATAATCTATTAGGTCATATATTCATTGTTCATTCATTTACAAATCAAAACATGATGAGAGCCATACATCATCACTGTCATAAAACATACTCATAACCAACATATAAACAACAAAAATAATAAGGATACAACAACCATATAATCCACATATAAACCAATACATTTACATATGAAATACCAAGGAGAAGGAACTCTTATTAATGAATGCAAAATCCAACCAGGTTTGGGACTTCCACGAACCACTTGACCATAGATTGGACCAAATATTTCTTTCAGCCAATCACCCCCGTGCCATATTCCAAGCATGAATGTGGGACTCATAACCAAAACTCAACCAGGGCTTCCCGAGGCTACACCACCTCACCCTCATCAATAGAACCATGATTTACTGCAATCCACACTAGATCACTAGGCCCTAAATGAGACCCCACCCTTCAGTCTTTACCATATATCCTGCCATTCATCGACCAAGGATTCCTAGGCCTGATCGAGGGCACCCACCTCTAGGTTTTATCATATATCCCGCCATTCACTGATTGAGGATTCCTAGTCCCACCGAGGTAACACAAAATATAAATTTACCGCAACCCATAGTCTAGTTCAGGGTTTACTAGGTCAAGGCTTTACCACAACCCACAATCCGATTCAGGGATCACTATGCCATGTGTTATTTCTTTCAGAGATCACATCACTCAGTTTCAAATCCATCTGATAATCCAACTCAACCAAAACATGAGAACCCCATCACACCATGGCTATCCAGAAATGGAAAGGAAAGGTTGAAGAACATTTTCACACCTGGCAAAACCCATGCCAATGACATTAAGAGAACCAACCTCATACATGCATGTACCATGCATGCCAAAACTATCAAGGAAATCACACTTGCAAATTGACACCTGCAAATAATCTCGCTGTAGATGCTTGATCCTGCTATTCCTTGCTTGATCCTTGCTTTCCTTTGCCTTCTTTGCCTTTATTGATCCAATGCTAAAGTGCTCCAAGAAAACTCTAAGTGTCCAAGAGTGAGAGAATAGAGAGAGAGCTCCAAAACTGAACTGACCAAAGGTACCAACTGATCCTCAGAAGCCTTTTTATTAATGAGGCCTCTTTTTTTTTTTTTTTTTTTTTTTTTTTTTTTTTTTTTTCCAGTTTTCCTTCATTTTCCTCCTCACATGCAACCTGTGACCTTTCACCTTCCTCTTCTCCTAATTTCCATTATTTTCATAAATAAAATTCCAATTAATGCCACTTTTCCTTTCCAAATCCTTTGCCATTTTCCTTAGCCATAATAAACCAAATGAACACCCACACTAGGATGTCTTGCCAAACATTCAACTTGGAATAAGTGTCCCATAACTACGGTTATTATTTGACCTTTATTAACTTTTATTACATGGAATTTTCACCAGGGATGTTACATAGCTCCTTTATGACTACTGGATAGACCTATTTTTTGTGATTGTTTGGGCTGGGGGTTTATCTTATTAAATCTCGGTTTTGATTTATGCTATGTGTGTTTTTGAATGTTGAAATGCTCAAGCATGTACTCATGTCACTTTTTATAAATCTTAATAAAAGGTTATGATTTTTCTACGAAAAAATGAAATAATTTATTTTAAATAAATGAAAAATAGATTAAATTAAATTTAAAATAAGGAATAAAATGAAATAACTAGATCCATAACTATCTGGAATTTGAATTCATTTCTATAGTTTAATGTAACCCACCACCTCCCACATTTACCCACTTTCTCTAGTTTTCTTGGGGTAAACATGAGCTGAGGGTCACTATGATAAGACTCAACCTCCTATATGACCTTAAGGAAATGGATTCAACAACTTAAGACTTTGCAATATAGAATTTGGGATTAAGGACTTACATGATAACATTAAAGAATCTATTAGGCAGGACTGTGCTATGGTTCTTAAGAAAGCAAGGTCGCCAAAAAGCAACCTTTCTAAGCCTAAGTTTCAGGCTCTTAAAGCCTTGAACAATGACCCTGATGTCATTGTTCTTAAAGCCGATAAAGGGGGAGCTGCTGTAATCCTAGATAAAACTGACTATGAGAGTAAAATGTTGGATCACCTCCTAGTGGTAGATATAAGAAATTAAATAAGAACCCTATTAAGAAAGTATCTAATGAGGTTGCTCGTGTTATTAATTCTAGTAATATCCCTAGCCCCCTAAAGAAGAAGCTTATTGTTAGCAACCCCCTCACCCCTAGGATCTACAGACTTCCTAAAGTACATAAAAAAGGGGTTCCCCTTAGGCCTATTGTCAACACAATAGGAGGTCCCACGTATCTTCTTGCAAAGTTCGTAGCTCATAAGCTTAAGCCCCTTGTGGGCCAAACTGATTCCTTCATTAAAGATTCAACGTCTTTTGTTAAGGAGCTTAAAGGTAGTAAAATTGACCCTGATGATTTTCTTGTGAGCTTTGACGTGGTCTCTCTCTATACTAATATTCCCATTAATAAGGCTATGGAAGTTATAAATCGCATCGCCGATCCTGATACGGCTAAGTTGGTCGGTCTCTGCCTTTCATCTACTTTCTATAGTTTCCAAGGAGAATTCTATGAACAAACGTGCAGTGTAGCTATGGGTTCTCCTCTCTCTCCCGTAGTCGTGAACTTGTTCATGGAAGACTTTGAAACTAAATCCCTTGCCTCTGCCACCCTTCTCCCTAAAATTTGGAAGAGATTTTTCGATGATACCTTCGTTGATTTGCAACATGGGCATGAATCTCTTGATTCCTTTCTTTCTCATCTGAATAGTCAATCTGAGTCAATTAAGTTTACTATGGAAACTGAGGTCAATGGTTATCTTCCCTTCCTCGATGTACTTATCTCTAAAAATGGGGATGGTACCTTTTCTCACCAGGTTTATCGTAAAAAACTCATACTGAGCAGTTTCTTCACGCTAGCTCCCATCACTATCCTCCTCAGAAATTCGGTGTTCTCAACACCTTAGCCACTAGAGCTCTGAGGATTTCTGAAGAGAGTCACTTTGAGAGTGAAAAATCTCATCTGCTTGAATTTTTTGAAGAAAATGGCTATAATAGACGCCTCGGTCTCAAAACTTTTAGAAAAGCTATCCTCGGTCCTAAACCAAAAATGGATCCCCTTGGTTTTGCTAACTGCGTGTAACTTCCTTTCATACAAGGAACCACTGACAAGATCACACACATTCTGAGTAAGGATAAGGTGCATACTGCCTTTAAACCCCTCAACACCATCCGTAGCTCCCTTAAGTCAGTCAAGGATCCTTTCGACCCCAAAGATATGAAAGGTGTTTACTTGGTCCCTTGCTCATGTGGAACACCCTATATTGGAGAAATAGATTGTTCCATCAAGCAAAGGATCCAAGACCATGCGACATATATTAGGCATAATAGATCTCATTCGTCTGCCTTAGCCGAGCATGCATCTAATACTAAACACCACATATGTATTGAAGACTTCCGTGTTTTAGCCAAAATTGATCACTTCCATCATAGGAAGTTTAGGGAGGCTTTAGAAATTGAGAAGCATGGTAACAATCTGAATAGGGACGAAGGTTGGAAAATTAGCAGCAATTGGATCCCTGCTCTCCATTCCTAATATATATATATATATATATATATATATATATATATATATTTGGTAGACATTGCATATTCTTATATTTCCAATTTTATTTTATTTATTCATTCATTTTTTTTTTTTAATGGATCCTGCTTTTTGATTCCCTTTAATTTCTCCATAAATTTAGTAGTTCTGAACATTAAATATTTATTACTTTTATTATTATTATTAATTAATTAATTTACTTATTGATTTATTTATTGATTTTTTTTTTTTTAACTTCTTGACTTTCCAACGGTTCATTTTGGTTTCTTCTGGTTTTCTCTAGAGCATCTACACCTATATATATATATTGTTGAGGTTAGATCAGATGCTCCACCTTTGCCCTGATGATGAACCACAGTAGAGGGTTTGAAATGTTAGCTCCAAATAATTACTCGATGTGATCTCTCCAGAAAAGCCTTTTTAAACAATATGGATCACAGAAGTCTGAACTCAGAAAAACTTAAGACCTTACTAACTTCCCTCAGGTGCCATAAGACCTCCAGGAATAACCCAACCCCTCAAGGTGTCCAACCCCTGAGCGTTGTTTCACTGAGCTAGAGCGTAAGTCACTCCCTTGCCAAGGCCTCCAACCGACTGTAACCCTCCAGTTTCTCCCATAGGGATGCTTCCAAGAGAATGTGGATTTTTTTAGTCAGTTCTATGCCAACGACCTCAAATTCTAAGCCACTTTTTCAGGGCCAAGACTCAGGCCCCTGCCCAGAACTCAGTGAAACTTAGAGAAGCGATGGATCACATAGAAACAAGGCTTCGAAACCAAAACTTAAACCATGAATTGACCCGACCTCTCCCAACCAGGATTGAAATTTCATCAAACACATGATGAACATGGAACCTACATGTCATTAATGCATATCTAAACATAAGGATATGAAAACTTATCTGAGGTTTAACAAGAAGGATTTATGCCTTCTCGCAATAGCTATCATAACACCGATTAGGCCATGCATTTATTAACCAAACATTCATTGAATGAAATGTGATAAGAGCCATACTTATATTTGTAATATAACCACGCTTATAACCAACATATAACCAAATAGATAACAATGATAAAATAACCATTAAAGCCACATAATAACAAGTAAATTTACTTATCAAAGCGAAGATAAAATTAGCTCTTATTAACCATATGCAAAAGCCAACCAAGTCAAGGACTTCCACGTACCACCCTACTATAGATTGGGCTGAACCAAATATTAGTTTCAGCCAATCACCCCCGTGCCATATTCCAAGCATGAATGTGGGATATCATGGGATAAACCAATCCATAAACAAACAAGGGAATCCAGAGGTTAAACCACCTCCACCCTCACCATATTGTGATCTCACCTAAATCGGTCTCGAGATCACAAAACCAAACCGAGCTTGGATGCCTTAGAATTCCTTCACCATCCCTTGAGGAATTTTCCTATCTCCACCCACCTGTTGAGGGCTTCCCGAAGAAAACCATCTCCACCCCCAACCATTGGGATTTCCCTGAGATCACCTAACCCAAATCCAAAACCATCCGATAATCCAAAGATTAATTGAGAAAGAATCCCATCACACCATGGCTATCTGGAAATTGAAAGGCAAGGCTAAAAACCACTATCAAAACCTGACAAAATCTATGCCACCGACAACAGTGAAACCAAATAAACACATACACATACCATGCATGCCAAATCCAACTAGGAAATCATACACGCAACCTGTTACCTGCAAGTATTCCTACTGAAGCTGCTTGATCCAACCTTTCCTTGCTTGATGATTCCTTGCTTTCCTTGTCCTTCCTTCGCTTCCTTTCTTTCCTTCTCCTCTTGGTGCTCTTCTCCTCTTAGAAAACCAAATCTGAAAATGAACTGACAAAAGGCTACAAACTGATGCTATGTTGTCTTTTTATTATTGATACCTCTAATTTCTTCAATTTTCCTTAATTTTCCTTCAATTTCTTCCTCACATGCAACCTGTGACCTTTGACCTCTCTTTTCTCCTATTTTACTTTATTTTCATAAATAAAATGCCAATAATACCCTTTTTGCCTTTTCAAAGCCTTTTCCATTGCCTTTGCCAATTTACCTTAGCCATAATACACAACAAGTGATGCCCACTAGGATATTTTGCCCAACATTCAGCTTGGAATAAGTGTCCCTTGAGCTTGGTCTTTTTTGACCTTTATTAACTTTTATAACATGAACATTTAACCCGAGGTTGTTACATTTAATAGCCTTGACTCATTTTCGATGCAGTCATTAGAGTGCATTTTGATTTGATTTGTCAACGAAAAGGCACTTGAGTCTCTATTAGGCAATCATATATAGTGGTGAGATACGAACCTAACAATATTATATCATGAATACAACATCTTCATATAAAAATGAGCGAAGAAATTTCCAATGGTAAATTCAATCACACTTAACATCATATGAAAGGGTTGAAAACATATCCATTTTGGCCTTTCCAGTAGGTAAAATTCCCTTTCTAAAACCCTAAACAACTTTCAAAAGCAATTGTTTACAAAGAGAGGGTTACAAGTAGAAAACCTTAAATCCATCTTAACGAACTAAAGGATTCATGACAAATGCATAGATTGGAAAAAAACATGGAATAATTCACTTTTTAAAATTGTCTCAAACATAAATTGTAATTTCACCTACTATAAATAAAATTTTAGAATTTGTTTTCTAAATTGACTTAAATAAGGAATCTGATCTCTAAATTGATTGTATATTTGATTTTTTTTTAGTAACAATACACTTTCATATAGGTCCTTTGACATTCTAGTCTCCACTTTTTTATTTGAAATGGAGATGGATGAGCAGAGTGCATACCTTTACGGACCTGGAAAGCGAAATATTCTTCGTCATTTTCATCTAATCTAAATTGGTATATAAACTTATTGGTAGCCCTAAACCTAATGTATTATTCTTTGTTACAAATACTGGGCTCTATGAATTTATCTCCTTCATTATGGGTTTGGTCTCACTTTGAGGCATCATATTCATACCACATCCTCCTAGTGAATGGCCTACATCGATCTCCATAGTTGTATTATCCATGAGCTACTTTTGACTTGTTCTTTGTTTGTCTAGTATTGATCATCAAGAAAAGAAAAACAATAGCTCTGCACCAGAAGTTTGGATAAGAACTAAAATATTGGCCCTTGCACTTATGAATCCATTAAGAGTGTTTTGGGCAGTGGAGAAACCTGTTGGAGCAGTGGTTAGATTTACCTAGATCCACACTCGTATAATATTTTAATCCATAATTGTTTTAAAGTCCATCTTATAAATTCATAATATTACTATAAAATGAATAACATATTGAGATAGCATTTAAAAATGTTGGCATACTTTCTTACAAAATGCGTACACATCTCCCCTATACTAGGTTGTAGAGAACCTCTCGGTGCAATAACTACCATTTTCCAAACATAATAGTTAGTGTTTTGAAGGGAATGCAAGTTAAATCCATCCATGGCTATGCTTAATTGAAGTATAAGTATTTCAGCCTTGAATATATCAAGTCGTGTATTCTCTAATGCTTCATGACTATTCAATCCACTAAGATTTGCATAATTCATGTCTCAATTCTATGTGAGGCATGCTATCCTTGTAACATGGTTAACTATTTGGAATGGAAAAGCCTTTGAATCCTTAGAATTATAGGCATAACCCATGTCTCAATTCTATGTGAGGCATGCCACCCTTGCAATAAGGTTAATTATTTGCAATGATAGAGCCTTTAAATCCTTGGAGTTATAGGCATGTGCGTCAATATCTTGTGAGGACCCATATGAAGATTTGCATAACCCATGTCTCAATTCTAAATGAGGCATGCTACCCTTGCAACAAAATTAATTATTTGCAATTAAAGAGCCTTCGAATCCTTGGAATTAAATTCATGTGTCTCAATATCTTGTGAGGAGGACAATGTGCCTTACTGACGGGTGCCCAAACTAGCACATTTTTAGCACCTATCCAAAACCTTTTTCATGTCATTTTTCCACTTTTCATTTCTTCCTTATGTCTTTTTTATGCCACTTTATACTTATTTTGATACATTATGTTGTGAAATTGTCACTCTTTCTATTAACATTGTCAAATAGGAGCAAAGGTCAATGGTTGTAATTGCTCTATGTTGCTACAACTCTGGCTGCAATGCCACGACAAAAACTAAAACTCCACAATAGGTGTTGCAACTCCCTATTGAGGCTGCAACATATGCTGCTAGCCAACACACAAATGTTGCAACTCCATTGACCAAATGGGTGCAAGTTTTGTGACTCCCCTATGTCATTGCAACTTTGGATGTAGCACAAAATTGCTATAAATTTGATTGTAGCATACATTGCTGCAACTCCAACACAACTGATTGCAAGGATAACCATGTTGCAACTCACCCTTGAGCCAATGAAGTTGTTGCAATTCTTGAATTACCCGGATTTCACGCTGCAACTCTATAATATATCACCAACTATTTGGTCAATGCTCCAACTGTATAATCAACATGTGTTGCTCATGAAGTAAGATGATGGAGGTAATTAGGTGATTGATTAAGGAGGAAAACTCACCTTCCGGCAATGCCTAGCTGATCTGAGTCAATGTTTGTTCAACATTACCAAATTATGAAAATACCATTGTAAAAGGATCAGCTACTTAATTCTCCCAAGCTGGCTATCCGATATTTCACTCAATTTAGATATTGTAATTTTGTATAAATAACTGACTTCTCTTGAAGCCGATGGGGAAGAAAAGTTATTTTAAAAGCGCATTGTATAATTTATGCATTTATTGCAATAAAAAGACCCCTTTGTTCCAAAGTTCGATGGAATTTTCGTGATCGAGTGAATTGAAGATTTAATAATACCTCATCTAAGGAGGTAGGCCCCCTCCTTAGCCTGGTACTATTGGTAATGTTAGAATATAAGTAGTATTTGTATTTCTATTAATTCATTGTTAATTATCCTTTATTTCAATTTCATTATTTTCCTTTTGTTGCAGTGCTATTATTTTCCTTTTGCTGCAATTTTGATAGTTCTTACGCTGTGATCCCACTAATTAATTGTTCTTGCAACTCCAGGTTATACAATTTAGGTATTATCTTCATGTCTAAATTAACTAATTAATCTCGTACATATTTGTATGCTTATGGGAATTTTAGTTGTTATTGCAACTCCTATAGTTGCAACTAGATTGGAGGTTATTTTTGCTCTGTTTTCAACACAATAGTAGTTTAACGATTGAGAGTTGTGTGAATCTAGTATCTTGATCTTTGCACTTTATTTCCAAGTTATTTTTGTGTCATTCATTGCATCATAAGCACATGCTACTACATAAATTGTTACATCAAATAATAATATTATTAAACTAGAGAAAGTCACCTCATAGTTGTTGGTGTGCTTACTTTCTTGTCATAATGTTTATTTTCATGCAAGTGTGATTTACTTTGCTACAAGATTTCTTTACTTTCTTTCCAATGTGCGATGTGTTTTAATTAGTGGTGACTTGTGAAAGCATCGTTATCTTGCCACTGCAACAACATTTAGAATATACAACCTTAGGATACATAACAAAATACATTAGCATATAAGGTGTAGACAGTTCACAAGTTCTAAACGAATCCTCAATTAACAATTAAATGAATATACTTTTGGTTTCCTGTTGTGGTAAAAACACAACACCCCCCATTATTGATGCGTCCACTTCGAATAATGGGGACCCTTTCTATAAAATTTTGGCTAAGCACCTTTTTGGATTTTTATTTTAGTTGATTGCCCTACGCTTTTGTTAATTTTTAGTTTTCTTTGGATTCTTGTTTTGATTGTTTTCTTAGAATCAATTTTTTACAAGCTTCTCATTGACGCTTGTTTCGCCTCATTTGCTCAACTGGTTTGAAAATGGCACTCCTTTGAAGTCTCATCATTTATCTAGCCTGGGTTAAAAATGTATAAAATGTACAATATTGCATTTTGTAAATAAATTAGTTCAATAAGGCATTCATTTTAAATATTAACCCGTAGCAAGTTTTTATTAACATTTTTCATTTTTTAGTCATGCAGCCAAATTATTAATTATTGGGGTTTTAAGAAATTCACTCTAAATTCCAAATTAAATCCGAAAACTAAAAAAACCCAATCATTCAAGTGGCTGTAGTTTATTTTTATATTTTTACTTTTATTAAAGAGTGGCTGTAGATTAGAAAATAATCTTCGTAAAATGAAATAAAAAATAAAAATTGAATTTTAATATTAAATCTTAAATTAATTATTATATAATTAATTTAATTAAATTAAAGTTTAATATATATAAAATAAATTTTAATCGCACCATCCCCCGATGCGATATCGGGTCGCAAGTTTCATTCGCAACATACGTTATAAACCCCCGATACCATATCCTCATATCCTCCGATCGCCGATAACCAAACAAGCAATGAAGCATTAAAACATTTCAATCGCATCGGGAGTTTTTATTTGATATGAGTTATATGCGCCCGATAACCATGATTCCCCCGATGCGATATCGCATCGGGGAATTTGACTTAACATATTTTAAAAACCCATTAGCCATGAGCTCCGATGCGAATTGCCGATAAAACATGTCATGAGCTTGTTATAAGTTTTGTTTTAATAAAAAAGAGCTTTTATTCAAAACTTCTTCATGGTAGGTTACGTATGAAGGGAGTGTAGGTTATTATATAGGTTAGTATATTAGTTTGAATATTAATATGTATTATATTAATTTAATTAATTAATAATATGTAATGTATTATATTATTTAAATTAGTATGTAATATTTAATTAATTTAATTTTAATTTAATTATCATTTAGATTTATATTAATTAGTTTTTAATTAGATTAAATTAGTTTGTAATTAGTTAATTAAATTAATAAATAGTTTATTAATAATCAGTTTAGTTTATAATTAGCAATTAAATTAGAATTAATTAGAGACTAATTTAGGATTAGTTTTTAATTACAATTTTTTTAGCCCAGCAACAGAATTTCCAGATTCATGCCAGATTTGACTCATCAACTTTGGAAGCTCATAAGATGAGTTATACTTGGCCAAATGAGGCCCAGGACGGCTCATTGGAAAGAGAAAATCAAGGAGAACATTTTGGAGGAGGTTTCACCAACAGATTTGATCATTTATTGGGCCAAAAATCAGGCAGAAGATCAAGCTCCGAATTTTGAAAACAAAATCAATTTTCTGAGTTGTTTTCTTCATTTTCATTTGTCCAAAACCTCTTCTAATTGCAGATTCACTCGTCAATGATATTCTTGGCCAATTAAATCATCCCAGACATCAATAGAGAATTTATATTTTATAGAATTTGATTGGATTTGATTTAAATGCCAGCAATGCCATGATTGATTTTATTGTTGCATTTTAATTTATTTTGATTTCTTTTTGCAGGAAAACAGTGGAAAGAATATGGGGAAAAAGATCTCAGTCAATGAGAATGCTCCAGCAATTGAAGATCAGAATTAGGAGCAAGTAAAATTATATTTGGCAGATTTCTCTTCAACAAACTCTCCTCTCCAAAATTCCTTCACAAATATTATAAATAACAGATTGCAGAATGTAAAAGGGGCTGCTCTCCTCTGCAATTTTAGACTGCTGAAAGCACTATTGTAATTGGAATTTAGAGTTGTAGGAGGGAGGAGTGAAAAATCTCAGATCTGGGGATTATTGAGGATTTTCCCTTTGTATATTGAATTATGCATGAAGAACAAAGCTTGCACTATTGTGGCTCTAGTTTTGAAAGCAGAAGTTCAAGCAATGTAAAGGGCTGTTGGAGACCAAGGACAGAGAAATGGATGCAATAAATTGGTATTTCTAATACTACTGTTTTAAATATCAGTTTCATTTTTATGGTAACAGGAATGTGTCATTTTATTCATGTTTGTGCACTATTGTCAATATGGGTAGTTTGTCTCAATGTTGTTATCATGTATCTCTGTTTTTATGGATTAATTTCTGATTTCTGAGTAACTATTTACTCAGAGATCTGTCTTATTAAAACTGATTTATTGAGTGGTAATATGTTGTGAACTATTTCCACATATTATTGTTTAGTTATTGGATTTGCTGATTTGATAATCAATATCATTTATGTGAACTACTTCCTGAGTGTTGTTGATTTATTATTTCAGTTAAGAGGTCTCAATAGGATGTGTTTTGGTAACCATAATATCAGTTAATTGAACTACTTCATTAACTTGATATTCATTATAAACAAGACATATTTAAATCCCAATATTTTGATTATCTTGCTCTTAGTTGGGTTAGATCTATATCTGCCTAATTAAGATAGGATTTAGATTAGTTCCTTTTGCTTGCATCATAGAATAAGCTTGCATTTAGAGTAAATTCTACATTCTTTTAAGTCCTCTCCTCAAAGAGGCAAAATTTTAGTTGTGGCTTGGCTGAACCCAAATCAGCTTAAGGGTCATTCTCTTGCCTGATCAGCAAGAAGAAGTGATTTGATGTCCCTGTCTATTGGTAGTTAAAGGTACATTATAAACCAATAGCAATAGGGAGAAGGTAACTAGACCTAGATGAACAGTCGGAGCCACCACACCAAACGGAAAAGGAGCTGCTTTTAAGGTCCGGACTGGGTGGTTATCCCCCAATGTTGTTGCAGCGATTTTCGAGGCATCAACATTTCCTTCACAAGCAATTTGAAGGATAAGTAAAAGGCCCCTCATTTTTGGTGTCATTGTTGGGGAATTGTCAATAATACAATGAGTCTTGTTTCTATTCACGAGTGAATTTATTTGCTGATTTTCATGTTTCTTATTTTCAAAGGTTAATTATTTTGACCTTTTAATTTTTAATCAAATTACAAAATGATTTGTTAGATTCCTAGGAGTAGAGACCAACTTGGCAGATTTTTCAAAACTCTCCCCCATACTAACAGTGCAAGTTCGAGTGAAGGAGGGCACAATCAACCACATTACTTAACTTCATCGAATAGGAAAAACTGCAAATTCCGAGAAACCACAGCCAAAAACAGGACATGTGGCTGAAGTCTCATAGAGAGCCAAAACCTGACTACCGGAAAAATTCCACAATGGGTAAAGAAGGAATACAAGGGCCTATCACCTCAACAAATTATGACACACCTTCAACAACTATAAGGAGAACCAGAATGCCTAGAGGAAAAAGAAGAGGAGGAACCCCACAACTCACAAATGGAAACCGACCCTATTGACGTGGAAAACATGCACATCAACACCTATGGCGTGGAATAGACAACTCAATGACATAGGATCTCAACCCACTCCAAAATCCTTACCACTAAAACCTGCCAAGAAATCAAAGAGAAGACCAAAAAAGCCCAAGGAGAAGATAATTAATAAGGATATCAAAAGAGATCATAGCGAAATCCGAAGTCAGAAACCAATCTCCACGAAAAAGGTCAGATCTTAGACTAAAATGAAATTCAAACCATCAGAGGGGTTTAAGGTAATAAATGCAGGACCAAGATCTTGAATGAATAAGATTCCAATGTGACCATTCCTATGCTATGCAAATCTCCAAGGATGACTACAAAATCTCAACAAGATCTCCATGAGAGAAAGTTTCCACCCCTCAATAAATCCACACCATACCTTCTATGTTTATGAACCCAAGAGAACATTGAGTAATATGAAAAACATCACCTCAAAACAAATGGATTAGATGCATCTAATAAATAGCCACATACTCAATAAATTGACTACGGTTTGAACCCACCAATCCCCTCATTCGTGCATAAATTCAACGTATAACAAAGGACATGGATGAGGTCACAACGGATTATGTTGGTGTACATGCACCTAATTAGCATTAATTAGCTTCATTTCAACTCTAGTTCTTTCATGAGATGTGCACTTGGCTTTAGTTAGTTAACACAAGTGCTTACATGTGGTGTGCACTTGAATTTAGTTAGTTAACTTGAGTGCTTACATGTGGTTTGCACTTGGCTTTAGTTAGTTAACCCTAGTGCTTGCATGTGGTGCATGTGAACATTAACATAACATAAAGCAAACTTAGATTTAGTTAGCTTTAATTATCCTTAGTTATTTCATGTACAACTAAGCTTAACTTAGTTGCTTTATTTATTGATTCTAAAACCAATATTGAGTAATCAAATTTGTTCTCAATTCCAATTTTATTTTTCAATTCTTGCGAGCTTGTGCAATTATTCTTCAGCTAGATCTGTATCTGTGCTCTAATAATTTTACATGGTATCAAAGCTACATGGGTCTGGAGAAGGTGCATGAAGAATATTTGTAGGTTTGAAGATCAAGAATTGGAAATTGTTCAGAGATTTGATTTGCATATCAGAATATTGGAGAACTGCCGCAATCGTTTCTACAACTATAAGGTGAAAGAATGGAGTTCCCATCTTCAACTATTATTAATTTGTATAACTACTTCCAATGGAAGCCAAAGATTTTGCTCCCTCTAAGAGGAAAAGGCTTGTACCAGATAGTTATGAATACAAAAGGTGAACCTAATTCCACCATTGAAAAATCAAACAATTCAACATGATGGATGCGGCTTTGGGTCTTCTATTGTTGACCATATATCCAACATTGTGTTTCCATGTGGACACATTCACCACTCTAAATTAAGTTTGGAAAACCTTGGAGAATTTATTTGGAAAGCAAGATGAGATGTGGGCTCATATTCTCGAAAATGAGCTTAATTCCTTAGATCCAAACAACTTTGAGAAAATTAAGGATTTCTTTACGAAATTCAAATCATTGCTTCTACAATTACAGGATTGTGGGATTGATAAATCCAAACAGGAAGGTCAATTTATCCTTTCTATTTTGTCTAGATTGGGTCCTAAATATGTTGTTTTTGTTTCTACATTTCATACAGTTAGACTTGCAACTGGAGATAAATGGAAAATGCCCAAACTTGATGCATTTATTGTGTCTCTCATTCATGAGCAAGATAAGATCATAAATATGGGTTAATTAAAGTCTTAAAATGCACATGCACTTGTCATGCATGAGAAAGGAAAGTCCAAATTGAAACCAAATCAACAATCCAAAGGCAAAGGAAAGGCAAGAGATCCAGATCCAAGAAAGGGAGGAAATCCAAAATCTCCAGATGACTCTTCCAACTCTAAGGGTAATAAGGGAAAGAAAGGAAACTCCAAGTGCCCTTATTGTAACAGAGGATATCATCCTGAATCCTCTTGCATGCAGAAGAATATTGATCTGATGGAAAATACTCTTCAACAAAATAATCTTGGTCATCACATTCCAGAAAGTGCCAAGAAGAATATGGAGGAAAAACCATCATAAACAAGGGGTAACATTCATTCTTTAATTGCCCTTCATTCTACACCGCAAGAATGGATCATTGATTCAGGAGCTTCACATCATATGGCTTCTTCAAAGGAATATTTTTCTTCTCTACATGCATACTCAGTTCCTCCTAGTCTCACGGGGGACAAATCTGATGTTAAAGCAATTGGACAAGCAAGAGTGAAATTCGAAGATGGAAGTTTTGAGAATGTCTTGCATATTTCGAGGCTTTCTATGAATCTTCTTTTAGTGTATCAGATGACACACAATGGCACCAGAAGGAAAGTGGAATTTACCCCAGATTTTGTGAGCATTTATGATATGCAAGCCAACTTGAAGATTGCATCTGGCAAGGTAAATGATCAATCTCGTATGTACACATTTTCTGGTTTTGTTCGTCAGTGAGATTCTATTTTGCTACTTACACATGAAAATGAATAAAGTAGGATTTGGCATGAGAGATTTGGGCACTTGAATTTAAGATACATGCAACGACTTAGCAAGGAAGGGATGGTTAAAGGATTGTCGTCCAATGAATTTTCAAATGGTGTTTGTAAAGGATGTGCTCTTGGAAAGCATCCACAAGACAAGTTCGAGAAGGAGCATGCATGGAGAGCCTCTTCACCTTTGGAGCTTGTACATAGTGATCTCATGGGTCCATTTCTAGTACCTTCAATGAGCAAAGCAAGATATGTGTTGTCATTTATAGATGATTACACAAGATTCACTTGGGTTTACTTCTTGAAACTCAAGTTTGAAGTTTTTCAACATCTAAATATTTTCAAAGCGCATGCGGAAAATCAGTCTGGAAAATGCATCAATATCCTCAGAACTGAAAATGGGAAGAAATATGTCAACAAAGATATTTATAATCTTTGTAATGAAGAAGGCATACAGTTGTAGCATGCAGTTCCTTCCACTCCGTAGCAAAATGGGGAGGCCGAAGGGAAGAATAAATCTTTGAAAGAGATGGCCAATTGCATGTTGCTTGCAAGATCTCTTCCATCAAAATTGTGGGCTGAAGCTACCAATTGTGCCTCATACATCTAGAATAGATCTCCTCATAAATTTGTTACTGGAAAAACATCTTTTGAGGCTTGGACTGGCATGCAACCTGAAGTTAGTAATTTCTACATTTTTGGATCTCGAGCTTGGGCCCGTATTCCTAAAGAGAAGAGAAAGGCTTTGGAGCCTCAGAGCAAGGCATGCATGTTTGTTGGAATTTTGATGAAGTCAAAGGGTGCATATTGCTTGATATCAACACTAGGATTTTTTTTATCGAAAGGAGTGTAAATTTTGAAGAAGATGCTTTGCATGCACCACCATATGAACCTGTTACAAAGTTTCCCTCGCCACTAATTGATGAGTATGCAGATGATACTTTAGATCAAAATTCTAATCTAGATTATCCTTTTCCTGTGACACTTGTTGGACCATTAGTTGTTGAACATCAAGATAATACTTCCTCATGTAGTTCGGAAGATTCTCGACCACATTCAGCGTAAAAATGGCGCAACATGAGTGATCTCTTAGATGATCCTGCCACTATACCTCAGATTGAGGAAGCTCCACATGCACTCTTAACTATGGAGCCATGCATTCCCATGCATTATTATGTGATGCATACATCAAATCCACAAACTTATGCAGAAGCAACTAGTCATCCTGAATGGGAAGCAACTATGGATGAGGAATACAACTCTCTCATTGAGAACTAGACTTGGGACTTGGTTCCACTACCTTCCAATCATAAACTTGTTAGGTGCAAGTGGGTTTACTGGACCAATAAAGTAGCATATGGCCAAGTTAGTCGATATAAGTCACGATTGGTGGAAAAAGGTTTTTCAACAAGTACATCATGTTGACTATGATGAGACTTTTGCTCCAGCGGAAAAATGGATTCCATTCGGCTAGCTCTCTCCATTGCAACAACAAGAGGATGGGAGGTGAATCATATGTATGTGAAGAATGCCTTTCTTCACGATGATCTTGAGGAGGAAATCTACATGGATTAGCCACAGGGATACATGCAAAATTCATCTATGGTATGCAAACTAAAGAAGTCTCTTTATGGCCTCAAGCAGACATCTAGAGCATGGTATGTAAAGATAGATTCCTATTTGTTATATCAAAATTTTGTACGCTGCAAATTTGATTCCAATGTTTATTTGTTGAAGAAAATTGACTCCTTGTTGATCATAGTACTCTACGTAGATGATCTTTTGATAACATGTAGTTCAACTTCTGCCATTGCTGAGATTAAAATTGCATTGCATAAGTGGTTTTCTATGACAAATATGGGCTTGCTAAATTTTTTCCTTGGACTAGAGATCAATCAGAGTGGTTTTGGGATTACCATTTCTCAACCAAAGTATGCTAGAGATCTTTTGGCACAATTTCACATGAGTGACTACAAGCCAACAACCACACCTTTCTTATCAAAGATAAAGATTGAGAATGGAAAAGACACACCATTGGTTGATTGCACATTGTACTGTCAACTTGTGGGGAGTCTTCTTTATCTCACTCACTCTCATCCTGATCTCTCATATGTTGTAGGAGCAGTTTCTAGATACATGCAGGAGCCACATGAGTTACACTGGAAAGATGCAAAGCGCATCCTTCGATATGTCTAGGGGACAATTACCTATGGGATTCATTATGCAACAAATTGTTCTTTGGATCTCATTGGGTTCACAAATTCAGATTGGGCTGGTGACAACCTTGATCGCAAGTCCACCTCTAGTTATGTACTTAGTTTGGGATCTGACCCAATTTGTTGGTCAAGCAAGAAGTAGGTTGCCATTGCTTTATCATCAGCAGAGGCTGAGTAGAGAGAAGTAGTCAGTTCCACTATTCAGGCCATTTAGCTACACCATTTTATTTCTGAGCTTGGTATAAGTGTCCATCTTCCAACTGTCATATGGTGTGATAATCAGAGTACGCTAAAGTTTCGTAGAGATCCAGTGCAGTGGAAACAGACAAAACTTATTGAGATCCACATGCACTTCATAAGAGAATTGATTCATGATGGTATCATCGATCTGTAGTACTGTCCTAGTTCTGAGCAGAATGCTGACATCTTCACCAAGACATTCATTGAGCAGAAGTTTCAATCAATGGAGAAACTGTTGCATGTCTTCACATAGACTTCATGTTTGATTTCCTACAACTAATTAACTCAAGATGAATTAATTAATTATTTTACAAATAGCTGCTAAGATCAAATTCAAATTTTAATTCTCAATTTTAGTTGAGGTACTAACTAAAATTGGAATGTATCTCGAAATGCTATTTATAGTAGTGCTATTTTTAGCACTTCTATTTTTATCATTTCTTGTTGCTATTTTCAACAAATAATTTGAGGTTGTAAATAATAATTTAAACTAATTATAAATATTTTAAGCTATTCATAAATATTTAGAAAATAGTTTAAGAGAATAAATTTAAGATTTAATTCCTCGATAATGCGATATCTTAAATATAAAATAATCTTCTTAATATCAATGCAGTTTCAATGAATTTATTTATAATTAAAAGTATGGCAATCACCAAAATACTATAATTGTTACTGTTTATCGAAGGAATTTACCAAAATTGAAGTTGAGCCAAGCTTGTGTCAAATTATGAATCTTTCACTCAAATTGTTGAATCTTTCACTCAAATTGGAATTGAGAATGAATTTGATTACTCAATATTGGAATGGGATGCCTTCCCTTTCCCTTTCCTCACCTTACTCGCTAAGGCTAGATTTTCCTCATCATCTTGCTTTGACGAGGATCCATCTCTGGTGCTTCTTCTTATCTCCTCCTGCATCAGATCCGACCAAAGTCGTTCTTGATCTGGCAGTTTTTCTTTTCTATTTACCAAGTCTCGATAGCTATGCCAAATCTTAGGAAGACTGAGGAGAGCAAGACTCACCATGTCATCATCGGCTATCATGATCCCTACACTTCCAAGCTCATCCCTGCAGGTGGTGAGCTTGTTCATATATGTAGAGATCGTGTCACCCTTTTCACACTTGATTTTCCGAATCTTTTCTTTCAGCGCCAACTTCCTCTGATCACTATTGTTCTGATATATATCTTTCAATGTTTTCCATATTGAAAATGGTGTCTCCTTCTCATGGAGACTCGAGACTATGTGGTCTTGAACTTCCTTTAGAGGGATTCTCCTTGCTCTAGCCACACATTTCTTCCATTCCACCAATTCTATAGCATTAGGTGCTGCTGGCTTGGGGACTTCTTGATCAATGAAGTCCTTTAGACCGTTATCCTCTAATATTGCTTCCATGCGATCCTTCCAGGCTATATAATTTGAGCTGCCATCAAGGACATACTCGAGTCTTAAACCATTGAACGCCATTAGTGAAATTGAGATGTGATAAGAACTCGATTTTTATATTCAGGAACTTCAAACTTCGAACTTGTCCCTTCTTGTATACTATTCTTCACTTTGATCACCTTTTCCCCGATACCATGTAGAATTTCTCACTATAGATCAACAGATTATGCAATATACTAAAGAAAAATACAAGATCTACTTCTACAACAAACTTGTGGAAGCTTAATCGATTATGAGAAAGATCAAATAGAACACATATAATTGGGAATGAGAAAGCAATCGCACATGAACACAGAAGAATACTCTGGGGGAAGCCTCAGCTAAAAACCCCGATCTCTGTAATATCATACAAGTGGAAATATGTTCAGATTACAAAAAGCTTCAGCTCACAAGCTATCCAGCTCTCAGTACAATCGAACAATACAGCTCACAGACTGAATAGACACAACATATGCCTTCCTCCAGCCCTCCAAGCCTCCTATTTCCTTGCGTAGTTTCTCTTGGGGTCCAATGCTGCCACCTGTGTGAATTGGCCTCATCACACAACCATCAAACTCAAAAGTAACTGTGCAATCTCCAAGGAATGAATTCCTTCTGCATGCAAGAGATATCCTCCATGGAATATTCCTGCAACTGATAGTACATTGTCCCATCACCTGATCTCAACTGGGTCTTTGACTGAACTGACATGCATGAGTTATTTATGAGAGAATATTCAATTATCTGAAGTGCAGCAGTTACATGCATGCATGTATTAACTAACTGAACTCACAATAAATTCCACACACTGTTGGAACTAATATAACTGGACTTAACTCAGATAACTAAGCTAACTAATTACAACTCAAAGTATAACTCATCCTGATCTCCTTAATCAAGGGATAACTTCCTCAATCAATGGAGAAACTGTTGCATGTCTTCACATAGACTTCATGTTTGATTTCCTACAACTAATTAACTCAAGATGAATTAATTAATTATTTTACAAATAGCTGCTAAGATCAAATTCGAATTTTAATTCTCAATTTTAGTTGAGGTACTAACTAAAATTGGAATGTATCTCAAAATGCTATTTATAGCAGAGCTATTTTTAGCACTTCTATTTTTATCATTTCTTGTTGCTATTTTCAACAAATAATTTGAGGTTGTAAATAATAATTTAAACTAATTATAAATATTTTAAGCTATTCATAAATATTTAGAAAATAGTTTAAGAGAATAAATTTAAGATTTAATTCCTCGATAATGCGATATCTTAAATATAAAATAATCTTCTTAATATCAATGCAGTTTCAATGAATTTATTTATAATTAAAAGTATGGCAATCACCAAAATACTATAATTGTTATTGTTTATCGAAGGAATTTACCAAAATTGAAGTTGAGCCAAGCTTGTGTCAAATTATGAATCTTTCACTCAAATTGTTGAAATCCTCCCAACACCGACTGATACTTGGAGACACAATGGCTGACCTCTCTACCTATTATGTAGGTACTTCTTCCCCGAGGAACCTTGAGCTACAACGATTTTGTATGAAGGATATTCTTCTATAGCAAATTGTCATTGAAGCTTTCAACTTGAGAATTTTCCCAATTCTTTAGAGTCCATAATAACCAAACTGTCAATAATCTCAAACAATAGTCACAATCTTAAAAATTATTCATAAATTCATTACAACATCCATCCAGCAATAGGGTGCATCAAAACTATTTTCTCTCATCCCATACCTTGTTTTTATAACAAATGCTACTTATGTGGCTTGTCACATTCATGCAACATTATAATCTACTATTTACTAAACTTCTTATTATCTATCTCTACATGTGTAATTCATATATGCAAGTGCACAAGTAAATATCAAATTTAAAAAATTAAATATTAAATGTTTTACTTATCATCTTCTTTGTTTCATATGTTTGCTCCTTCTTGTCTCGAACATCTTTTTCAAGTTTCCTATTTTTGTGCTACATGGTTAGTTACATGTCTGTATTTTCAAATTTTAGTTAGGATTCTCATTCTTATATTTCTCTATGATTTATGAGTTGCCTTGAATTGAATTTTCTCTAAATGATAATTGGTTTAAATTAGTTCAAGCACAACTTTTCTACTTATGCAATAAAATATTCCATATGATATTTTTGTTTAAGTATTTATAGATTATTTAAAAATGACTAATTTATTTATCTTTTTAAGTTAAAAGTACTAGAATATTAATCTAAATTTTTATCTTAAAGTGAAATAGATAACTATCAGTTATCTTAGAACATTTTTTAAATTTCTATACAAATCATTTTTAATACATATTTACCCAATTGTACCAAGGGTGCGAGGCACACCATTCTCATTAACTTTCATAATTCCAAGGGTGTCATGAGTAACTGCTCTTCAAGTACCTGATTATGTTAAAGGGGATATAACACAACAATGAAGAAAACCCTTTTCACCAGAGATTAATTCCCCTTGACATTGTTGAGGGACTAATGGTTACTGAGGAATAATGTTTTCATCTTATTACATGCCCTCAACTGGTCCTTATGAATGACTAAATCTGTAGTTTATTCTCACAACAATGTGCAACCGCAAGGAAAAAGTGTCCTGCACTTTTCAACTTAGGCCACAGTTGGACTGCTAGTAGGTGGGAATAGGAACGTTGTGCCACTACTCATAATAATAATTAGTACACCTCCATACAACCTTGTCACCCATGAGTGGATTGAACGGCAAGAGTGTTTCTTGTTCCTGCATTCACTTAATTAATTCATCAACACTTTTCATAATTCAAATCATTACTGTAAAGATACTCAAATAAATTCATGTCACTCACTCAATCTAAAGTCCATCATTTGATCATGAAATTTCATGTCGATGTTCTCTTATAGTTTCCTATCATAGAAGGAAAACTATTAGTAATAATTTCAATGATATATTCAAAACCTCATTTAAATTGTCAAAGGAATAAATTCATGATTATCCAATTCATTAGATTAATACATAACATGTTATATAAACATCACATAATATTAAATCATCAAATCAACATCTAATCTACTCATTCATATCATGAGTTGTCCCGTTTCATCATCAAAATAATAACACAATATTGGTTTATCAGTAAATTTATATTCCCTCGAACAATATGAAAATTCATCATAGTAATCAAATAAAATGGGTCGCTACAATTACTCAACATTTGTTGCAAAATTGAGGTTCACATATGTAGTAGCAACTTGTTGAGGAACCATTCTTTATCATGTGTTGAAAAATGGTAGCCTTGCTCAGAAATTTCATAAACAAAATGTTGGAGACAATTCATATTTTCAATTTGACCAAGTTAGCCCAGTGAAGGACCCGTTAGCCCCACAAGTGGAAATTTCACCTCCTAAGCCTAATATAAATCGACCATCATTGACTTCATTTGGAGCATCACATCATCACTCAACAAGGTTGATCTGATTTGAAAATTGTAGGGAGACTCAAACATGCAAAGGAGAAGGAGATATTTTCTAAAAAGTTGACTTTCTACCTGTGTTTGACAAGAGTTGACTTCTATTGATGAAGACTATTCTTTTGTTGTTTGACCGAACTATTTTGGAGGTTGAATATTTTGTAGCATCTTTTATTGTGGTCGATCGAATCCTTATCTTTGTTACGAGCTTTTGGCTGAGGTTAACCATAGGTTTGACTGTGGGAATTGTCCAACAATTGCAAGACTATTTGACATCTATTTGAATGAGACTTTCTGTTGCTTTGACCAAAATTCTGACTGGAATATTATGATCGTTGACCAAAATTAAGCCCCATGACTAGGAATTTGACCAGGAAAGGTTATTGTTGTTTCTCTCTCATTTCACTGATTTTGATTTGGTTGACTTGGAAATTGAAAGGTTTGACTTTGGTTGGTTTATGGATATACTATAGGATTGTATCTCAGCTAAAAATTTGATGAATATCTAAGAAGAAGAAGAATTGATTTTGTGTTTCCCCCTTGTGGGGTTTTGCCTTGGTCTTTGTCCAAAAATATTTGTGTCTCATTTTGCTTGGCTATATTCTATTGTGCATTTATTATTTACCATTCTATCTATAATTTCTTAATTATTATTGGGGTGAATGAAATTGGATGAAATTATTTTAAGTGATTATAACAACATAAAACACTATGGAAAATTAACAACATGCACATCTTGCATAGGATGACTCAGGAAACAAATAAAATTGTTGAATTGTTTACCACACTCTCACATAGATCCCCCACACCTTTTGATTAGTTTCCTTTAATCAAATAATTGTATATTGTTTGGATTTTTACTTTTGAAACTCCTCTACAAAATCTACGCACAACTTATCTAGTATCAAAATATAGTTAGGAGAACACTTTGCTTACACTTCGTATATGATTACAATGTTGTCCCATGTAGGATGGTTTGGAACTCCACCAAGTGGATAATATTAGTGGTTCTCCATGCACTCAAGACTACATTGCAAAGGAGCCAATGTTGTTATGCATGCTCCTTTCCCTCGTCATGGATGTTACCCTTGAAGAGAATGATGTGATGGAATATGTCTAGGGCCAAGTAACTGAACCTTTTGAGAATGCCAATGCTAGTCCTAAATCCAAGTTCAAGAAGAGTGATATCAAGGCTAAGAAGGCCATCATTGACTCTCTTAGAGTGGTTCTCATCACCTATGTGTCCAATTTGAAGAAGTCAAAGGAGATGTATGACAAATTGATTGGGATGTATGTGATGATTTTTAGGGCTAGATTATTCTCTACTGTAGATAATTGAAATTTTAAACTTTTTCATCATTTTTACATTGCATTCACCACATAACATCATATTATCATTTAGAAATTAGGTAGAGAGAATACTAACATGACAAAGTAGTGGAACAATAAAGAATATTAGAAGAAAAGCATGCACAATAGAGACATTGGGATTTATGTAAGAGACTAGGGAAAAACCCTACAAGGAGGAAAACCCAACTAGATTCCTCATCTATTAAATATTCATAAAATGTTCAATTGAGATACAATGTACAAATATCATGAGACATCATCATCAAGCACAATAGGCCATATAGGGTGAATCTAGCAGCAGACCATATCATATTGACATAAAAGCATGGTATGCATAGATGTCATTGTTGCGAACATAGAGGTTTTTGCATCATTGTCATATCAACATCATAGAGACAAGTGATACATCATAGTGTCACTTCCATACACCAAAGGTTACTTCCAAGTCTTCCATATCAAGATCAAAACTTTACCATATAGAGGTCACCGCCTGTCTGTCAAATAGAGGTCTCTGCCATATAGTAAGGTCGCTGCCAACAAGAGTATGTCATCATTATCTTTTACATTTTTGTAATCATTGTCATATCAAGGTAGTTGTCATATGTACATATTGTTGTCATGCATCAAGGGGACTGTCATATATATATATATATATATATATATATATATATATTGAGGTTACTTTCATATACATTAAGGTTACAACCATACTATGTCATTGCCAAATATATTGATCATTACCATGTCAAGGATACTATCATTCCAAAATCACTCCCATGCATTAAGGTTATTACCATACATTAACGGTCATAGGGTCACTGCCATGTAATACATCAAAGTTTTTTTTTTGTGTAAGTCAGCTTTTTGTATTAATAAAAAGAAAATATAGTACAAAACTTCTGCAACTGCAGACTACGGGCCGCTAAACAACAGGCCTAGCTTCAGGAGACTAAAAGGAATAGACATAGAAGCTGAAGACTAAAAACAGCACACCGCGCAGGGCGGCAGAGAACCAGAAGACCTGATGAAAAAGACATTAGACACTAAAAGGATCTACTTCAGATCCCCGAAGAAAAACGGGCAGCCGGAAAGGATAGACTATCCACCTCGGCTCCGAAGAGAAGTTAAGACGAGAGCAGAGCTGAGCAAGAAGAAACCAGAAGAGATAAGAAGCACGATCAGAGCCAAAGATTCTACACAACGTGGGTGGAATCATTTGATCGACCTTTTTTCCCTTTCTTTTTACCTACTTTGACCCAACCAAGATGACTCTGTTGGTCTGGCATGATTTGTAAACTGAGTTGGGCTGAGGGCGAGAGCTCCTTGTCTGAATCCGAAGGAGAAGACTCATGAGTTCTTTTCTGAGAAATAGGAGGGACTGTGGCTTCCTCATGACAAATCGAGGGCGAAACCTGTGCTGGCATTGCGTCCATGTCTTCCTCATCCTCATCCTCATCCTCTTCATCTGAGCTGGAAAAAACATCCATTGGGGGAGGATCATGCGGTTTCCAGCTTTTGGATTTTGGCTTAGAATTGGCTTTCTTTTTTTGGGTAGGCATTGAAGGACACGAGCTTTGAAGGTGCCCTGTGAGATGGCAATTTCGGCAGCGAAAGGCTGTGTTCTCGAAATCCAGGGTTTGAGTCCAATGGAAGTCTCCTATTTTGAGAATAATCTGATCAGGTAGTCCTTTGCTTATGTCTATTTCTGCGCAGATTCTAGCGAAGGTATAAATGCCTTTTTCCCCTCTTGAGGTGTCTGTGTTAAGGAAGCGTCCTAGAGAATTGCCGATTCCTTCAAATACAGCAAAGTGCCATAAATGCGCCGGTAGGTTAGGAAGTCTGACCCAGATTGGGAGTTTGGTGATGGTTGCTGTAGAAGGATCGAAGTCTGGGAACCAAGGTGTTAGGAATAAACCCGCTGAGTTCCAAAACCATGGGCCTTCAGTTAAGACTCTTTGGTAGTCCTCGCTGTCAACAAACACTGTTATGAAGAAGCCTTTTGAGCAGAGAAGAACCTTGCAATTGTTGGTCCAATTAGAGTGAATCCATTGGTATAGATCTGCTGTACGTGGCCATAGCCCATTGAACCTGCAAATAATGCCAAGCTCTGCAAACAACTGGTATTTCCTATCCATCGTAGGATGTATTATTTCAATGGAGGGGGTTTCCTCCAGTTTGTCCACCAAAAAAGGTTTAGGAGCTTGAGCTGGTGGAGCTTTTTCCTTGGGCTTCTGAGCATGGACAACATCTTTGTAAGAAGAGGCTGCTGCTGAGGATGACTGTCCAACAGCTCCCCCTCTCAAACGAAGGGAAAAAGTGATGGAGGCATTTCTTTGAATGTTGTAAAAGGAAAGGGGATAGAAATCCTCCAATTGTTTACCTTCGTAGAGGAGTCGTTGAGAGGCTGTGGGAATTCCCACCTTATCTTCCATGATTTGCTTGAGGTTCTGCACTAGATCTGAAGATCTCACCCACTGTAGCATAGATTTGCCGGAGAGGAGCACAATCAAAATCTGGAACGATGCAGAGATATCTGTTTTCTGCTTTCCTCTGCAATCCTGATGCGAGAGGAAGCTGGTGCATGCACAACCTGCTAAGGGCCCAAACTGTGCTTGTTCAATTATTTCCTGCGTAGTACAGCATGCGATTTTCACCGCTGAGTTCAGCTTGCATGGGGATGAGGCCCCACTGAAACTCCGGCTTTACAATCTGCAGGACCGAGCACAGGCCAATCGTCATCTGAACATTGCAGCTTATGCCGGTTTCCTAAAACCCCTTCAGCACATCCATTCTGAACATGGACAGAGATCAGGCCCCTTTTTGAGACCAAATCTTGGTGAGGCATTTCGTCAAACACTTGCCTCGCAACCTCCTTGGATTTGAAATGTGAGAGCGTTCGTTGCTGGTTCTGGAGTTCCACGATCCTGTTTCCCAAAACCTTCCACTTCATCTCCTCTTGGAACCTCTTGGCCGCTGCAACCGGGGCACTGGCGGCCGCCTCTGCCGAGTTGCGCGTTCCCATCCATGCTCTGACCCCCTTACTGGTATCTCTGATCTTCGCAAACAGCGCGACAGCCATTTTGGGAAGTAGAATGTTATGGATATTGGGCGTGACTCCACCATTGGCTAAGGTAACAGTGCCGAACAGCTTGCTGAGCTCCTTGTCATTTCGGACGGCCAACTGGATGGGGCGGGGAACTATCCTGGTCTTCTTATTATCCCGGGCAGCGTTACCTGCCAGCTCCAGAACCTCGGCTGCCAGATATTCAAGAACGGCCGCGAGGTAAACAGGGGCGCCGGCTCCCACCCGTTCGGCATACTTGCCGGCCTTGAGAAAACGCGCGATTCTGCAAACAGGAAACTGCAACCCTGCCTTGCTGCTGCGCGAGGTGGACTTCTTCTTGGAACCTCCTGCTCCTCCGACCGCCGATCCCCGCCCTCTGCTCTTGAAGGACTCCATGCGATGTAGTGTAGTCGCAGAAAGCTCGGGTTTGCTATCGGCGATGATCTTCTCGGTAGTTTTTCCAACTCAATCGCGTCCGTAATACATCAAAGTTACTGTCAAAGTTTCCAAAACATTGTTACATAGATTACAATCATGCCTCACTATTATATAGATCACTTTCAAGTATCCAAATCAGTGTCATGTGCCTTCAAGTCAGTGTTACATAGATTACTGTTATGAAACCAGCTCAAGGAAAGATAGATCAACGCCTTAGAATTCAGCCTCTTCGAGGGGGAAACCTCCTTTACATTACATAAATGAACAATTCTTAGATGATTCAAATGACAAAACCTCCTTTCTATATATAGGAGTCTAAGGAGTCATAATATAATCCAGCCGACCTAACAATAATAATATAAGGCCACAAAAATAACTATAGAGGGATTCTATGGCGCACAGTAATAATAATATGGGGGCAATAGGGGCACAACAATATTAATAAGGGGTATAACTACAATAATAATGGGGTAATCACTAGTATTATAGGGACCCAACATGCCCTTCTCCTTCAAAAAAGTGTTGTCCTCAAAGCTTGAGTAGTTCTGGATACTTCTGCATAAAATTCTCATCCTCCCATGTGGAATCTTCAGCGGATAAGTTCTTCCACTTGATAAGGTACTCTGAAATTGATCGATTTCGTAGTTGTCGAGTTCTTGTTTCTGTGACTGCTTCTGGTTCCAATATAATATTTCCTTCCTCGTCAAGTTCTGGAAATATTGTTTGAACTAGGAGCTTGTCACCTATAACCTTCTTTAAACATGAAACATGGAAAACTGGGTGCAATCGAGAAGCTGCAGGAAGCTCCAATTTGTATGCCATAGTACCAATCTTTTGCAACACCTTGTATGGACCATAATACTTTGGTGATAATTCATTATCCTTCTTAGCTTACTTGAGGGACATTTGCTTATATGGTTGTAGCCGTAGGAATACCCAGTCACCTACATCAAAACTTCTTTCACTGCGATGTTGATCTGCCTGTTGTTTCATTCTATTCTGTGCCAACACGAGGTTATCCTTTAAGAGTTGGATGAATTGTTGTTGATGTTCGATGTGATGTTCCACTGCCTGAACCTTAGAATTTTCTCTTAAATATGATGTGATGGATGGTGGTTGATACCCATAAAGTGCCATAAATGGGGTCATTTTTGTTGCTGTATGGAAGGAAGTGTTATACCACCATTCAGCTAGAGGCAACCATTTGACCCATTGTGTTTGTTTATCAGATACAAAGCAACGAAGATATCCTTCCAAACATTTGTTTACTATCTCAGTTTGCCCATCAGATTGCAGATGATAAGATGAGCTATGAGCTAACTGAGTACCAAGACAAGAAAATAATTCTGTCCAAAAATTTCCTGTGAAAATGGGATCTCTGTCACTTACAATAATCTTTGGGTTTCCATGTAGCTTTTGAATTGTTTCCATAAATGCAGTAGAAACTGTACTGGCTTTAAATGGATGTGATAATGCACAAAAGTGTGCATACTTGGTAAGTCTGTCAACTACCACCATGATGACACTCTTTCCCTCAGACTTGGGTAAACCTGTGATAAAATCCATTGAAACCTCCTCCAAACATTGGCTTGGAATGGATAAAGGTTGTAATAGACCCGGTGTCTTAATTGTTTCAACTTTATTTTGTTGGCAAACCAAACATTCCGCCACAAACTTTTGAATATCTGATTTAAGGCCATCCCAAAAAAATTCCTTCTTAACCCTGTGGTAAGTTTTTAAAAATCATGAGTGCCCTCCTAAGGGAGAAGTGTGCAATTCCATAAGAATCTTTTGTTTTCGCTGGGAATTCTTACAGAGGTATAGGTGATCTTTGTACCATAACGATTCATTTTGCCAGCTAAATTTATCAGACGCATTGGAATCTTGTTGTGACTTTCGAATAAGTGCCCACACTTCTTCATAATTCTTCCATTCCTCCCTTGCTTCATTTATCCAATCTAGTTGGATAATAGAAATGGCGCACAACAATGCTTCCACATCCTCATCCTTTCTTGGGAGTGCATCTGCCACCACATTTTGCTTCCCTTTTTGTAGATGATTTCAAAGTCATAACCCAACATCTTTGTGACCCACTTTTGTTGTTCTTCAGAGGATAATCTTTGTTCTAAAAAGTATTTAAGGCTATCATGATCCGTTTTTACCTTGAAGTGTCTTCCCATTAGGTAGGGTCGCCATTTCTTAAGTGCATGGAGTATCGCCAACATTTCCTTCTCATAAATAGCTTTTCTTAAAAACTTTCCCTTGATTGGATGACTTTCAAAAGAAATGGGTCTTTCATCTTGCATTAGAGCAACACCAATTCCATTTCCTGAAGCATCACATTCCACAATAAAGGTTTTTGTGAAGTCCGGTGTAGCTAAGACCGGTGCTTGGCACATTGCCTCTTTAAGATGTTCAAAGGCCTTTGTTGCTTTCGGAGTCCATGAAAATCCATCTTTCTTTAATAATGTTGTTAGAGGTGCTGCTATTCTCCCATAATTCTTAACAAACTTGTGATAATACCCTGTCAACCCGAGAAATCCTCGCAGATGCTTTATGGATGTGGGGATTTTCCATTCCTTAATGGCTTTAATTTTGCAAGGGTCTACCTTAACTCCTTCATGAGATACAATATGACCCAGATATTCCACCTCTTGGACTCCAAAGAAACATTTGGATCTTTTTGCATATAATTGTTTCTCCTCCAATAGTTGTAGCACCCTGTCAACATGTTCAACATGATCCTTCCAAGACTTGCTGTAGATTAGTATATCATCAAAAAATACTAACACAAATTTTCTAAGGAATGGTTTGAAAATTGAATTCATCAAACCTTGAAATGTTGAAGGTGCATTGGTAAGGCCAAAAGGCATGACCAAAAATTCATAATGACCCTCATGAGTTCTAAATGCTGTTTTCGGAATGTCTTCAGTCTTCATTCTGATTTGATGATATCCTGAACGAAGATCCAACTTGGTGAAGTAAATTGATCCATGCAATTCATCCAGTAATTCATCAATGACAGGAATGGTGAACTTATCTTTAATAGTGAGCTTGTTGAGCTCCCTATAATCCGGACACATGCGCCATGATCCATCCTTCTTGTGCACCAATACTACTGGAGCGGAGAAAGAACTTCGACTCGGTTGAATTATACCAGCCTCTAGCATTTCTGCAACCATACGTTCAATTTCACTCTTTTGGACATAGGGATATCTGTACGGCCTGATGTTTGGAGGAACACTTCCTAGAATCAGATGAATAGTATGATCATGATCATGCATAGGTGGGAGACCTTTGGGAGTCTCAAATACCTTGGAATGATTGTCCAGGACTTTTTGGAGATATGGAGAAATAGATGATTCCGATGTGGAAACATCTAGCGAACATAATTGTGGAATTACACCTCTTTGCTCCTTTTTTAGAAGCTTTGTCATACTATTAGAGCTGATTATCTTTCCTGGTTTCCTGCAATATCCCTTAATTCAACTTCCTTTCCTTCCGTAGAAAATTTGATGAAAAGTTCTTGAAAATTAAAAGCTATTGTACCCAATGATTGTAGCCATTGGACTCCTAGTACAACATCAGCACCTCCCATTGGAATGGAAAGCATTGGGCTAGTCAATACATATTCTCCCATGGATAGCTTGATATTATGGCACTTTCCAGAGCAATTTATTGTTCCTCCATTTGCAATCATCACTTGACACTCTGGTGCTGGATATAGGAAGCAATTCAATTCTTTTTCTACCTTACAATGAATAAAGTTGTGGGTGCTTCCTGAATCAATCAACACTATTACCTTTTTCTTCTTGATTTGTCCTTCTATCTTGATGGTTTGAGGAGTGGTAATTCTTGCCAATGCATTACAAGATATGGTCGGATTTATTTTTTCTTCATTTAGGCTTTGTTCCTGGAGTATATCCTTTTCTTTTGACCTTTCTTGCTCCTTTTCTTCTTCCTCTTCACAATCTATGTAGAATAATTTCTTCTCAGCACACTTATGACCTTCAGTGTATTTGCTATCACAACTGTAACAAAGCCCTTTTGCTCTTTTTTCTTCCAATTGTTGTGGTGTCAACCTTATAGGTTGTGGAAGACTAGGGGCAACAACACTTCCGTCTTTATAGTTGTGAGTGGTATGCTTCCTGGTTGCCATAATTTTGCTTTCCATTTTTCTTGGTAACCTGAATGCCTTCTCTAATGAATCAGGTTCCCAAAGGCGAACATCATGTTGGATATTATCCTTTAAAGACCCTATGAACACATCAATCCTATGCTCCTCTGGAATATCTTTTACCCTTATGTTCAATTTTTGGAATTCCTCAATGTGCTCCATTATTGAACCCTTTTGTTTGAGACTTATCAATTGGCTAAAAAAAGTGTTGCTTTTTGTATCCTCATAATGTGCTATCAATTCTTCCGTAAAAATTGCCCAAGTGATAAATTGTTTACGAGAGCAAAGCCATTGATACCATACAAACTGATTTGGTTCCAAATATAAAGTTTCCATACGTACCTTTTGTGTGTTTTGCACATTATTAAGATCGAAGAATTGCTCCATCTGTAATATGCATGTGGCGGGATCCTTGCCATCAAACTTCCTCATATCGATTTTTGGAATATGGTGGGTCTTCGATCCAACATTAGAGTCTATGGAATCATGATTAACATTTATTTTGTTCAGATCATGAGTTTCCTTTACAACCTTTTCACCATTAGTAAGTATTTCTTGTAGAAAATTTGTCAAATCTGTCTTCAAATCTGCCATGTCTGTCTTCAAATCTGTCTTCAAATCTGCCATGTCTCTCTTCAAATCTGTCTTTGAATCATCCATCTTAGCTTCCATGCCCTTTATCTTAGATTCCACTCCATTGATCTTAGATTCCACGCCATTTATCTTAGATTCCACGCCATTTATCTTAGATTCCACACCATTTATCTTAGCTTCTGTTAGCTTTTGTGAGCGTGACATTTGTTGCACTTGTTCTTGTAATTTTGATATATCATGTAGCATTTCTTCCACTTCTTCATGAGTCATGCTAGAGCTTTCAGGTTCCTTACTAGGTGTTTGCATTTTCTTTCCTCGAGGCATCAGATACCAATAATAATGCTTTACTATGCCCTTTGAATTCCTTCAAACCAAGCTTACGCAAAAATTTAAAAAAAAACTACACACCTTTTTTCACTTTGTAGAAGCCTGATATTGAATCTGATGTATCTCTGTAAATTCAGATCCTCCAGTTCTGAAATTGCGACCTGTAGTAGCCTTCTGCGTCCTGTTTCCAATGCCACAAGTCTGACCCAAATTGGATTCTCCAAGGAAGAGTTATGCGAAATCTCCCACAATGACTTGATTATAGACTAGTTCAGTAGAGCGAACTTGTACAACATGCCATGAGTCACTGTTTCGACCTTTGTATCTAAAAAACGCATACAAGGAACTACACTCTGTCCTCTTTTTGTACCTTCTTACAAAATTTCAATCCAATCCCCAGAGAGAAAGTTATGACGATTTTCCCTAGGTCACCTGTTTGGAAAGTAATTCAAGAGTCTGCAAAAAGACTAGCTTCCTCAGATCATATCTCCACAAATATAGCGCGAAAAGCTCTGAAATTCGGACCCAAGGTTCAACACGATTTCTTCTCAAATGGGTTTTTTTTTGCAACTTCTAAAATGTCGCAGAAAAAAAGTTATAGCGAAAATGACACGATGACCTGTTTGGAGCAGCGAAACCCTAGAATCCAAAGCTCTGATACCAAATGTTATGAAACCAGCTCAAGAAAAGATAGAAAATATAGATCAACGCCTTAGAATTCAGCCTCTTCGAGGGGTAAACCTCCTTTACATTACATAAATGAACAATTCTTAGATGATTCAAATGACAAAACCTCCTTTCTATATATAGGAGTCTAAGGAGTCACAACATAATCCAGCCGACCTAACAATAATAATATAAAGCCACAAAAATAACAATAGAGGGATTCTATGGCACAGAGTAATAATAATATGGGGGCAATAGGGGCACAACAATATTAATAAGGTGTATAACTACAATAGTAATGGGGTAATCACTAGTATTATAGGGACCCAACAATTACTGAGAAATACAATGTGAATCATAGAAGTATATTTGTGAACATCATACATAAGAAAGAGATCCATTGTAATATAATTGCGAGCCACATAGAATAGTGAGGCACGTTGATATGCGAGCCATAGTGTTATCAAATGAAAACTACAAAACATTTCGAGCCATAGAGAAGAGCATACTAGTAACTGTACTGTATGTGCACCATAGAGAAGGGTAATTCTAGTCATTCAAATGTGAGCTACTGTTAATTCTAGCCACAAAGAGAAATACGATACAAGTCACAAATAGAAATATAATACGAGCCACATATAGATACATCCCACTGTGAATATAGTTCGAGCCACAAAGAAATATAAGCGAGTCACCATGAATACAATTCGAGCCACATAGAAATATAAGCGAGTAGTGAATACAATTCGAGCCATAGAGAAGAGGGTGAGCTACAATGTATAACAAGTCACTATATATTAATGCAAGCCAAAGAAGTTAGACTCCACAGAGATTGTGAGCCATCGCAGATAATAGATGTGATCCATCAGAGATCATGAGCAATCCATTAAAAAATATATTCGATCCATAGTTGAGTAAATCACATAAATTGTGCCACAGATATTACGTTACAGAGAATAGCAAGCCACATAAATTGTGCCACAAAGATCATGTTACAGAGAATAGTGAGCCACATAAACCTATACGAACCACAAAGAGTCTTCACCAAATTGATGTGTCAAATGGAGGAAGATAGACTCCAAGTTATAGTTGATCATTCATATGAAGGGACACGTCCCTTGGGGTAGGATAACTTGAGGTCGACTTGATCTTTTCATTATTTTTCCCATTTCATGATAATAAAAATCCTTTTTAAATACAGTTACAATTTTTTTTTAATGATGCTTTAAGAATTATTTGCCCAACTAGGTTTTCTTTCATCAAATATCAATAATAATAATAATTCATTTAACAAAATTTCATTCTTTCTTGTGGGGAAAGGTGGGTTTTCCTTGCGATATATTTTGGTTCTTATGGGGAAATTCATCCCATAACTGCCCCAATTTTCAACACTCCCTCTCAGCTAGGGAGGAATTTCCATATACATCATAAGTCTCATCTCATATGTACAAGTCTATTGCATCATGTGTCATCTCATCTCTTCTCCTCTGATCTTGTCTCATGGAAGAAGAATAATCCACAACTAACGGTAGGGGAGATTGATTTACTACAATGGTAGAGATCCTCCAAACCCTGCTAGTGTCTAGGTCAAGTTTCATGACCTTCATCCTAGGTGTCATGATCTGAAGAATAAGAACCATCATAGGGGAGATCAATCTACCACCCTATATCCAAAGAAAAGAGGTAGGATACTACTTACCATGAGATGTAAGGATCACTATATATCTTATTGTATATTGATCTTCCCACCTTTACCCTCAAGAATCAAGTGGTAGAACAAATTCATCCTTTAACTTGGGGAGGATACCCAACTTACCAATGGTAAGGATCACACACACCCAAGTCTCTCCTCACCCATTATCTAGATAGGTGGAAATACCTACAAGTGCAACTTTGGGTAGGATGCATACTAGGGTATACTCAATCAAGTTCCAAACTTGATGGTAGGGGAGGATACCCAACTTGTCATAAGTGAAAAGGATCACACACACCCTATAGTGACAATAGGCATGATACTACTTACCATGGGAGGTAAGGATCACATTCTATCCTATTATCCATGAGTTCCCTCAACCTCAGGAGCTTTTCGGCTCCATTCCCACCCTGGGAGCTCAAACAGGGGGGAAGATCATAGCTCAATGTTCTCTGTCAACTGTGACCTCTTCTTACAAGGTCATCTTCACCAGTCCAAGCTGCTTTTTGAATGCCAAGAACTTCCTTTTCGGCAAAGGCTTGGTAAGATTATCAACTATCTTGTAATGACCCACTTCGAGTTATCAGGAACATATAAATATTAGCATGCATGCGAGACATGCATATGATAGCTACATATGCATGGTATTGTACCCGTACATATACTAACTAATTATGGAAAATGTTCAAGTATAAGGTAATGAATTAATTATCGAAGTGGTAAGTAAATACCAATGTACCAGAATCTAATGAATATACTTGTGGAGTACTTGTTATACCACCATCATAATATAACTAGTACATTATTCAAAATATATAAATACAAGGGATTTTAATTAACTAAAATAAATTATATATTATATATTAAATGAAAAGAACTAACTATGTAAATCTATAAGTTCTAAGTTGAATTATTAACATTTAAAAAGGGAAATGATAATATTATAAAAGAACTAACCATATAAATCTTAACTAAATGTTAAACTTTAAAAGGGGTATAATTTAATAAAATATTAAATAAATCTTTAAAATAAAGGTACTACGTAACTCAGTGAAATATCACTTGAACGTGATATTAAGTGATGAATGTCAATGTATAAAATGACTACCTCTTTAAGACACTGTGAGGAGCCACGTAACTGACAAAAGGCAAGAATCCATGCGTCATTGTCTGAGCGGTGGAGGGTTGAAAAGACGGTGATGTTTGGAATATAAGGGATGGAGGAGGCATACATAGGGGGAAGAATTTTTCATAGAGATAGAGGAGGAGTTTACAACAGAGAGCCACAAACAAAGAGTGAAGATTGAGCCTTGATTGCTCTTAGAGATTTGGGCATTGGGGCCAAAATACATTTTGAAGTCTTTTGGATCTGGAAACCACAAATGTTGATCCCAGATAGGCTCGGAGGAAAGGGATGGTTTGGTAATAGAAGCAAGAGAAGAAACCACTACAGACACCTTCAGACAAGAGTTTCATGTAAGTATTATCAAATGAATGATTAGATTTTTAGTTTTTTTGGTTAATTTGAATGACAAATTTGTCAAATTCTGTTAATTGAAAATTAAGGCTTTACTTACGTATATTTAATTTAATTAATTAATTTATATTTATTTTTTCCCGGAGCAACAATTTCATTAAATTTTGTATTTAAGAACCTTACATATCTACTCATCAAGAGATGAGTTGCCTTATTGCTCCTCTTTGCACCATATTCCAAATATAATGATATCTAATCTCAATATGCTTGGACCTATCGTGGAACATAGGATTCTTTGTAAGTCAGATCCCACTCTTATTATCGCAGTGTATTATAGTCTTGTCCAACACATACTCAAGTAGCTCTCCAAAGAGCTTTCTCAACCACATTGCCTCACAAATTTCTATTTCTGGCCAATCTAGGAAATCATGGCAGACCCCAACACTTGATTATGATTTTCCTCTCAAAGAGAAGTTTGGAAATGTATCTCAGTCCACGATTAATCATTTTATGTAGATATCTCAGTACATGTTTAGCAACAACCCAATATGCATGATCAGGTTCTATCTAGTTCAAAGTACATACTTCAAGGTAAGGATCCATCTGACTGCCAACTCATCGTATGATCCATCAAATTTGAATTTGAAGAGGAGTCTCTCTCAACTGCTTCAATCATATTTATCAAGCCAAAAATACCTGACAACATACTTCCCTTAACCAGAAATTCCTCATCATCTATTTGTCACTCTTCAAAAACTAGTTGATCATCAAGGCTTAGAGGTCAACTTCCTCTGGCATTGAACATGGAGATGATCTGATCTTGTCATAAATAAATAGGTGGCATGTAACCAAATATAAAAAACATACCTTCAACCTTGAAGATGGGTTGGAGTCTACATAAGATGTCCATCAATCCATGCATGCCAATTCCAAGGGACTAACTTGAGTCGATATGAGACTTTCTTCAATATGTAATAATGAATCTCATCTTATGTGCCTCAAACCCTTGAGATAGATCCAAGTACACTTCTTCCTTAAGTGTAACATGAAGGAAGCCAATATTATATACATCTGATAGGAGCCAATATCTCATCATATCCCTCTCCTATTGAGAGCATATTCCTTATCCTTATTTAGTATCATGGAAGCATCTTACATTGCAACATCTTCGTCATTAAGAATATGTTGAAGAATGTAACTAGTGTCGGTCTTCATAATTGTATTTGAGTCATGATGTAATGTATTTGTTAAAAGAAATAAAAATAAATTTTATTATAAAAGAATTTGACTTATTAAAGCATGGGTTTCATGCTTGGGTCAAATACTCCATTGAAAGCTTCTAAGGTTTATGTCAAGTATCCTTGTCCATGTCATAATGTAAAATACACTACCTGGGCTTTATTTGTCAAGAACTAAATTTATGATAATTTAAATTAGGTCTTCTAGACCTCCTCCACCAAGTTGGCCTCAAGAAAGGAAAAGTCGACCTCAACAAAGGAATTTGACCTCACAAATTATGTTATCACAGTATAGTTTCAGAGTAAAGGTAGCAGTGGTTTTAATTTTTATTAAAAATATTCAGGCACGCTAACAGTTGGATTGTCAGCGTTAATTTGAAACTATCAAATAAGGGCTCTGACAATTGGATGGTCAACGTGGCAAGGGCAAAAATATAGAGGTTTGGAATATAAAAAATAAATTCTTTTAAAGCCAATTTGGTCTCGTGTGAATTAAAAAATGAGAAGAAGGGGGTCCGAGGCCTAGTTTGGGGTTATTTCCCTACCCCACTAATTACCAAGCCACAAGCTAAGCATCACCACAAGTCACAACACACAAGACACCACATGGAGGATCAAAACATTGTGCACAATGCGTTAATTTGTGTTTTAATCAATGTTCTATATAAACAATGGTGACCTACATCTCTTTTCGAATGTTGTATAATTCCCATTATATGCCAAAATAAAAACACGCACCTATAATCAGGGAGCACCCAAAGCAAGGATACCAAATGAGGAGCGTTCTATCAGACTTTAATGTCAAAATTAGAAAGGCAACTTCCCGCAGCAGAAATTGTGCTAAGCTAAAGAAAATTCGCTTAAGAATAGGTTCGTCGAGAAAAAGGTATGGTTGTGGCCATTGGAGAAAAATCCTCTCTTTCATATCGATTCTTTGGACCACATTTGAATCAATTTATGTCATAATATAAGAGTTGGATGATCAGAACAAATTGTTACAATTGGAGAAAAATCCTCTCTTTCATATCGATTCTCTGGACCACATTTGAATCAATTTATGTCACAATATAAGAGTTGGATGATCCGAACAAATTGTTACAATTCACCATGAGAATAAGCAAGCATTATTTCTGTCTTTTTAACTATTCAACTGCAAACATACATTGCTTATGGAAGATGTCCAGTACTGAGGTGGATCAACGACTTAGAGGCAAATTCAGAATTCAAATAGCACAAAGGTTAATTCCGAAATCGGTTTTTGGATGGAAAAGTCAATGGGCCATGTGGCGCTATTTTATTGATTTCTAGAGTTTTACATTTCCAAAAAGCTACCAAAGAATTAATGCAAACACTTTACTTGCTCAATTGTCAAGGAAATTGTCTGCAAATCACCAAATGTTCGAGAAAAACACCAGCTACTTAAGGAAAGTATCCAATATATAAGCATGCAAAGCGCCAAGTGTTATAGTTGTTGCCTGTATGTCGAGGATCCCATGGGAGAACATTAAACACCAGTAAAATTCTGATATCCAAGTGTCATTTTTTATGCCAATTTTGCAATTGACAACAACCGTCAATCAAATAAATCACCAGGTATCAAAAAGTAGAAAGTGACACTAAATAATTCAATTTCCATGAAGATTATATATGGGAGTTAAAGGGAGCTCCAAGTGCTAAGAAAATGTCAAACCTTTGTGCATCCAAATATGGACAACACCAAGTTTTATTACTCAGTTTTATGTTGTGCTCTCTGTCATTATGTTTATTTGTATAAAGTATTTGTTAGTTGCAGGCACAAATGGTGAAGTCCGAAATAGCCATTGCTAGATCTGGAACTAAAGAGTTTATGGAAATTCTTACGGCTGGTGTTAATGTCAACATGATTTGACAGATTGATGTTGGTTTCTAATCTGCATATTTGGTTGTTGGTTGTTGAGAAGGTGGTTGTGATATAGGTGAGACTACTTTCAAATCGATTCCAAAAACCAAATTTACAACTAAAAATCGATTAACACTTAAACATAATGTTAATGAATGACATATGTAAAATTCACCATAAGCTTGTTACCCTTACAACAAGGGCATTGATTTGTATTAAAATATTCATGGATGCCCGTCAAAACACCCGAGATCTATTTCAGATCTTTCAAACCATGGGAAGCATGAGATGAAATTGATGATAAGATTGGTGAAAGAGTTGTCTAGATGAATGTGATAAAACGTATCTTGGATATTAAAATCAATAAATGGCAGAACAATTCTACATTGAAAGGAGATGGCAAAATTCTTCAACAAGATGACATGCCTTAAGTTTGAATTCTTCAGTTTGAATGCAACAATCAGTTCCATGATACAAATGGCAATCTGATCCATAGTCATATAGATACACATGGCAGGCAATTCCAGATTCATAAGGATTAGTTGAATATCTCCAGATTATTAGTGGGCAGAAGGAAACAATGAATAATTAGTCAAGGATGAATCTAGATTTCAAAGGCATAATATCAGCAACCAAAAATCATTTACAAATTTTTAGGTAGTTTTTGAAGTCATTCAAAGATGTGGGGCAGAAGTAGGGAAATGTCACCAAATCAACAAATTGGAGACTTATTCTAGGATCAAAGGGGATTTGAATCCAACAATTTCACCAATACGAGGCACTTTGCAGCATTATCAAATCTATTTTAATTATTTAATAGTTTTATTTCCAAGAAGATAAGATAGACAGTTGTATGTATTTTTCTATAAGTACCATGTTTCATAATGTAATAAATGTTTCATAATGTAATAAGGGTTTGTAATAAATGTTTCATAATGTAATAAGGGTTGGGAATTTTTTTAAGAAGTATTGTGTGTTTAGCTCTAATATTAATATAATTCGTTATCAATGCAAATTTTCTAAGATTTATGCGTGGGTGGTTTTCAGTTAGCGTTTGTACTGTGTATTTTTCTTCTAAACTATAAATTTGATCATTAAGTCTTCGATGTTTGGAAAAAAGTTATTGAATTTGAATTATTTCTGAAAGCTTAGATTTAGATTTTCCAAATTATTTCTATGTTGTTTAGCTTAAATATCATTAGCATAATTCTTCTAGCTCTGTTTTTTTATATTTATTTTCTACTTTCTCCTATCATACCTAGCTGCTAAATTGTCTAAAAAACCATAAGATATGTTGCCTTTGTTAAATTGTTTATGTATCCTATGGTTAGCAGCCTTTAAACCAGACTCCATCCCTAATGGTTGTTGTTCTCCTCTTTCCAAACCAATCTCATCTCATCAAGTAAATTTGGCTAATGAGCTTATAAACCTACTGCTAAAGTGATAATGAGTGGTAGAGTTTTAAGGAGAGATTCCTCTTCAGATTGAAGGGGTGACTTTCAATCTACAACAGTTAGAGGTTACCTTAGTTTTTTCCCTCTACAACAGGGTTTTTTTTCCAACTGATAACATTTTGGCGCCGCTGTTGAGGATGCAGAATATTCAAGCAAATACTCCGGAAGAACGACAATGATTAAATTTTACTTCTGACAGTGAACAAAGATCAAACACAAAAGGGTTGTGCACCATTCACTTGGCGACTCCATTGTCAAACAATCCAAAGTTCATAAATGACTCCACTATCCAAAGAATTCAGAGTTTAAATTACAGATCCATTTTCCTAATCAATTAAGATGACAAAGTATGTGGCCAATCATGTTTCTATTGAAAGTTTTATGGAATATTGGGATAATTTTGATGATGATAAGATTAATGAAGCTTTTTCAAACTTTTTTACCTATTTATTTATATTCATGCAAATGTTATTCCATAGATAAAACTCATTTTCTTCGAAAATTTATTATAAACCTTGAAAAAGATGTTAACGTCTTAGAGCCCGTTGTTATCACAGTCTAGTTTCACAATAAGGACAACATCTCGACTAGAGCCAGTTGTTATCACAGTCTAGTTTCAAAGTAAAGGGGCCAATGATTTTAATTTTTATTATTCAGGTGCGCTAATAGTTGGAATGTCAGCGCTAATTCGAAAGTATCAAATAAGGGCTCTGATAGTTGGATGGTTAGTGCAACAGGGATAAAAATATATAGATTTGGCCCATAAAAAATGAATTATCTTTTAAATCCAATTTGATCCCGAGTGTTTTGGCAGAGTTAAATTGATTTTTTTAAAATGCGGCCTTGAGGCCTAATTTCCAATTATCTCCAAAATCCACTAATTACCAAGTCACGATCCAAGCATCACAAGAAGGCACAACACACAAGGCAACGCTCACAGAAGTCATGACATGGAGGAGCAAAGCATTATGCACAATGCGTCAATGTGCTTTTTATTTGATGGTCTGTATAAACAACGATGACCTATATCTCTTTTGGTATAATTCCCATTATATGCCAAAATAAAAACACATAGATAAGAGAACCTATACTCATGGAGCACCCAAAGCGAGAATACGAAATGAGGGGCGTTCTAGCAGACCTTAATGTCAAACTTAGAAAGGCAACTTCCCGCAGAATAAATCGTGCTGAGCTAAAGAAAATTCGATTATGAAAAGGTTCGTCGAGTAAAGTGTATGGATGTGGACATTAGAGAAAAATCCTCTATTTCAGATCGATTCTCTCCACGTTTGACTTAGTTTATGTCATAATAGAAGAGCTGGATAATCATAACAGATTGTTACAATTCACCAGGGGCATGAGCAAGAATGTTTTTATTCCTTTTAACTATTCAACTTCAAAGATCCATTTCTTATGGAAGATCTCCAGTACTGAGGTGGGTCAACGACTTAGAGGCAATTTCAGAATTCAAATAGCATGAAGGCTAATTTCGAAATCGATTTCCGAATGGAAAATTCAATGGGCCATGGGGCGTTATTTTATTGATTTATGGAGTTTTACATTTTCAAAAAGCCACCACAGAATTAATCCTAATCCTTTGCGCGCTCAGTTGTCAAGGAAATTGGTTGCAAATCATCAAATGTTCAAGAAAAACACCAACTGCTTAAGGAAAGTATCCAAAATACAAGCGTTCAAAGTGCCAAGTGTTATAGTTGTTTCCTGTATGTCGAGGAGCCCATGAGAGAACATTAATCACCAGTAAAATTTCAATATCCATGTGTCATTTTTTTATGCCAAGTTTGCAATTGACAACCACGGTCAATTACATAAAGCACTAGGTGTCAAAAGGTAGAATGTGACACTAAATAATTCAAATGCCATGAAGATTATAGATGGGAGTTAAAGGGAACCCCAAGTGCTAAGAAAATGTTAAACCTTTGTGCACCCAAATATTGAAAACACCAAGTTTTATTGCTCAATTTTATGTTATGCTCTCTACTATTATGTTTATTTGTAGAGATTATTTGTTAGTTGCGGCGAAAAATGGTGTAGTCCAAAATAACCATTGCTATATCTAGAACTAAAGAGTTTATTGAAATTCTTGCAACTGGTGGTAATGTCAACATGATGTGATAGTTTGATGTTGGTTTCTAATCTACATATTTGGTTGCTAAGAAGGTGATTGTGACGACTAAGCATAATGTTGATGAATGACATATGTAAAATTCACCCTAGGCTTGTTACTCTTACAACAAGAGCAACATTTGGAAAGAAACATTTTTTGAATGTTTGAAGAAGCAACTGCTTTTACGTCTAAAGAAATTGGGAACACAATTTGCTTTGGAATTTTTATATTAAGGATTGATAGTGAGTTCAAATTTATATTTTAAAAATATATAAGTGAAGATATTTGTGTGGTTATTTGAAGTAAAATGCCACGAGATTAAGAAATGCACAAATGTGAGTAGCCAGGGAAAAGAGACAATAGCCAAAAATATTACTTTCATCTTTTGATTTATTAATGCTCAATAAGGCTTCAAGGGATTGATGAGCCTCTAAATTAGACACAAATTAAGTCCCATATAACCTTTCTTAGGCACTTGAAGGCTATATTAAACCTCTCCTTCTACATTTAATAATGTTTTCTTTTGCTTTAATGCGTTCTTAGGAAGGTTTAGAGATGATTTCATATTATGTGCCTAATATTATTTATTTTTGAAGAATATTGTGAGAATATTGGGAAAATTATGAAGATTTGGGGGAGGAGATAATATAGGGACTTGCTCCCTACTACATGAAGATTGATATTGGATAATAAATGAATAAAAATATCATTACATTATTGAAAAATTCTGGAGCTCCAATGATTGAGAAAATCTAGGAATGTGTTCCCTATCATTTAATGCAGATACCTATTGTTGGGAACCAAATCCACTATTTGAGGGATTTTGGAGGAGAAAGGTTCCTCCTTTCAAGGAGAATGCTTCCTCATCATTTTGTGTAAGTACCAATTCAAATTTGCCTCTCAAGGCATGTGTTTCGTAGTCTTCTTGTGGAGAAAACTTTATCTTTTCATCTCCACTTTCACTTATAGCAAGGATGTACTTTAATTGATTCAAATAATGAAGTTTGGTTCCATTTTTAGCTTCTAAAGCTTGGTCTCCTTCATAGGACTATGAGTATCCTTCGGCTTGGCCATCCTAGGAGCCTTAGAGACTTTTTGTATAATTTGCTCTTCTTCTTTTCACTTCTTATTCACATGCATCTCTTATTCTTGTTTTTCCTATTTCCACATTTAGTATTGATGCTTCTTTTGCTATAGGATTGGGTTAAATGATTGAATTAAGTTATTTTGTAGGTTATTTACAGATTCACAATCATGATGCATCCTTAGAGAAACTTTCAAAAGTTATTTTCATCATTGAGCTACTTGGATTGGTTTACTAGTTCACAAATCTAGAATTTCTGGAAGTCTCTTCTAGCAAAATAGCAGCAACTTTTTGCTATTTTTTAGAACCTATTAATGAGATTAATTTGAGTTGATTCCACTTCTATTAGGTCATAAAAAATTCAAGTTAATAACAAAATTTACCCCATTGCATTTTTACTTTATTAGGTTAGGCATTTGATAGGTTAACTAACTCACTAGTTCTTGAATTTCCATTTAGAGTAGTAATTTTATGCTATTTTTTAACACGTGTTAACATAGGTATTTTGGAGTGATTCCACTTATAATGGAGATTTAAGACAAATTACTTTATATATATATATATATATATATATCTTTTTTCCATCCCATTTGAATTTGATTTACTTAGCCATTTAGCAAGATTTTCACTCTTGTAACATTACAAGTCTCATGTAGAAAACTTGTAGCATCACTTTCCTTCACCAGTTTTGATCCCCACTGCAAATTTGACTTAGTCTAGATGCATAATGACCCCTAGGCTCTAAATCCATGATTAGGGATACCTAAGGACCACTCCAAGCCTCTCCTTCCTCCACTGCAAGCACAAAACAACAAATAGAGTTAAGAAGCAATTTGCACATTTGAAACTCTTTAATGCAAGTGTAGTAGGCCTAGTTTCTGAATTTCCTAGTTATGTGTTGTAGATTAAATTTATTCTTTCCAAGAAATTTGCAAGTAGAATAATTGATTTGATTTGTTTGCAATTAGAGTAGCATGGTTTATTTCTGCAACTAATTTAGGTTGGATTTTATGACATTCACTTCATTAGATCAACAAAAGAAGGACACATTGCATGTTGCACATACAGTGCCGGCACCTCTTAAGTTTGTACGAACCCCAGATTGATAATTCAACATTCTTGTTGCAACATTCTTGTTGCAATACTGAGGCTCATCACTTTTTGGCACTGTTGTCGGGGAGGTGTCAAAGTATGCATTGTTTTCTTTCCTAGTTGATTCATTTCTTTTACTTTATGCAAAAACACACAAAACTTTCATTAGGAATATTTCATTTCAAAAACATAAAATATCATTGCATTAACATTCTTATTAAAAAAAAAAAATTAAATTACTTCTCCAACACCAACCCCCCCATTTGATCACGTGGTGCAGTAAGAACCACATAACCATCCAATTTTGCAGGTAGAAGAAGAAGAGGTGGCAAAGAAGATAGAAGAAATGGATGGAGATTATAAAAATGAAGAAGATCCTCTTGGATTTCCCATTCAAGATACTGATGTCAGTGTTAATATGAATAACATCCCTCCATCTTTCCTTCCCAATTTCCATTTTATGAGGTCAGAGGATCCATAAACCTTTCTCTTTGAATTTCAAATCCTTTGTAGATCTTATGGTTACTTACTGAACACTCAAAAGTTGAGATTATTTCCGACAACATTGAAGGATAGAGCTCTTAAATGGTTCATGAGTTTTGGGACTAATTCAATAAGATCATGGAATGATACGATATTTCTAGAAAAATATAAAGATCATTATCTTAAAGAATAAATGTTTAGAATGAATAAAAAAGATCTGATAGCCTTGAGATCTAATAGGGAGGTTCATATATAATGTTAAGAGGGAAAAATTACATCATTTAGGATTTGACACACTAAAAACCCTCTTACTTGGAAGAATTAGGGATGTGTGGATTGAGCTCCTTGATCTCATGAGTAGAGGTGATGTATTCCAATTATAATTTGAAGAAATTTGTGAAACATGTAAACACACATAAAGAGGAAAAGAAAAAGTAGGTAAATCGGGATCAAGGTCTGTAAGTAAAGCTAAACGAAATTTGTTTGATGACTTAAAAACATAAATTCTTTGCAATCTAAGCCGACAAGTAGAAATGCTAAGAATGCAAGATGAGGAAAAATAAGATGCTGATATTTGTGTTGTCCATGCAGAATCACATGTTATTAAATATTGCCCATCATTACTAAGGTTGAAGGAAGTTTACCAAGAGGACAATGGAGCAAGTCAGTCACCAAAGCAACTATGTTATGTAGCTTCATGAAGACCATGGCAGCCTAGTAAACCTAGTATGATGCAAGAACCTAATTCAACGTTTCAAGGTTATGCACATCCATCTCAAAGTAATTGGAACACACCCTTTCCTTGGCAACCTTGGCCATCTCAACCCCAAAACCAATCTTGGAAACAAGGTTGCAATGTCCTTATGGGAGAAATCCACAATATCCTCAATATTTTCCTTAATATCATCCATACCCAACTCCATGTTATCCCTACCATCCACCTCCACCACATCCGCAACCATAAACCCAACCATAACCCCAACCATAACCCCAACCACATCCATATCAAATATCCACTCCCACTCAACTACCTGTACCACCATTTCCAAACCCAGACAAGGAAGTAGCACAACCCATTTACAATGTTGTGGTACAACACTTCTTAACTTATCCTCTTGATCTCAATGGTATTCATCTTAGCTCAGGAAGAGTATTGCAAAAAAGAGATTCTCTTGATGTCTTTGAAGGAAAACATTAAAAAAATAAGATTCAAATGAGAAGACAAAAGAATCATGGGTTGCACTTGATGAAGAGAATACATCATAATAAGAGATTGAGAATGTTCCCTTATGTTTACCATCAGATCCTCCATGTGTTCAAGAGAATAATCTACAAAAGAGGAAGATTTGAATGTCATGGTAGAAGAAGACATAAAGAATGATCCAGATGAACAAGCGAACCAAGGGCATCAAAGATATATTGAGGTTTAATTCCAGAAAATCAACAATATGAAGCATCACTCTCTTCTTCAACTATGCTTGATATCGTCAAAGTCAAAGAATTTGGTCTCTGAAATTCAGGTACATGTCAAAGCATATATTTCAAGCCCACACATCAGTTTATCTATTATCTTGATGTGCACATGGCTCCATTGGAATTATTCCTATACTTTTAAGAGATTTTATTTTTTCAAGTAGAGTAGGATAGAAAAACAAATAAAAAAATGAAAAAGTAAGAAGAAAAATAAAATCTCAGGTGAAAACCTCCTTTGAGGCGCCTGAGATTGGCTCATTGATTGAAAACCTCCACGAGGTGGTCAATGGGTTGGAAAAAGAGAAAAAAAGAGAACAATAAAAGATCAAGGTGAAAATGTCCTTTGAGGCGCCTATGCAGACCTACTAGTTGAGAACCTCATTGAGGCAACTAGTAGGCCTAAAAGAAAAAAAATGAAAAAATTCGAAAATTCTTGCTCCATGTATCTCTCTCTGATGAATGCAAATTCTTTCCAACCTTTGCATGCAAAAAAAACAAGTTAGCACCTAAAATCAAAAGTTGGTCAAAAATCTAGTCAAAGGAAGTCAACCTTGGAATTTCTCCTCCTTTTCTCAGATGCTGCAACATGACCAAGTCCATGTCAGTCCATCACACTCATCCATTTCTAACATCCACACATCATTCCAAGCCTTTCTCATAAATTTTCCTAGCTGTCCTAAAATGCTACATGAGAGTTCTGTTTTTCTACAGGAGGCCAAAATACACATAACATACAATTGTTTTTATTATATCTTGAAAACTATGTATCATTGGTTAAGATGTTCCATGGGGAGATGCATATGGATAATGGTAACATGATCAAGAAATTTCAACAACTTCTAGTGCACACGTTTCGAGAAATCGAACTCCATCACCTACCACCATTTTTAAGTTTTCTCAAGATTCGTGCATCCATTTGCCAAGATTTTTTTATGGGAGGTGTATAAGAATGATGGAAACATGGTCAATTTTTTTTAGGTCAATCCAGTCTACCATTTGACAGATATGAATAAAACAATTCTGCTACAAGAGATTGTCCTGAAATGCTACATGAGGGACCATAATTGCTACATGAGCTCACCTACAAGCTCTCCTCCATCATTCCATCCATACAATATAATCTGCATACCCCTCACTCATATAACCATCTCTATCCATCCTCCAATCAACTAGAAATTCAAATTTCACCTCCTCACTGTAATGCAACAGGGAGGTCCTATAATGCTACAGGAGGTCCTCTAATGTTGCAAGAGGAGTTTGTGTAGCTACAGGAGGGAGATATAATGAGAATAACATACCAAAAGGCCATGATGCCTCAAGGAAATGATGAAGAAGACCCTCCAATGATTTAGTCATAACCCATCCACTCCATTTCACTTAAACTTGCTCAAAATGTTCACTCTGTCCTACCTAAAAAACCACACAAAGACCATTGTTCTCCATTTTTCCATTCTTCACACTACATCCTCATGAATCCAACCCTATTTACATGGCTTTTCATCACTCCCCTCAACAACGCCATGCCAATTGAAAACTAGAAGAGAGGATCAAAAGGTTGCTTCAGGAAGGAACATCAATGCTACAAGAAGAACAAATTTTCTATAGGAAGGAACATCACTGCTACAGGAAGAACAAATTTTCTATAGGAAGCTAACATAGTGCTACAAGAATGCAATTTTTTCCTAGAATAGCCACTAGAGCCTTGGGAAGGAAGAAAATATTCAAAGGAAAAGACAAGGGTGCATGACGTAATTCGTCTTTCCTCAACCTTGAAACAATACCGTCAAAAACTTCTTTTGCTACAACAACCTCCAATGCATAGGAACCTACAAGGTGCAAAAAAGTGCTACAGGAAAGTCACAGGTTGCTACAGGAAGCTTGTTAGTGGACAAAATTTCCCTCAAACCCTAAGAAGGAGGAAATAATCATGAGGGAAAGGGTAAGTACAAATTTTCTCCACCAATACTTGGCATGAAAACCCTTAAAACTCTCTCAATTATCAAAAGCATACTCTGTAGCTACCACATATTTAAATCTCAATAAGAAAGATCAGTGAATTTGTGTCATTAAGGATAAAGTGTCTTGGGTTGCATGTTGAATTCTACTTTCTTCTTAGCATCATAAAAAGAACATTTATTATGCATTTGTTTCCATAAACACTATCACTCTTGTAGTCGAAAATAGAAACCCCTTATTTCACATTGATAAAAGTTTATTGAAGTCATGAGAGGAGGAAAATCAACATATACTTCCGAAATACTAAAACCGATAGGGAGAATCAAAGGAATGATGAAATTGAGATAAATGTAAATCTTATCCAATAGGGGTAGTTAGATCCACATTGGTATGGGACATCATGAAAGACATCTGAGGGATAAGAAAGAACAATAGGGCAAGAAGATGGAAAGGTTTCTCAGATGATAAGCAACAATTTTAGTAGGGGGTATGATGAGCCTCTAAATTGGACACAAATTAATGCCCAAATAACCTTTATTAGGCACTTGAAGGCTATATTGAACCTCTCCTTCTACACTTAATATTTTTTTTCTTTTTATTAAATATGTTATTAGGAAGGTTTAGAGATGATTGCATATTATGTGACTAATATTATTTATTTTTGAGGAATATTGTGAGAATATTGGGTAGATCGTGAAGATTTGGAGGAGATAATCTAGGGACTTGCTCTCTAGTACAAGAGGATCAATATTGGATAATAAATGAACAAAATATTATGAAATTATTGACAAATTCTAGAGCTCCAGTGATTGAGAAAATCTACGAATGTGTTCCATGTCATTTAATGTAGATTCATGGTGTTGGGAACCAGATCCATTATTTGAGGGATTTTGGAGGGGAAAGCTTTCTCCTTTCAAGGAAATTCTTCCTCATCATTTTTTATAAGTACCAATTCGAATTTTCCTCTAGAGGCATGTATTTAGTAGTCTTCTTGTGGATAAAACTTATATGTTTGCAGCTCCACTTTCATTTCTAGCAGGGATGTACTTGGATTGATTCAAATAATGAAGTTTGGTGCCATTTTTAGCTTCTAAAGCTTGGTCTCTTTCACAGGAATCTGAGTATCCTTGGGTTTGGCCATCCCAGGAGCCTCAACGCCCTTTTGTATAATTTTCTTCTATTTTTTCACTTCTTATTCACATGCATATCTTATTCTTGTTTTTCTTATTTCTGCATTTAGTATTGATGCTTCTTTTGCTGTAGGATTGGATTAAATTATTGAAGTAAGTTATTTTGTACATTTCTTACAAAGTGAAAATCATGATAAATCCTTATAACAAATTAAAAAAATCATATTCATTATTAAGCTACTTGGATTGGTTTACTAATTCAAAAATCTAGAAATTCGAGAAGTACCTTATAACAAAAGAGTAGTAATTTTCAGTTTTTTTTTAGAACGTGTTAATGAGCTTCATTTGAGTTGATTCCACTTGTATTAGGTCATAAAAGCATTCAAGTTAATAATTTTTTTTACCCCATTTCATTTGCACTTGATTAGGTTAACTAGCTCACTAGTTCTTGAATTTCTAGTTATTAGAGTAGTAATTTTCCGCTATTTTTTAACACATGTTGACAGGGGTATTTTGGAATGATTCCACTTGAAATGAAGACCTAAGACATCTTAATATTTTTTTTTCCATCCCATTTTAATTTTGGGTGTGTGTTATATTATTTCCACGACTAGCCCCATGAGTGAAGCCGGTGGGGGTGGCCACCTCCCCCTTCGTTGTGCCGAGCGCAGTGGGGGGGGTGGCCACCTCCCCTTCGTTGCGCCGGATGAAGTGGGGGGGTCACAGGGGGCGACAACCCCTCTTCACGGGGTCCAAAGCATTGCCCCGAGTTTTTTTGTTTTTGGACTCTATATTAGGTGGGCGGACCTACCTATGGTTTTGTGTATGGATTTCACACATGGTTTTGGGCATGATGGTTTTTTGCCCATGGTATTTTGTAGATCCGGTCAAGGGAAATATACTTATGTTCTAATCCAAAGTTAATGGATTGGGGTTTATGAATTCTTCAACATGTATATGTATTTATTTTAACATTGAAATGAATATAATGAAAAATCAATCTGACAGTCCCGGTTTTGGGATCCAGGGGAAAATTTTTGTGTATATCTGTTTTATGTTTTATGATCTTGCCATTGTTTATTTTCTATTTTTAAAAATTTGTTTGCAGATAATTTCTGTATAGGGTTAAAACCTACATTGAATTTGATTTACTTGGGAATTTAGCAATATTCTCACTCATGTAGCATTATAGGCCTCCTTTAGAAATCACCTGTAGCAAACCTGTAACATCACTTTACTCCCCCAGTTTTGATTCCCACTGCAAATTTAACTTAGTCTAGATTAATAATGATCCCTAGGCTCTAAATCTATGATTAGGGAGACCTAAGGACCACTCTATACCCCTCCTTCCTCCACTGTAAGCACAAAACAACAAATAGAGTTAGGAAGCAATTTTCACATTGTAAGCTCTTCAATGCAAGTGAAGTAGACTAGTTTTTGAATTTCCTAGTTATGTGTTGTAGATTAACTCTCTTCTTTCCAAGCAATTTGCAAGTAGATTAATGATTTCCATTTTGCAAGTATAATAATTGATTTGATTTGTTTGCAATTAGAGTAGCATGGTTTATTTCTACAACTAGTTTAGGTTAGAAATATGACATTCACTTCATTAGATCAATGAACGAAGGACACATTGCATGCTGCACATACAGTGCCGAGACCTCTTAAGTTTGTACGAACCCCAGGTTGATAATTTAAGTTGGTAGCATTAGGAGTTGCAACATTTTTGTTACAATACTAGGGCTCATCTGGGATTTTTCCACAGTTGCAAAGTTTTGGAGAAATTAATGGTGGAGCTAGGGTTTGCTAATGTTTTGAAAATGGTGATGAAAATTTGAGTTATAAAGATATTCTTACAAGATTTCACAATAGTTGGCAATGTTTTCTATTCCACAAGAATCCACAAATGGATGGGTTTCACAAATTAATCATTTGGAGCTCAATTCTTTTTAATTCATACAGAGGCATTGATTTGTACTAAAATATTAATACATTCTAGTAAAAACACCCAAGATCTATTCCAGGTCTTTCAAACCATGGGAAGCATGAGATTAAATTGATGACAAGCCTGGTGAAAGAGTTGTCTAGATGAATGTGATAAAACGTATCTTGGATATTAAAATCAACAGATGGTAGAAAAATTCTAGATTGAAAGCAGATGAAAAAAGTCTTCAACAAGATGACAAGCCTTAAGCTTGAATTCTTCAATTTGAATGCAGTTGAATCAGTCCCATGGTACAAATGGAAATCTGATCCAGAGTCATACATATTCAAATGGAAGTCAAATCTAAATTCATAAGGATTAGTTGAACATCTCCAGATTATTAGTGGGAAAATGGATATAATGAATAATTAGTCAAGGATGAATATAGATTTCGAAGGCATAATATTAGCAATCGAAAACCCTTTACATATTTTTGGGTAGTTTTTAAAGTCATCCAAAGATATATGTGGCAGAAGTAGGGCACTTTATGTCACCAAATCAACAAATTGGAGACTTATTCCAAGATCAAAGGGGATTTGACTCCAGCAATGTCAACAATACGGGACACTTTGCAACAATATCAAATCTATTTTAATTATTTAATATTTTTATTTCTAAGAAGATAGGGATAGACAGTTGGATGTTTCGTAATGTAATAAGGGTTGGGAAATTTTTGAAGAAGAAGTATTGTGTGTTTAGCTCTGATATTAATATAATCCATTATCAACAGGTTTACATGTGCAAATTTTCTAAGATTCATGTGTGGGTGGTTTTCAGTTAGTGTTTCTATTGTGTATTTTTCTTCTAAGCCATAACTTTGATCAATAAGTCTTCAGTGTTTGGAAAAAAGTGATTGAATTCAAATTCTTTCTGAAAGCTCAGATTTAGATTTTCCAAATTACTTCTATGTTGTTCAACTTAAATATCATTAGAAAAATTATTTTGGCTCTATTTTTTGATATTTATTTTCTACTTTCTCCTATCATACCTAACTAATGAATTGTCTAAAAAACCATAAGCTATCTTGCCTTTGTTAAATTGTTTATGTATCATGTGGTTAGAAACCTTTACACCAGACTCCATGCCCAATGGTCCTTGTTCTCTTCTTTCCAAACCAATCTCATCTCATCAAGTAAATCTGGCAAATGAGCTTATAAACCTATTGCTAAAGTGACAGTGAGTGGTAGAGTTTTAAGGAGATATCCCTCTCCAGATTGAAGGGCTAGCTTTTAATCTAAAGCAGTTAGAAGTTACCTTATTTTTTCCCTCTCCAGCCGTGGTTTTTTCTAAGAGATAACATACTCTCTATATAAAGGCAACAAATTAACCTCATTTGACACACTCACTCAACAAGTTCAAATTGTAGTAGCTGTAAGTAGAAAAAGTGTGAAATTCAAGAAGGAAGAAGGAGAGGGTTAGATAAGGAGGAGGTCATTATCTAGCTAAGGAAGATGAAATTTTCTCTCTCTTATATCACAAATGCAAAGGAACTAAAGTTGCAGGAGGGTTGAAATATCAGTCTTGAAGCTAAGTCGAAATTCTGATGCAGTAGGGTCGAAAACCTATCCTTGATGCAGTATTGATATGATATTGAAGCAATGTTGATGTAGTATTGTTGTAGTCGATCTTTGAAGGTTGGAAGAATAATTTAAGGGCTGAATTGGTGGAGGAGGAAGGTATTTTGGTCTAAGGTCTTGGTGTATCCCAATTTTAATCTACTACATGAAGAGTTTTGATTGGGTTTCACCTATAAATGGGTTTTATCCTTGGTTGAGTGGCTACTTCTGGCTTGATCTTCATGTTTTTTCTTTGACAATTTCTTGATGAGAACAAGATAAAGAAATTAAAAAAAAAGTTAATAAGAACATATTAATATCACAAGTAATTATCTGAATAAGAAAATATTTATGCCTTTCTGATTTTCTAACACAGAATCAAAGCTAAGGTGAAGAAGAAGGGAAAAGGCAAAATGAAAATCTATTGAAGAAAAGGGGATTAAAAAAAAAGGCACTAAGTAAAATGATTATATAAGAAGAGAAGCCTATTGTCTACGTGCATTATGTCAACTTCAATGAAGGGAGAAAATAAGCTAGAAGGAACCTCCAACTACAGGGCATGGAAAAAGAGGATAGATCTCATCCTTGAAAAGAACAAAGTTTTAGATATTGTTCAAGGAAAAATTAAGAAGCCTACATATGAAGTAGAGAAAGAAAAGTTCATAGAAACTGAAATCTTGGCTATGAACCTAACAATGGATGGATTTAAGGACAACCTAATTCCATACATATCCAACATAGATTTCACTCAAGAAAAGTATGAGGCTCTCTCCAAATTATTCACCATCAAGAACATTGGTCAAATAACAAGCCTCAAGAATGAATTAAGGATTATTAAGATGAATAAAGATGATAATGTATCATCTTACTTTATAAGGATATCTAGAATTAGAGATGAAATCCAAGAAATAGATGAAATTGTACCATAAAAAGAGCTCGTAATTACTACTTTTCTAGGACTACCAAAATCTTGGAGTGCTTTTTCATCAGGAATTAACAGTTGGAAGGATACTCAAACGTTTGAACAAATGTGGAATGCTTCCAATTAAGAAGAATCCTAAATATCATTAGTAAAAAACAAGAAGTAAGATGAAGAGAAAATGGCTATTCTGCTCATCACAATAAAAAGGGAACCTTTAAGAAGTTCAAAGGACCAAAGAAGAAAGTTGACCTATCCAAGCTTGAATGTTAGAACTGTCATAAGATGGGCCATTAAAAGAATCGATGTCTTGAAAATCTTTGAAATAAGAAGAGAGAGATGGAACAAGAAAATATTACCGATGAATCTCCACCTAAGAAGAGCAAGACTGAGGAATTAGAAGTCAAGGAATTATACTACTAAGTCATCTCCTACATTTCCTTCTTGGACTTCTATTCTAAGTTTTTATTGTTTTCTTTTATGTTTTGATTTCTAGAATTTGTAGTTCTAACATGTCTTATTAGGACATTTTTGGATTATTTTGATAAAGTTGTAGGTATCCCTCAAGATTGTATTAAGAGGGAGCCTTCAACATTTTACCAAAAGACAAGTATCTTGTTATTTATGTTTGCTTTCCCTTTCATATCAAGACTTGTTTATATTATATGCTAATAACCTTTTATTGATATTTTCCTTGGTTAGGAAAGCTCACTAAATGTTCAAGATTATTGAGGAGACTTCAAAGTATAGACTTGAAGCATGAATGGAGTTTTGTTACTAAGGAATTCCGTCAAGATTTTATGTCCTACAAGGTTTGTTAAGGAACAACTCAATGTATGTATTAGACTATTTGATTTGTTATAAAGTTATCTTCATGTAAAAAGTGTGATCATTCTTCTTTTGAATTTTTCTTCACATTATTGACATTGCTATGTCTAGGGTTCACTATTAAACCCTAGCCTCTTGTCGCTAAGGGTATGCTAACCCTAGTCTACTTAGGGTTGTTGACGAAGTCTACACAATCCTACTCTTTTGATGTTTATGGTTTTGATATTGTTATGATAGAAACCGTAGTTCTTTAGGGTTTATTGTTAATGTCTAAGTTATATATTGAAACCCTAGATCTTTAGGGTGAATTAGGGTTTATGAGAAAAACCCATGTAGTGTATATAGTAAGATCCTAGGAATAAAACCCTAGGTGTATATTCATCTGATCGAAACCTTAGCCTGTAGACAATTGTTATCTAACTTTGATGTACTGATGTTTGTGTCATGGGTTTACCTAGTACGTATGCATATTGATATAAATTAATGCTAGTATGTGATAATGAAATCATAGATATGTATATGAGAGTATTTTGACCTAATTGTTGATGCTCATGTTTTAGTTTGTGAAACCTAGGGTCTGTAAAACCCTAGTAGAAGATTAATATTCTAGGATATGATGATATTGTTTTCGATATAATTTAACTTTGATGATAAAATATAGTGTTTGCTACAAACCCTAGTAGAACTCTGACAGGTAAAAGCATATTGTTGAAATATTAGATGTATAGTAAGATTTTTATTTGATTGAATTGTTGATATCTAAGGCTTTCTATCTCGAAGATGAAGTCTAGGGTTTATGACAAAACCCTAGCAAAAGGTTGAAGTCTAGTATGTAAAAAGATGTGTCTCTTGCTGATTATGAACCTAACTAGGTTTAGGTGTTTGATGTCTAAAGTCTAAATGCTTCCATTATAGTAACACAAATTTGATACAATTAACTTCATCCTTCTGTATGTCTGTATTTGGTTATACTTGCTATTAAAGTTTTAAAGGTACATAATATTCAAGATGATGAAGATGTTAGTATGATAATAATAAGCATGATGAAGTTATATAAATGAGGATGATCAAGATGACCTTGATGGAATAATAAGACATGAAGTCATTCTCTGATGTTATAGTAAAATAAAGTGGTTGATCTCCCTAAGTTATGAGGGAGTTTGGATAGAAGAAAGGGTATATCTCCTCAGTTTAAAGGGAGGGCATATTATGACAGTGAATAATTTTAAGTAAGCAAAAAACTATGGACAGATGTTCATACAAAAGAATTGAGAAGATATGAGTATGTACTTGGTGTTGCCGAAGAAATAAAAGAAGAAGAAAGCTTCAGAAAAATTGTATTTGGATAACTTGATGATAATATAAGAAACCTCTGAATGATTGAGGATCCCTGAAGGTTTTTGTTTACTTGTATACATGCATTTAAAATCTTATTACTGATTGGGGTTGTGTTTGTACATGTAAATCTCTCAATAAGAAGGTTGAACACTTTAGAAGAATGCTTGGATAAATGGATATATCTGAATTAGTTAATAGGGAGAGATGAAGCATCTTATGACAAGATGCTTGGGAGGACATTTGGTCGGCCTATGTGTTGATGTCTAGATCCCAAAGAGGGAGGGTGGCATTGGTCATGGAGCTTCGACCTTGGATACACACCTAGATCCCTGGGTTGGTGGTAGATCTTAAAATCCTGATGGTACCTAGAGTTGGCTAAATCTTGAGTCCCCTTAGTCCCACCCAGATAGAATACCCTAGTCAGGTTTCTAGTCCGCAACATTGAGTGTGCTATAACTTTTCGTAGTTCATTTTTAGATCTTCCATGTACCTCTATATATATGTAATTATGAATACCTCCCTAGTTAAGAGGAAATGTTGAAGAATGTAACTAATTTCGGTCTTCATAATTGTATTTGAGTCATGATGTAATGTATTTGTCAAAAGAAAGAAAAATAAATTTTATTATAAAAGAAATTGACTTATTAAAGCATGGGTTTCATGCTTGGGTCAATTGTTTTTAGGTCAAAGCCTCCATTGAAGGCTTCTAGGGTTTATGTCAAGTATCCTTGTCCATGTCATAATGTAAAAGACCCTTCTTGGGCTCTATTTGTCAAGAAAGAAATTTATTATAATTTAAATTAGGTCTTCTAGGCCTCCTCCACCAAGTCGGCCTCAAGAAAGGACAAGTCGGCCTCAAAAAAGGAATTCAACCTCACAAACTCACTATATAAAGGTAGCAACTTGACCTCATTTGACACACTCACTCAACAAGTTCAAATTATAGTAGATGGAAGCAAAAAAAGTGTTAAATTCAAGAAGGAAGAAGGAAAGGGTTAGCTAAGGAGAAGGAGGTCATTATCTAGCTAAGGAAGACAAAATTTTTTCTCTCTTATCTCACACGTGCGAAGGAACTAAAGCTGCAGGGGGGTCGAAATAGTAGTCTTGAAGCTGGACTGAAATTTTGATGTAGTAGGGTCGAAAATCCATCCTTCATGCACTATTGAATAAGTGTTAATGCAATATTGTTGTAGTCAACCTTTGAAGGTTGGAATAATAGTTTAAGGGATGACTTGGTGGAGGAGGAAGGAATTTGGGTCTAAGGTCCTATTTGATCTCAATTTTAATCTATTGAAGGAAGAGTTCTGAATGGGTTTTCCCCTATAAAGGGGTTTTAGCCTTGGTTGAGTGCCTACTTCTGGTGTCCCTGATATTCATGTTTTTACTTTGATGACTGCTTGATGAGAATAAGATAAAGAAAGAAGAAAAGAAGTTAATAAGAACATAATAATATCACAAGTAATTATCTACATAAGTAAATCTTTCTACCTTTATGATTTTCTAACATAATGGTCCTTGTATGAAAGACATATAGCTCTCAACATCTCCTTATCACATAACATCTCGTTTGAGTGTTACATGACAATGTACTCCCTCTAAATGGGAAGCTTGTTCAATCATAGATATCAACCTGAGAGATTAGTATTCTTCCTTAAAGGTTTCGAATCTTGTCTAATTTCAAGTGTCCCTTTAATCATGGGATGGCCTTGCATCCTTCTCAATGTCGATATTGAGGACTAGATTCTTACATCCATCCATTGCACCTTATGACCCCAGGACAAGAGCAAGAGGAATAATAGAAAAATAGATAAACATAATGAAAGTGTACCTGATGATAAGGCAAGACTTTCTATGTTGTCCAGACATGAGAGTGGCCTCTTCATTTTCCTACACCAACTCCCTCTTGGAGTTTACTCTTCTTACACCAGCTCCCTCTTGGAGCTTACTCTTCCTGCACTATTTTGCATCCTGATGATCCTTAGGATCTTCTTTCCTTGATCACATCCTCATCCAAGAAGTTAGTGAAAGAATCATTCAAATATTCATGCAGGAAGAATAAACAATAGTCTAAAATGATAAATCTAAACAAGAGCAAAAAATAACATAAGTCTTGAAAGTACTTATCTTTCATGAGGATTGTAGGAAGCTATCAACTCCCTCTTGATCATGCACCACAGACCATCAACCATATGTTGAAGTCATCTACAAATTCTTCCTCTTAAATACCACATATATTATTTATCTCTTCCATCAATAGCCCAACCAAAATTATTAAGATACAATATGACCACTGGATCTATATCATATCATCTGCTATTGGGTAGGAGACAAGTCCATCTAGGGTTTCTTTGAATCTATCACAAGTACTTGAATAATTGAATGGATTCTTACCAATTACATGATATCATGAAAAATTATGAATCATACTAGGCCCTTTCCATATCAAGACCACTCGTTTCTCCCAAACCATAGCTTTTATTTGCAAGAACAAAGGCTTCCTGATGGTTTTCTTCAAACCCTAAGATTTTTTTAGGTATCCACTGTCTTCATCCCCTTCACTCTGCTTTGATAGTGAACTTCATCATAGGTATCTTCAAGGGGGTGATCTCAATGACTTTTCTTCAACCCATCTCTGATACCATGTTATTTTTTAGGTCTAGATTGTTCTTTGTTATAGATAATTACAATTTTAAACTTTTTCATCATTTTTACATTACATTCACCCCATAACATCATATTATCATTTAACAATTATGTAGAGAGAATAATACATAACAAAGAAGCAAAATAATAAAGAACAGTAGAAGAAAACCATGCACAATAGAGACACCAGGACTTAGGTTAAAGACTAGGGAAAAACCTCACAAGGGGGAAACCCAACTAGATTCTTCTTCTATTAGATATTCATCAAATGTTCAACTGAGATACAATGTACAAATATCACGAGACATCATCATCAATCACATTAGGTCATCTAGGTCCAATCCAACAACAGACCGTATCATACTGACATAAGAGCACGATATACATCATTGTCGCTATTGCATACATGAAGGTTCTGTAATGATTGTCATATCATCATCATAGAGACAAGTCATAGATTAATGTCACTTCCATACACCAAAGGTTACTACCAAGTCTGCCATATCAATATCACTCCAATGTCTGCCATATAGAGGTCACTAGCATGTCTACAACAAGGTCACTTACAAGAAGAGTATGTCATCAATGTCATCAAGAGTATTGTAATAATTGTCATGTCAATGCCACTGTCATATACATATAGATAATTGTCATGAATCAAGGGGAACGTGATATATATATTGAGGTTATTGTCATATACATTGAGGTTACAACCATACTATGTCACTACCATATATATTGATCACTGCCATGACAAGGACATTGTCATGCCAAAATCACTCAAATGCATTAAGGTTACTGCCATACATTAATGGTCATAAGGTCACTACCATGTCATACATCAAAGTTATTGTTATAGTTTCCAAGACACTGTTACATAGATTGCAACCATGCCTCAGCGTTAAATAGATCATTGTCAAGTCTCTAAATCATTGTCATGTGCCTTCAAGTCACTGTTACATAGATCACTTAGAAATACAATGCGAATCATAGAAGTATAATTGTGAACCTCATAAATAAGAAAGCGAGTCATTGTAATATAATTGTGAGCCATATTGATACGGGAGCCACAGTGTTACCAAATCAAAGCTACAGAACATTATGAGCCATAGAGAAGAGTACACCAACAACTATAATGTATGTGCACCAAAATAAGTGTAATGTTATTTAATGAAATGCGAGCTATTATTAATTCCAGCCACAGAGAGAAATACAATACGAGAAACAGATAGAAATACACTATGAGCCACAGATAGAAATACAATATGAGCCACAGATAGATATGTGCCACTGTGAATACAATTCAAGTAACATAGAAATATAAGTGAGTCACCGTGAATACAATTCGAGCCAAAGAAAAATATAAGTGAGTCACTATGAATACAATTCGAGCCATAGAAAAATATAAGCGAGTCACTGTGAATACAATTCGAGCCACAAAGAAATATGAATACGAGGCCACAAAGAAGAGCGCAAGCTACAATGTATAGTCAGTCACTATATATCAATGCGAACCAAAGAAGTAAGCCTCCATAGAGATTGCGAGCCATCATAGATAGTATATGTGAGCCATCAGAGATCATGAGCGAGTCACTAAGAAATAGATTTGAGCCACAATTGAGTGGATCACATCAATCGTGCCACATATATTACATCACAGAGAATAATGAGCGACATAAATCGTGCCATAGAGAGCCTTCATCGAATTGATGTGTCAAATGGAGGAAGATAAACTCCAATTTATAGTTGATCGTTCACATTAAGGTACGCGTCAGTTGGGGCAGTTGGGGCAGGCCGACTTGATCTTTTCACTATTTTTCCCATTTCATGATAATAAAATCCTTTTTAAATACATTTACAAAATTGCTTTGATGGTCTTAATAATTATTTGTCCAACTAGATTTTGTCTCATCAAATATCAATAGTAATAATAATTCCCTTAACCAAATTGCCTTCTTTCTTATGGGGACCATCTATGTAAATTTTGGTCATATCACTTCTTTCATGCTTTGATTTTGTTAATTTTGTAGGTTTTTATTTTTCTATTTCTTCCCCTTTGATTGCTTCATTGTGTGCGACTTCTTACTAGCTTCCCAACAACTCAAATTTCGTTAAATTTGAACTTACGGTTTGAAATAACGCTTGTTCAAAATTTGATTGATTTCCACCCCCTAGGCTTAAATTCTGTAAATTGTATTTTACTATCTTTTACGTATTGTAAATAAATTTCATCATTTTACTTTAATTAACTTAATTTTAATTACTTAAATTATTATTTTTAATTAGGTTAATTAAATATATTTGATCTAAGGCTTTTGTGATCCATAATAAATTGTGTAAAAGCTTTCGAATAAATCACATAGGCAATAATTGATGACCAACATTTCAAACTTACTAATAAGATTCATCTTCAAGACCAAGATGAACTTCATTAGTATGTCCCAAACATTGCCATTAATTATTTTCTATGTGATTTATCCAAAATCTTTTATAAAAATTAATTAAATATAATTAAATGCAAATATTAAATTATTAGTTATTAATTAATTCTAATAAATTAATTTGATTGTTAATTAATTAATTTATAAATATCATTATTTAATTAATTTAATAATAAAAATATCGGATTCAAAACACACATATATAAGTTGTATGGTATATAACATAAATATATTTTAAAAAATAATAATAAATATAAAAATATATATTACCTCATCCCATCCCGGTGCCTTGTAAGTCAAACGAAATGAAATTTTATGGAGCATCAAGGTTCACCTCCCGAGATGACATATTGAGAGGGGCTCACGGGCATGGCAAGCTATATTTGGAAGCTATATTTACCATGCTATGGGATATTTAATACCCATAAGAGTACATTTAGTCTTTGCATGGTCAGCCTGTAAGTAAACCTACCTCCGCATTGACGGATCATCATGCATGGGCATGAGCATGGGGCAAGCAATATTGAGCATTTAATACACACGATGTGACATTGCAGAGATATCATACATATCATGGCATATGATTATTATGGTTTTCGGCAGCTCCTCCCATGGGATTTCAGGTCAGTCGGCTGCCTCCGCCTTGGCCGCCACCACTGCACGCCACCACCAGACCATACGCTCATTTGAATTTGGAAACCCATCGTAACACGAACTTGAACCCCACCATTCATATATTCTAAGTTGGTTTAAAATTTGAAATTGAACCGTATGCCATCTCGAAGAATTCAGAGGTACATTTTCATTCAAGAAAGTTGAAGCTTCAGTCCAAGGCGCCCTCGTCGAGCACATCGGGGGCCTGTTGAGCGTTGTCTTGCAGGACGTGTAGCTGAATCTTTCTTGCTCCTCGACTCCCGACATGGTACTGGAAAAAATACACGTTGGAAGCTGCAAAACTAGGGTTTTGGATGAATTCTGCACCGTCAAATTTGGGGATCTTTAGGCTGAAGAAGACAAAGACATCATCGTTGAGTTAAAAATCTCAGCCGTCAAATATCGTTCAGCGAAAATGATCCTTCAAGGATCCAGTATCACAACAAATAATGTATGCCAGAGAACAGATTCTGATCATCCCTTGGCCTAATAGCATCTGCGGATATCCCATGTCTGTCAGTCTCGAGGTCTAGAAGTGCAAGAATAGAGTGTGCACCGAGAAGGCCATCGCCGAGACTCATCAAACAACCGACAACTAGTTGTTCCTTAACTGGATGAATTATTTTTATGGGATTTGTGAATTCTCTAAGATGTTTACAAAAAAATATTTACAAGAATGTAATCATTTCAGAGGTACATCACCGCTCCTCCTCCGTTGTAGTAATGCACTGGAGGAGTCACCTGAAGTCCTGTTTCCTGTCATCGATGCAGGCAGGTAGTGATCAATATGAGATGATATTTACAGTCAAGCCTCACAAAAGCTTGATGGTTTGTTTTTGGGCGCTTTCTATTTCTCCCCAATTAAAGTGATATGAATCTTAAATTGCTATTGTGTGGCATATCATGTATTTGTATCTCTAGGGAACGCCACTATAACTTCAACCACTGTAAATATATCCCTTATGAAGTATAATTTAACTTGTTTAAAAAAAATCATAAATAATGAGAAAAAATTTGATGTGAATCCTCATCTCAGTGGTCACGTTAACATGGATTTATGTTATTTTTTTTTAATATTTATTTCTTTTATTCAAATTGAATGTTTTGGTGAGAACCAATCTTTTATATATAGGATGTTTGTTGAGAACTAGAATTGTCACAATCATTTATAAAAAGTGGAGACATAATTCTATAGCATCTGACTTTCAATCAACAAAAGGTGTTACGGTAGAAAGTTTGAGAACTAGATCTGTCGATCATTTATAGGAAGTGGAGACATAATTCTATACCATGTGACTTTCAATTAACATAAGGTGTTATGGTAGGATGTTTTGATAGGAGGAAAACATATTTTAATATTTATAATTATTAAAGAACAAGTAAAAAGAAGGCAGGATAATCTCTTATGGCAAGTTTTGATTATTAAAAAGGTACTCACTAGAAGGTGTTAAAGATGGAAAGTTTGATATTTTAAAAATTATTTCAATATATAATTATGTAATATCTATGTAAATAAGTGTTAGAAAATGTTAATTAAAGAAATGCTATTTTCTTTATTACTGATTTATTTTGTTATTATGAAATATCATTATGTATTAATATATTGCTGTATATTAAAATGACAAATTCTCTTTATTAGATATTTAGATAAAAATGTTATAAAACTTATTTTAATATTTATAACTGTTAAAAAAAAGATATGAAATAATTACAATAAATTGTTGTTGGTTAGGAGAGTGTTGTTTTCTTCAATTATTTGGTTATTTAGTTAATAATCAGTCATTCTTTTAGGCCCCTGTAATACTAATGTATTCCCTCATTGTTATTAGTGTAACCTCCTTATTATTATTGTTGTGACCCATAGAAGCCCACTATTGTTATTGTTGTGCCCCTACATTATTATTTTTATGTTGGCTTTGATTATATTGTGACCCCTTAGACTCCCATATATAGAAAGGAGGTTTTGTCATTTGAATCATTCAAGAAATGTTCATTTGTGTAATGTAAAGGAGGTTTCCCCCTCGAAGAGGCTTATTTTGACGTCATTGATCTATCTCTTCTTCCATTTTGTGAGCTAGTTGCAAAACATTTGGGATTAGAGGTTTGGATTCTATGGTTTCGCTGCTTCAAACAAGCAATTGTGGAATTTTTGCTATAATTTTTTTTCCATGAAGCTTCAGAAGCTGAAATTAAAACCCATTTGAGTTGAAATCTTGGTGAACATGGTGTACGAATTTAAGATCTTGTCTTACTATATTTTCGGAGATATGATTCGAGATAGTTAGGGTTTTGTAGGCTCCCAAATTTAGAGCCAAAGGTCGAATCAGTGACACGTGACACTTCATACATGTTTGCTCTACCAAACTAGTCTATAATCAGGTCATCTTGGGATATTTGGCATAACTCTTTCTTGGAGAATCCAATATCGATCAGATTTGTGGCATTGAAAAGAGGACTCAAAGGTCTACCACAAGACGCAATTTCAAAACTTGGAGATCGAAAATTTCAGAGATACACCATATTCAATATTGAACTCCTACAAAGAAAAAAAAAGTGTGTAGGATTTTTAAAAATTTGCATAAATTTTGTTTGAAAAATTAGTTTGAAGTGATTCAAAGGGAATAATGAAGCATAATTATCATTAATTGATGCCCTAAAGAAAGAAAATGGAAACACCTAGTAGGAAACTTGAAATATCTACTACGACTCATGAAGAAGAGGAAGAAATGCAACATGATATATCAAAATGACGAGACCAAGTGCAACAAATTTCACTCTCACAAAAGGTAACAGAAGCTAAGATGGATGGTTTGAAGAATGACATGGAAGCTAAGATGGATGGTTTGAAGAATGGAATCAATGAAGCAAAAGGAAACATTGAAGATTTGAAGAAAGACATGGAAGGTTTGAAGGGAGGTTTGGCAAAGTTGCTACAAGAAATGCTTCTTAATGGCGAAAAGGTAGTAGAGAAAACTCATGATGAGAATAAAAGAAATGTTAATAATGATTTCGTAGACTCTAATGTTGGATTGAAGACCCACCATATTCCAAAGATCGATATGAGGAATTTTGATGGCAAGGATCCCGTAACATGGATACTACAAATGAAGCAATATTTTGATTTACATAATGTGCAAAACACACAAAAGGTATGCATTGAAACTTTATATTTAGAACTCAATCAGTTTGTATGGTATTAATGGATTTTCTCTCGTAAAAAAATTATCAGTTGGTCAATTTTTATGGAGGAAATGATAGCACATTATGAGGATACAAAGAGAAACACCTTCTTTAGCCAATTGATAAATCTCAAACAAAAGGGTTCAGTAGTGGAGCACATTGATGACTTCCAAAAATTGAATATAAGGGTAAGTGATATTCCAGAGCAACATAAGATTGATGTCTTCATAGTGACTCTAAAGGATAACATCCAACATGAGGTTCACCTTTAGGAACTCGATTAATTGGAGAAGGCATTCAGGTTGGCAAGAAAAATTGAAAGCAAGACTATGGCAACAAGGAAGCCTACCACTCACAACTATAAATATGGAGTGTGGTTGCTCCTAGATTTCCACAACCTACAAGGTTGACACCACAACAATTAGAAGAAAAAAGAGCAAAAGGGCGTTGTTACAATTGTGATAGCAAATAAACTGAAGGTCATAAGTGTGTTGAGAAGAAATTATTTTACATCAATTATGAAGAGGAGGAAGAAAAGGAACAAGAAACACTAAAAGAAGAGGATATACACTAGGAACCAACCCCAGATAAAGAAGAAATGAATCCAACCATATATTGTAATGCATTGACAGGAATTACCACTCCTCAAACTCTTAATATAGAAGGTCATATCAAGAAGAAAAAGGTAAGAGTGTTGATTGATTTGGGTAGTGCCCATAATTATATTCATTGTAAGATAGCCAGGGAATTAATTTGCTTATTATATCCAGCACCAGAGTGTCAAGTGATGGTTGCAAATGGAGGAACCATAAATTTCTTGGGAAACTGCCATAATATCAAGCTATTCATAGGAGAATATGTATTGAATAGTCCAATGCTTTCAATTCCAATGGGTGGTGCTAATGTTGTACTAGGAGTCCAATGGTTACAATATTTGGGCATGATAGATTTTAATTTTCAAGAACTTTTCTTGAAATTTTTTTTGGGGAGAAAAGGAAGTTTAATTAAAGGGTATCACATGGAAACTAGGAAATATAATCAACTCTAATGGCATGACAAATCTTCTAAAGAAAGAACAATGGGGCGTAATTGCATAATTATGTTCACTATAGGCTCAAACACCAAAATCATCTATTTCTCTAGATCTTCAAAAAGTCTTGGACAATCATTCCAAGGTATTTGAGACTCCAAAAGCCTCCCACCTATTCGTGATCATGATTATGATCATGATATTCATTTGATTCAAGGAAGTATTCCTCCAAACATCAGGCCTTATAGATATCCCTATTCCCAGAAGAGTGAAATTGAACGTATGGTTGAAGAAATGCTAGAGGCTGGTACAATTGAACCTAGTCAGAGTTCTTTCTCTGCTCTAGTAGTATTTGTGCACAAGAAGGATGGATCATGGCACATGTGTTCAAATTATAGGGAGATCAACAAGATCACTATTAAACATAAATTTCCCATTCATGTCATTGATTAATTATTGGATGAATTACATGGAGCAATTTACTTAACCAATTTGGATCTTCGCTCAAGATATCATCAAATAAGAATGAAGACTGAAGACGTTCCAAAAACAACATTTAGAACTCATGAGGGTCATTATGAATTTTTGGTCATGCCTTTTGGCCTTACCAATGCACCTTCTACATTTCAAGGTTTGATGAATTCGATTTTTAAACCCTTCCTTAGAAAATTTGTGTTAGTATTTTTTGATGATATACTAATCTACAACAAGTCTTCAAAGGATCACGTTCAACATGTTGACAGGGTTCTCAAGCTATTGGAGGAGAACCAATTATATGCAAAAACCTCCGAATGTTTCTTTGGAGTACAGGAGGTGGAATATATGGGTCATATTGTGTCTCATGAGGGTGTTAAGGTAGACCCTAACAAAATTAAAGCCATTAAGGAATGGAAAATACCCACATCCATAAAGAATCTGCAAGGATTTCTCAGGTTGACAGGGTATTATCGCAAGTTTGTTAAGAATTATGGGAGAATAACAACACATCTAACAATATTACTGAAGAAAGATGCATTTTCTTGTACTCCAAAATAAATTAAGGCCTTTGAGCATCTTAAAGAGGCAATGTGCCAAGCACCGGTCTTATCTATGCCATACTTCACAAAAACCTTTATTGTGGAATGTGATGCCTCAGGAAATGGAATTGGTGCTGTTTTAATGCAAGAAGGAAGACCCATTTCTTTTGAAATTCATCCAATAAAAGGAAAGTATTTACACAACTATTTATGAGAAGGAAATGTTGGCAATACTACATGCACTTAAGAAATGACGACCTTACCTAAGGGGAAGGCACTTCAAGGTAAAAAAAAATCATGATAGTCTTAAATACTTTTTAGAACAAAGATTATCTTCAAAAGAGAAAAAAAATGGGTCACAAAGATGTTGAGTGATGACTTTGAAATCATCTACAAAAAAGGGAAGCAAAATGTTGTTGTAGATGGACTCTCAAGAAAGGATGAGGATGTGGAAGCATTGCTTTGTGCCATTTCTATTATCCAACGAGATTGGATAACTGAAGCAAGGGATGAATGGAAGAATGACAAAGAAGTGTGGTCACTCATTCAAAATTTGCAACAAGATCCTAGTACATCTGATACATTCAGCTGGAATAATGATTCATTATGGTACAAATATCACTTGTACCTTTGTAAGAATTTCCAACTCAAACAAAATATTCTTCGGGAATTGCACACCTATCCCTTAGGATGGCACTCATGATTTTTAAAAACTTACGACAAGGTTAAGCACGATTCTTTTTGGGATGACCTTAAACATGATATTCAAAAGTTTGTGGTGGAATTGTTGGTTTGCCAACAAAATAAAGTTGAGACAATTAATACCCGGGTCTATGACAACCTTTATCCATTCCTAGTCAACATTGTAGGAGGTTTCAATGGATTTTATCACATGTTTCCCCAAGTCCGAAGGAAAGAGTGTCATAATGGTGGTAGTTGATAGAATTACCAAATATGCACACTTTTGTGCATTATCTCATCCATTTAAAGCCAGTACAGTTGCTAGTGCATTTACGAAAACAATTCAAAATCTACGTGGAAACCCAAAGATTATTATAAGCAACAAAGATCCTATTTTCATTGGAAAATTTTGGACAAAATTATTTTCTTGTCTAGGTGCTCAATTAGCTCATAGCTTATCTTATCATCCTCAATCGGATCAGAAAATTGAGATAGTGAACAAATGTTTGGAAGGATATCTTCGTTGCTTTGTATTTGATAAACATACACAATGGGTCAAGTGGTTACCTCTAACTGAATGGTGGTACAACACTTCCTTCCATACTACAACAAAAATGACCCCATTTATGGCACTTTATGTATATCATCCACCATCCATCACATCATCTTTACGAGAAAATTCTAAGGTTGAAGCAGTGGAAGATCACATTGAGCACCAACAACAAGTTCTCCAAGTCTTAAAGGATAACCTCACTTTGGTGCATAATAGAATGAAACAATAGGCATATCAACATCGCGGCGAAAGACGTTTTGATGTAGGTGACTTGGTATTTTTACAGATACAACCATACAAACAAATGTCCCTCAAGCAATCTAAGAAGGACAATAAATTATCACCAAAGTATTATGGTCCTTACAAGGTTTTGCAAAATATTGGTACTAAGACATACAAATTGGAGCTTCCTACATCTTCCCGAGTGCAACCAGTTTTCCATGTTTCATGCTTAAAGAGGGTTATAGGTGACAAGCTCCCAGTTCAAACAATATTACCAGAAATTGACAAGGAAGGAAAAATCATATTGGAACCTGAAGAAGTCATGGAAAAAAGAACTTGATAACTAGGAAATCGATCAATTTTGAGAGTATGTCATCAAGTGGTAGAACTTACCCGTGGAAGATTCCACATGGGAGGATGATAATTTTATACAGAAGCATCAATAACTACTCAAGAGTTAAGGACACCACTTTTTTGAAGGAGAGGTGCACGTTAGGTCCCTATAACACTAGTGTATTCCCTCATTGTTATTAGTGTAGCCCCCTTATTGTTATTGTTGTGCCCATGTAGTCCCCATATTGTTATTGTTGTGCCCTTACATTATTATTTTTTATGTCGGATTTGATTATATTGTTACCCCTCAGACTCCTATATATAGAAAGGAGGTTTTGTCATTTGAATCATCCAAGAATTGTTTATTTGTGTAATGTAAAGGAGGTTTCCCCCTCGAAGAGGCTTATTTTGAAGACGTTGATCTATCTCTTCTTCTATTTTGTGAGCTGGTTGCATAACATATTCATTTAATTAGAAGCATTACTTTATATTGTGAAGACAAATTCCTCCTATAAATTTAAAATTTTAGATAAAATTATTTTTATGTTACAATTTTTTTTGTTTTGTTTTATTTTTGTTTTTTTGTTTTGTTTTGTTTTTTTTTTTTTAATAAATATATTTATCTTGTTTAATAAGTATATCAGTAAATTTATGAGAAAACTATTATAAAGTTTTACAAGACAATATTATAAAGCAATGTTAGGTAAATTAATATTGTTATTATAGTTACTCAATTATTATGTGAGGAGAAGATACTATAATAATGAATTTTTATTTTTTCTTATTGTAAAATATTTTAATGATATAATTATTGACATGCTTATGGCATTTTTTATTTAGTAAATGAAAAAGTTCTGGAAAATAGTATTATACATACTTTTAGTTAAGTCACACTTGTTCTCAATTTTTTCTTTTTTTCAAACAAAAAATAGATTATAATAGCTTCTCCATTGTAAATGAAAAATCACATTCTATGAAGGAGTCAATGTAATGAATCAATTCCTTATTGAATAAGATATATACATGTTTCATGATTTATTCCACTTAGAGGGGCTTTAAGTACAACTACCACCCTCAAGGAATGAATTTCAAGATGGACATCTTCTACTTTATCCCATTAGGGAGAATTGAGATTCCCAATTAGTGCTTATTGTTGCTAATTTGCCTCATTCTAATCATACTCATAATCCAACACCAATTATTCCAAAATATTTCGGATTTTTTTTTTTTTTTTCATTTGGTGTCATTTTTTGGAATCCCCACTCATTGCTTCTTGATACTAAATGGTCTCATTCTAATCATAGTCATTATCCAACACCAATTATTCCAGAAAATTTCAAAATTTTTAATTTTTTTATTATTTATTTATTTATTTTTATTTTTATTTTATTTATTTATTTATTTTATTTTATTTTATTTTATTTATTTGTTTATTTTATTTTATTTGTTTATTTTTATTTTTTATGTTCAGCTGACCTCTTTTTTCTTGAAGGATGATCTCATACATGGAGACAAGTATCTCTTAGATATCATGTAAGTGAATAGATGTCAAACCAAATTGTTGTGTTCTCCTAATTGAATACTTGACTTTATTTATTTATTATTATTGTTTTTTAATTCGAGAATAATTTTATAAAGACATTTAGTAAGGTTTATCTCAACATAAACACTATCTTTATGTGCACAATCTCACCACCGCTCTCTCAATCTCACCATAGCTCTCTCAAGACATGATTTTATGTAGGTATCCAAAGTATTCTCACTATTAAATATAAAAATAATAAATACTAGAAATGTAATGGCCAAATGGGGAGGCAAACTCAAATTGACATTCTAATAATTGAAATAGAGTTAGAATTAAATTATGTAAACCAAGGGTTTATTAAAAGTTTCACTCCTACCAAAAGACATGGACCCTCCTCAAACACTTTCTTATGATTATCATGATTATAGAACTAACCATTACAAAAACCTTTGGAATAATGGAGGACCTCCTAATTGTTTGTCCAAGTTGAGTGGGCCCATTGGTACAAAGAAAATGAAGTAGGTGAATACCCCTTAAATATGCAAAAATCACATTGATTTTAAACATTGAATGTAGATGGGGGACCTTTAATGCTCAGATATCCACTTGTCTCCTCTTCATCTTTGTCCACTATATGTGCACCAACAAAAGAGGGGATTAGTGAGTTAAAATGGACTATTTTTTCGTGACCACATCTTTAGAAGACATAAGTTTTGAGGTTGGGGTACCCATAAAAATAGGCATTCCTCCTCACAACCATAGCACCAAAAAGAGAGTTGAATAGTTACTATGTAATAGATAGAGAATGATTTTTTATCCTCAAGTTGTTTTCCTTCATAGAGAAAGCGTTGAGCCACATGAATTCCTTGTGGTAGCTCCAATTTGGGCTTGATATACACCACAAAATCGATAGAAGTTACCCAAACATAAAGGATTTTCCTAGAAAGTGTCTATCATTGGCTAAAATATTATTGTGGCATTAGAAACTAGTGCCTTGTTAGTACCCTTGAGAGCAAGCTAAATTGGCATATATTTTTCATATAGGCATTGCATCAAACACTTAGAATATAAATGTTTCATGAAGCCCTTTGCATGAACCTTGAATACCAAATTCTATTACCACCACCAACACCAAAAAAGTGTTGAGAAACCATGGCCTCCTTCTATCCATGAGCACCTTCACAAATCTTGGTAGAAAAAAACCCTCCACTGAATAAGAAGAGTATCTATTACAAACCTCCTTGCAACTAAAAGGTCATAAATGGTAACAACCTATGGAAAATAGATTATGTCTCAACCTTTCACAAGAATTCTCCCACTATCACCTTTATGAGATAAATAATGATTGATACTATCCCCTTCTGGTGAAAAACCTTGACCCTATGCAAACCAATATGTAAGTTCTCTTTCATTTTAAAAACATCAGACACAATCTTAATTCATGGTAATAACTACCCCACTATCACCACTAAGGCTCTCTTCCTTTGTAAAAATAATTGACTCATTATCAATCAATGGAAATACTCGTCCTAGTATCACAAACCCTCCAACAAGTTCCTTTTAATGGTTTTGTTTACCTATTTTAAACAGTTCTCATTTTAAAATGGTTATATGAGGCAATACAATTTGCATCGAGTGGCATACATCCAAGGTATTAATTTTGAAAGGATTTTCCCCCAACGACAGGTGCCCACCCCTGACAGATGTCAGCATGCATTCATGGTCGGAAGTGATTAGCAGCCATCTGTACACAACGATATCCCTCTAGCACACCTGGAAGAACGTTGAAATGATACCCACAATGTTGAAATCTCGGCCATCGTACATTACTGTCCATTCGCCATGTGGGATCGTAATGGTTGATCATGATAGTTAGCAGTGGTTTCATGTGATGCAGGATGAGGGTGGTGTCATGGCATGCTAACACCCTCCCTTAAGGTTATTTCTATCCAATGCCACCTCAATTGGAAGCCAATGATCTGAGAGAATGTTGGGTGTAAGTTTAATGCTAAACAAATATGCCTTTGATGTTGCTCCTTTCATCACACTCAGTCATTGGCCCGTTCCTGAGTATTTTATGGTTTTCTTGGAGGTGGAACTTCGGTATTGCAATTGGGTGGACTCTCACCCCTCCCTAACCTCCAATTTTTGCAGGATGGTTTTGGCACATGCAATGGCCTCTTAGGCTCATAATATTTTTCTGACCCTCCAAAAACCTTCTATGTTTCCTTATCTGATTAGAGATGTAGTTCCAGAGAGCCATGGCTCAATTTGGTTCATCAATTTCCCTACTTTTAAGTCTATGGAGAAATTTGATAAGAGATGTGTTGGGTTGTGTTATATTATTTCCACGACTAGCAACATTAGTTAACTGGGGGGCTAGCAAGCAGGAGGTTTGAGGGGGGTAGTTAGCCCCCCTCTAAGGGTTCTGGGGCAGCGCCTCGAGGAGTTTTTTTTTTGGACCCTATATTAGGTGCGCGAACCTACCTATGGTTTTGTGCATGGTTTTTACACATGGTTTTGGGCGTGATGGTTTTCGGTCCATGGTATTTGATGCTTCAACATGTATATATAGGTATTGTAACAATGAAAGGAACATAATGAAAAATCAAGATGGTAGTCTCAGTTTTGGGGTTAAGGGAAAATCTCTGTGTATGTGTGTTTTAGTGTTATGCTCTCGCATTGTTTATTTTCTGTGTTTTAAGATTCGTATGCAAGTAATTTCTGTACGGGGTTAAAACCTACATTTGGTATCAGAGCAATTTTGGCTTCAAGGGGACGCCTTTGTTGCTGAGGGGTTTTGCTCGGGCTTGTGGTAGACCCTTTTTAGTGGGAGATCTGCGGGATCTATTCTAGTGTTGAAAGAAGATGGCGGGCATTGGAAAGATAGAGATCAATAAATTTAATGGTTAGAGTTTTGAGTTGTGGAAACACAATATGGAGGATCTATTGGTGGATAAAGATCAATGGATCGTGGTAGATTCGGGTACTAAACCAACGAGAGTGTCTGATGAAGAATGGAAGAAGTTGGATCAGAAGGCAAAGAACACAATACGATTATGTGTCTCAGATTCAGTATTGCTGAATGTATCAGGGGAAGATATGGTGAAGGATTTATGGGACAAGTTAGGGACTTTGTACCAATCTAAATCTCTGGTGAATAAATTGTCCCTGTGGAGAAAGATGTATAACCTGAGGATGAAAGATGGAGACTCAGTGACAGAGCATCTGAACACATTTAATAATATGGTAAGTCAGTTATTATTTGTTGATATTAAAATTTCAGATGAAGATAAGTGCATTAGTTTGTTGTGTTCTCTACCAGATTTATGGGCTAGTCTGGTTATTGCAATAGGTAGCAATGCAATTGCCTTACAGTTTGATGAAATAGTCTCATCCTTGCTGACAGAGGAGATGAGACGGAAAAATATGGAGAGCCAGAATGGTGATGCCTTGTTTGTACGAGGAAGGTCCCAGAAAAGAAACAAAAATAAGTCATCGAGTGGGAGATCTAAATCTAGAGGGAGATATAAATCTCCAGGAAAACCTGTAAAGGTGTGCTGGAAATGCAGAAAGGAAGGGCACTACAAAAGGGAATGTAAATCTAAAGCTCATGACAAAGGAAAGGGATCTGATGATGCTCCTTCTGCAGAAGTAAAAACCACCTCAGATGAAGGTTGGGATGTGTACTTGGCTTCTTCAAGTACACATGTAGATCATGAGGTATGGTTGATTGACTCAGGTGCATCCTTTCACTTCACTCCCCATAGAGAGTGGTTCTGCGAGTATGAGAAATATGATGGTGGTGATGTCTTCTTGGGGGATGAAAAGAAGGCTAAAATAGTTGGTCGCGGAAAAGTTAAGTTGAATTTTCAAGGTGGAAGGATTAAAACACTTCTGGATGTTCTGCATATTCCTGCATTGGCCAGAAATATGATTTCTGTAAGCAAGATGGATGATGTAGGTGTAAAAATAATGTTCGAGAAGGATACCTACAAGATGGTTCGAGGAGCGCTGGTATTTATGCGGGGAGTTTGGATTGGAACTTTGTACAAGCTGCAAGGTAGCACTATTGTTGATGGGTGCAACAATTCTGTGGTTCCTGAAAGTGGAGCAGAAAATCTAGTGGTCTCTAGAGAAAAGATCATGCTATGGCATCAAAGGCTTGGACATATTGGAGATAAGGTCCTTATAATACTTCATGGTAAAGGTATGGTAGAAGGTATGACTAATAGCTCTCTGGATTTTGATTTGTGTGAAAATTGTGTATATGGGAAGCAGAATTGGGTGAGTTCCCCTCTTGGTGGTAAGAGGGCGAAATAAATATTAGATATTGTGCACAATGATGTGTTTGGAATTGTGAAGGTTCCATCACTGGGTAAGTCTGTGTACTATGTATCATTTATAGATAACTTCTCAAGGAATACATGGATATATTTCCTTAAGAAGAAATCTGAAGTCTTTGACAGGTTTAAAGAATTTAAGGCTCTGGTGGAAAACTAGAGAGAGAAGAAGATAAAGGTGTTGAGGATAGATAATGGTGGAGAGTTTTTCAAGAAGGAATTTGAAGAATTCTGTAAGAAGTGTGGTATAGCATGACAGAATACTACTCCATACACACCCGAGCAAAACAAAGTTGCATAAAGAATTAACAAGACGTTTATGGAAAGTGCAAGAAGCATTCTCAGTGGTGCCGGGTTAGGACAAGAATTATAGGCAGAGGCGATGGAGACTACATGTTACTTGGTCAACAGATCACCTTCATCAACGTTGGAGGATAAGACTCCACAAGAGGTATGGACTAGTAAGAAACCCTCTCTTTCACATCTGAGAGTATTTGGATGTGATGCATATGTACATGTTCCAAAGGAGAAAATAACAAAGTTGGATAGTAAATCTGAAAAGTGCGTCTTTATTGGGTATAAGGATGGTTTAAAGGGTTATAAGATTTGGAACCCAGTAACAAGGAAGGTTGTGTACATCTGAGATGTGGTGTTCAGAGAGGTGAAAGATGTTATTAAGCATGAAGTCCCATAAAAGGAACATGAGAAGATAGAGTTTGAGCTAAAGGAGGAAGAATTAGACTCTACATCAGAAGAGGAATCAGAAAATGAAGAGCCACAAACTCTGGTTGTGAGAAGATCAGTTCAAGAAAGAAGGTAGCCAGAAAGGTATAGTCCATTTGCTTTATGTTCAAATTTTACTTTATCTGTCACTGATGATGATCCCAGAATTGTGAAGGAACCAATAGATTCAGAGGATGGAAAACTCTGGAAAGAGGCCATGGTTGATGAAATGACATCTTTGCACAAAAATGAGGCTTGGGATTTGGTGGATTTGCTGGCTGGAAGGAAACCCATTGGCAGAAAATGGGTGTTCAAGAAGAAGACAAATGTAGAAGGAAAGGTGGAGAAATACAAAGCTCGATTGGTAGCAAAAGGTTATTCCCAGGTGCCGGGAATTGATTTTGGTTATATTTTTTCTCATATTGCCAAGGTAGCTTCTATTAGATTACTTTTATCTATTGCTACTGCTTTTGATTTTGAGGCAGAACAAATGGATGCGAAGACAAAATTTCTCCATGGGGATCTGGAAGTGGAGATCTACATTAAGCAACCTGAAGGCTTTGCGGTGAAGGGTAAGAAAGAACTGGTATGCAAGTTAAAGAAGTCTATGTATGGGTTAAAACAATCACCAATGATGCGGTATCAGAAATTTGATACATTTATACGGGGACTTGGCTTCACCAGAAACAAAGTAGATTACTATGCATATTTTAAATTAATTGATGACCATGTTATTTATCTAGTCCTGTATGTGGATGATATGTTGCTGGTTGGAAATGACAAAGAAATTATCTAGGATTTGAAGACTCAATTATCCTCCAAATTCAACATGAAAGATCTTGGTGTTGTAAACTATATTTTGGGCATGGAAATTAAAAGAGATCGGGCAAAGAGGAAGATCTGGTTAAACCAGAGGAAGTATGTCGAGACAATACTATAGAGGTTTAATATGCAGGATAATAAACCAGTGAAGGTTCCTATTCCTGTAGGTGTAAAGTTATCTTCTAAACAGTGTCCCAAGACACAAGAAGAGGAAGAGGACATGTCCCGTGTTCCATATTCAAGTGCAGTCAATAGCCTGATACAGGCGATGGTCTGTATTAGACCAAACATTTCACATGCAGTGGGAGTATTGAGCAGGTTTATGTTAAAACCAGGGAAGGAGCATTGGACAACAATGAAGCGAGTTTTTAGGTATTTGCATGGCACTGGTGATTATGGTTTGTGCTACCAAGGAAGACCAGGATTGGGCAACGTTTCAGATATTCGTTGCTTTATTGATGCAGATAGGGCTAGAGATCTGGATCAGAGAAGATCTACAAGTGGGTATGTTTTTAACCTATTTGGAGGTGCACTCAATTGGCTGAGTAAGAGATAATCTATACTGGCACTATCAACTACAGAGGCATAATACATGGCAACCAATCATGTAAGCAAGAAAGCAGTTTGGTTGCAGAGATTGTGTTCAAGTATGGGGTTAGTACAGGGAGCTATAAGGATAGACTGTGACAACCAAAGTGCAATTTTCTTGGCAAAGAACCCTGCTTACCATTCAAAGACAAAGCACATTGATGTTCAGTATCACTTTGTAAGGGATATGATAGAAGACAAAAAGGTGTTGTTGGTAAAGGTGGACACTTTGAAGAATACTGCAGATGCATTGACAAAATCTGTGTGCTCTGAGAAGTTCTCTTGGTGTAGAGAAACAATGGGAATTGTAGGGCTAGATAAATAACTAAGCTCTCTTGTGGCCCCATGTGGAAAGAAAAAAACAAGTGGGAGAATGTTGGGTTGTGTTATATTCTTTCCATGACTAGCCACCCTAGTTAACCGGGGGGCTAGAGGGGGTGGAGCCCCCCCTTCGTTGCACCCACTATGCAGCGGGGTGGTCATAGGGAGGTTTGAGGGGGTCGGTTAGCCCCCTCTACGGGGTCCAGGCCAGCGCCCCAGGGAATTTTTTTTTGGACCCTATATTAGGTGGGCAGACCTACCTATGGTTTTGTGCATGGATTTGGGTGCGATGGTTTTCGGCCCATGGTATTGGATGCTTCGACATGTATATATATGTATTGTAACATTGAAAGGAACATAATAAAAAATCAAGATGGTAGTCCCGATTTTGGGATCCAGGGGAAAATCTATCTGCATATGTGTTTTATCTGTTATTCTCTCACATTGTTTATTTTCTGTGTTTTAGAATGCGTATGTAGGTAATTTATGTATAGGGTTAAAACCTGCAAGACAGTGAAATGGGAGTAGGGTGATAGAGCTCTATGGGAGAAATTGGGATGAGATCAATAACTTGGAAAGCTAACATAAATGCGTGGCTTTCGAATTCCACTCTTTGGATCATAAACGCACATGGTATGCAACATGACACAATTAGCCTCAATTTAACATGTCTGGTTGACTCATGGGACCATGATTGTGTTGGTTGGAACCACACAAAAAACCCTCTCTACACATAATCTGGAAGACCTACTTGCACTACAAACAACTGCAATGAAGTCCCAATTGGTGGCTTAATGGTGTCTAGTCGTGACTGCAAGGAGATTCATGGAAACCCATCTCAAGGTATCAGTTGGAAACACTGATAGCATCTCTCGCTTCAGACAAATTGGCCTCAAAGGATGGGGATATCACTCGGGTCTTAGAGCTCCACACGACAGTCCATGGCAGTGCCTCAAGGGTCCAACTCGAAAATGATAGAAGGTGGATGGTCAAAGCTCTAGGTCAACAACAACCTTGGACGGGTGATCATTGGTCAATACCTGTTTAGTTTTTTAATATTGTTAGTCTCTAAAATGTTTCAAACTAGCTATGGAATGGTTGATTTTTTTTGTCCCAATTCATGTGACTCTCAAGAAAAGAGCCATCCTTTTTGTACTGAAATGCACAGTAAATCATGTAAAGGTACTCCTTTACTGTTTGATACATTAGTCAAGACTCTTGAAAATTAGTAATCTCAAGAAACTCACTTTGTATTATTGGGTCGGTTTCCTAGCTTGGTGACCAATAGTATAAAAGAAAACCATATGTATCTTTTGGATCTATTAATATAAAGATGAGCATTACACAACAAAAAAAAGGCTACGATAATGTGGGATATTGGTATAGTGGGAGGATCCAAATCATGAACTTGATCTATTTTGTTGAATGATCATCTAAGCTTCATGTGAAATCCTAACTACTAGTTTACCTTAATCTCATCTCTTTACATCATGACTCTTAAGTTTAAGATACAAAATGCAAATTCTTCCCATAAATGCAATTATTATTATTATTTTTTTTTTTTTTTAATTTTAATTTTTTTTTTAATTTTAATTTTATTATTTTATTTCATTTTTATTTTATTTATTATTTATTTATTTATTTATTTTATTTGTATTTGTATTTTTTATTTATTTATTTATATATTTTTTAAATTTTTTAAATTTTTAAATTATTTATTATTATTATTATTATTATTTATTATTTATTTTATTTTATTTTTTATTTTTATTTTTATTTTTTATTTTTTATTTTTTATTTTATTTTATTTATTTATTTATTTTTTTAATGTTATCTTAATATACATAACCAATACTTATTTTAACTATGATGATACATATAATTTAAAATATTTAACATTAATCACATCATAAACTAATCTAATAAAATATATTCATTCTAATAACTTAAATATAACACATAAATCATATTAATAAGTGATGCTAGACAACTTGGTCCCTGCCACTCAAGATAGAAACCAATTGAGTTAGAAATTATGATCTTAGAAAAATTGCATATAAAATAGTTTGTCAAAATTAACTTAGAATCATTTTATGGGTCTACCAAATTCGAGATTGAGCTATAATTAATAGGATTTTTGAAGAGTTAGGGGAATTAGAGAATGTAGGAAGATTGAAAATGTGAAATGGTTATGTGTTAATCACAACACAAAAAGTTTCTAACAGACTATATTCCCAAAACAATTGTCACACTTAACTTTCATCCTATGGGCTATATGGTCCTAAGCATGGTCATCTCACTTAGCTTCCATCCTATGGGCTATATGGTCCTAGGCATGGCTAGAACACTGCAGTGCCCTCAATGACAATTGAAGTTGCACAAAAATGTGTGGGGAGTTAATAATTCTAGTTTTCACTATCCTTAATTCCAGGGTATAATCGTTATTCATACGAACCTTAGCAATCATTGTGCTAGAATGGATTGATATGCATATTCTTATAAGAAAATTGTAAGACAACAAATTGGAAACCAAACTCAAATGTATATTAAGAATTGATCTCAAATAATGATGTACAATGTATACATATATATACATAAAGAAATCATTGATTCAGTTTCAAGGTCTTCTTGGACTCCAATAACCACTCACCATAACACAAACCTAGTCCAACCTTTATCCCAAGGATTAGCTATCTAGCATTCCCCCCTTAATCCGAAGGGATGTATCAAAGTCGAAGAATGAGAGATAAAAATGCATAAATGCATCTCAGCCAAGAGCTGAATGTCTTTGAGAAATGGTTTTCAAAAGATGACCAAAAACCAAGGATGTTGGTTTTTAAGAGAAAACCACAAACGATACCAAAAATGTGGGAGAATTCAAGGTCTAAACCAACACCAATTCTGGAACCTTCATAGAAGTTCTCAGAACAACCAAAAATGTGGTTTTAAGGTGACTACTAACTCTAGAACTATCAATGTAGTTCCTCGAACAATTCTGAATATGGAAGTGTTCGCTCACAAACAACTCATTCAAAAAAAACTGAAGTCTCTTTTCCTACAAATCTGGATCTAATGGGTACAGGTCGTGGCTCAGGATCACTTGTGGATCTTTGTCTCGGGCTTGCTTGACAAATCTTCAAACCTGTAGCATGTTCAACATGTCCAGGAAATCATCTCTTACCCCTTTCAGCAGTATGGTCTTCAAAATGTCTTTACTCATATTAGGATGATCAGACCGCTGCAGATTATACTGTAATCTTTCCACAAAATCTTCCAAATTCTCGTCCTCTTTCTAGACCATTTTAAACAATTCTTCCTTTCTTTCTCTTGTCCGGCAGTAGTCTTGATACTTGGCCAGAAATCCCTCTTTCATCTGGTCCCAGGTGGTGATTGCCTGAGCTCCTAAGCTCATAAACCACCTCAATGCGTTCCCTTTTAGTGTTGCTGGAAACAATTTCAGCTTTTGATTAGGACTTATGTAATCATAGCTTCTACACAGTATGTCGAATTCAAAGAGGAATTCGTCCGGGTCTTCGGAGGATAACCCATGAAAATTGGGTAATGCCGAGAGTGGGATGTTTTTCATGGGGGTTGTTCCTCTCGGGAGCTCCCCAATAGGGAATTCCAGGGTAGAGAGCGAGTTTTCCCCTCTCCCTTCTGTTCTGTTGTCCTCCATTGGTCTTTTCCCTGAATCACTCGCTTTATCTTCTGTGTCTTCTGTTTCTTCAGGTTCTTCTACCGGTTCCTCAGTGTACTCTGGTGCTTCCAGCTTCCTTTCAGGTCCTATTACTTCCTCCGTCTGTTGGTCTGTTTGTGAGGAGTATTGGATCTGAGGTCTCCGGGAAGTCGTCCTCTGTGATGCTTCGGCCTTAGAGATGATTTCGTCGATGTAAGTCTTCCTTCCTCCTTTGCCGCCTGTAAAATTAGGTTTCTTGCGTCCTCTCATACACTTATTATTTTCACAAAGAAACCATTAATGCTTTTAGAATTCTTTAGTTGCCTTCCCCGGCAACGACGCCAAAATGTTGGCTAGTTGAATTGTTTATGAATTAAACATTCAAGTACCACATTAATTGTCAACCAGGGAAAGTCTTTTTATTCCAAAGGCTACTGCATACTGTATGTACTCAAAATCTAAAAGCATTGAAAAGTTGTAGTATACATGATTCTTACGCTATGTCATTACAATACTTGTTAAAATAAAAGCAATTAATTAAAACTACAAATTTGGAAAGCGAAATGATAGATGCTCTGTTGGCAGAGGATCAAGACCCTATCCTCCAGGTGGGGACGTTCAGCACCTACCCCTGTAATCAGATTTACTAATGCACACTGCACTCTCATTCACCGGTGAGAAACAAACTCAAGTGATTAATGAAACAGAGTACTAGCAAAACAGAGAATACCAGAGGTAATGCTATAAAATCCAAGCAGAGTACCAGAAAGAAACTGTTGCACACTTACACACTTGACAAGAAAGTAAATGGGTGAATCTTATGAGGAAGGTGGGCCCAGTCCCTCTCACAAGATTCCCCAGGAAAACAAAGACTGGATCAAGTGCTCAAAACAGTTTTATATTCATCTGCCAAAAAGATTTGAATACAATAAAGTTCAGACTTGCTGATGTTCTCAAGATCTCCTCTTACAGACTGACCATAGACACTGACTAATCCCCTTTTCATGTAGATGTCTCCTCTATCCCCTTTTCATGTAGATGTCTCCTCTTTATAGAGGAGACATCTATTACAATAAAGTATTACAGCCCATTCAGTTAACCCATCTTATCAAAAATAAGCAATTCAGAACGCTGTTACAACAATATGATAATACGTTCTTTCTTGAGTTCTGGCTGTTACACAGCTGGTAACTGACTTCGACCATCTTCTCGGGATCTTCACATTCCTTTGCCATTTCCCCATGCTGTTCCTGATTTAGGCCATGCTGACTGTGTTCTTCTTGCTTTAGACCTCCGCTTGATTATGCCACGTCAGGGTTCTTTAAATAGTTGCCATCTGTTATTCGCGGCTGTTACAAAATAGCTTGCTTTAGGTGATTGCTGTTGCTGACTGTAGCAACTACGGAGTTGCTGCTTCTGGTGTTGCAGCAACTGCGTAGTTGCTGTTTCTGGTGTTACAGCAACTGCGTAGTTGCTGTTTCTGGTGTTACAGCAACTATACATTATAATTCCTGCAAGCTTAAGGCAATTACTTGACAGTTTAGTCAGCGTTTCCAAGGATAAGTATAAAGATATTCACGAATATGAAATAAACAATTAAACATAGATATGCGGGAGGTTACTTCATACCTTGGGGTCATTATGTCATTATAAAATAAAAGCTTTCAACTTATGACTGCAAAAGGATAATAATACGACAAAAAGATAAGGTCAAAAATAGGTCAATTCTGAGTCCCAACATCCCCCCCAACTGAAGAGATTGCTTGTCCCCATGCAATGGCTACTTTGAGTCTGAGTCGGAGAACTGGGACGAACAATGCAGATTACTAAGACAATAGCTGTAGGGAGTAACATCAAACTTCCTTCTGAAACCACAAACAGTTTGTATATGCTTCCATGCTGCCGCTTCTTCTCTGTTAGAAAGTCCAAACTGGCCCTTATATTGATCACCAGATAACCATAAAAGTGGGAATTTAAATTTATAACCCATCCAATTTTCAGCACAACGCTGCATGCATTCAACATACTGAGGTACCCTTGAAAGTGCTACCTGCAGATTTGATGGGTTATACGGGTGATATTCCTGCCTTTCTGCGGGGCAGTTATCCCAAAACAGTTTATTTGCTTTAACAGCCAAGGATGCTTTGGTCTTTACATAATGCTGACAGTCTGTTAGGACCTCTGTTTGCAGTTTCATGACATGATCCTTCATATCAGGATCGCTTACCATTTTTAAGTGTTGTGAAATGAAAGTGGCAGCGTTCTGTGGTTCAGCTCGAATCCACAGAAGACAATTCTGTTCGTTATGGTGGGCTGAGACATAGGCATTCTGCCAGGTAAGTTGATTAGCCAAAAAGGAGATGAAGGCTCTCAATTGTATGTCACCAACTACAGGTATCATGTTCATGTTCCTTTCTTCAGACACGGCCTCATTATGGAGGTATAGTTCACATAGCAGGTTTTGATCGCTTTTGGATGCCTCTGCAAAGGTCTGCATAAACTGCTCTGCTGTGACCACTTGATGAGGCCTCCCCTCTTTGACAGCCTTCAGCTGTATGAATGCAAGTCTTTCCCTAAAAAATGTAGCATAGTTAAAAGAGGGTTTCCTTGTGGCAAGCATTCTTTGACATAACTCAAACATCTGGGACATTCTGTCCTTCAGTTCCTTGATTTCTTTATACTGGGCCCTACACTGTTCCAATGCTTCCCAGTTCTTATAAGCATGATCAAACCAGGTCCCCTTTTGTTGTTCAAATGCTTTGCCTTGAGACTGCTGATATTCTCTCCACCACCTACCTTTTAATTCCTGAAAACTTTCTGTTTCTATACATGCATCACTAACAGTGGGGAGTTCTGTTTGTATACAGGCATCAATCAGGGTCATCTACTCTGTTGAAGTGGGTTGGGATGATCCAACATCTCTCTCTTCATCTCTGACTAGAGTTTCTTCCTCCTGTTGTGCTAATCCATTTTGCTCCAAGGTGATTTTGGTGGACCGGGGTGAATCTGTCCCTTTTTCTTCGACTTCTCCTTGCTCCTTGGCAGTTTGACTGAGGCTGGGCGAATTCAATTCTTCTTTATTCCCTTCTGAAACTATTTGCTCTTCCTCCATAATAATCTGGGTAGGCCGTGATGAGTCTGTATCTTTTTCTTCTTCTTCTAGCTCCTTGGCAACTTGAATAGGGCTAGGTGAGTCCAGTTTTTCTTCATTTTCTCCTGAAATTATTTCTTCTTCCATAATAATCTGGGTAGGCCGTGATGAGTCTGTGTCTTTTTCTTCTTCCTCCATAATACTCTGGGTAAGCCGGGGTGAGTCTGTACCTTTTTCCTCATTTTCTTCTATGTCTTCTTCTTGTTCCATAACACTTTCAGTGTTTCTTTCTTCATTTCCTGGTTCTTGTGTAGCTTCTTCTTGCATAGCAGATTGGGTAGGCCGGGGTGAATCCTTGTTCTCCTCTTTCTTTTCTTCCTGCATAGTGTCAGCAAGCTCCTCTGTTTGTTCCTGTGCAGTCTCTGAAGAACTTACTGGTTCTTGTGTGTCAGTAAGCTCCTGGTCTTGTGCAGTTTCAGGTGAACTTACTGGTTCTTGTGTGTCAGTAAGTCCTTGATCTTGTGCAGTTTCAGGTGAACTTACTGGTTCTTGTGTGTCAGTAAGTTCTTGATCTTGGTCCTGCATGTTCTCTGGATGGCCTGTTGGTTCTTGTGTAGCAACAGGTCTCTCTGACTGCACTTCTTCTGAAGATCCTGTTGGTTCTTGTGTAGCAACAGGTCTCTCTGTCTGCACTTCCTCTGAAGATCCTGTTGGTTCTTGTGTGTCAACAGGTCTTTCTGACTGCACTTCTTCTGAAGATCCTGTTGGTTCTTGTGTAACAACAGGTCTGTCTGTCTGCACTTCCTCTGAAGATCCTGTTGGTTCTTGTGTGTCAACAGGTCTTTCTGCCTGCATTTCTTCTGAAGATCCTGTTGGTTCTTGTGTGTCAACAGGTTTTTCTATCTCAGCAGAGAATTGTGGGATTTCTATTTCTGCATCAGCAGACTCCTTTGTTTCATTTTCAGCAGCGGAGGCTTCCTTCATTGGTTCTTGTACTACCTTATATCCTGCCTGAGTATATATTTCACCACAATTTGTACACATATATTCGTTATCTTTACTTTTCTCTGCTGCAGACGCTACTCTTGCTAAAACATGCAGGCTGAATTCTTTCTGATATGCTTCCCTGACCCTTATTATCTCTTCCTGATAGTCCTGAATCTGAGATTTCAGAAACTCAATTTCTTCTTGTAGGGCGGGTATAGTAGGCTGATCCTGTGGGACAATAGATTCCAGTGGAGGCAGAGGTTGTGCTTCGTCAATTTGATCAGTATTCCCCACAGGTGGTTCTTGTGTATCACCTGGGGTAGTGGCTGTTTCTTGTGTTGCAGCCACTTGGTCACTATCACTCTGGGTGTCGGCAGCTGGTTCTTGTGTATCAGCTGTCTTAAGATATGATGCCACGAAGCTATGAACACTCTGCATCTCAGCCTCTGTGGGTGAGGGAGAGGAGTTTCGAGGAGTGGCTGGAGTGCGGGTTCTTAAAGCGATGGGTGGTGAACTGGAGGAATTAGGGGATTCAACTACTACCGATTTTCGTTTTGGTAGGGAAGCAGGGAATTGAGGTGTTTTTCTCTTCCTGCTGGCCTTTAAGGTAGGGACAGTAGTCGGGGTAGTAGGTGCTTTGGTTGAAACCCTAGTTCTTCTTCTTTTTGTTGGGGTTTTCTTTACCTGCTGCATTTTTCGTTTAAGCTGAGTAATTGGGATATTATCGTCGGAATCATCAGTAGAAATACTGAGTATGGGAGCAGAAGGATTGGTTCTTTTGGGAGATGTGGTTAATTCCGCTGCTGCTTGTTCATTCTCAGTAACATGCAGGGGTGTTTGCTGGGGTTGTTCGGGAATATGCTCTGTTTGCTGAGGGTTTTCCAAAGGGATTTGTTCAGGCATGTCGTCCATTTGTTGAGGAAGCTCTTGGTCTTGCTGAGGTGTGTCCTCAGCTTGACGAAGAGTTTCCTCTTCTTGATGAGGACCTTCATGCTCAGGCTGTGGAATTCCTTCCTCCAGATGGGGATTAATGGGGGGTGGAGGGATGTTTAGAGCGAGAGCTCTGTTAATCAGCAATTGGGCTAAGCGATGGTGTTTTAGGGAGAGAACTGGATGCTTCGCTTTCATAGCATATCGTGACATATTTTTGAGACAACCCAGCAAATAATATGGCATGTTCAATAATTGACCATTTCTTAAGTGATTTAACAGGACGAAGTCGTGCTGGTAAATTACCTGGTAACGACCTTCGCACGTCAGATATTGCTTGACGAATTCAGTGACTTTTGGCCATGGTTGAGGTAACGACCGCAGTGCTACACCTCTGCCCTTGGTTTCTACTTCCTCGCCTGGTCGGAGAAAGTCTTGCTGTGCATTCAGAATCAGGTGCTTTCTGCTGAACCACCGTGTGCCAGTGGCTGGTAGTCCGGTGACTTCAGCTATGATTTCTTCCGTGACTGGAACTTGAATTCCTTGGACGACAGAGAATCCTTCTGTCAAATTGCATGTGAATTCCAGGACTTGCTACTCGTCAAAGTCCGGAAGTCTCCTGAAATACTCTATCCATCCAGCTTGCAAGAAAATTTGGTAAATTTCCGGAAAGAGTTCCAGGACTGCTGTCGTGCCTGGTTCATGAGTAATGAGGGTTCCTCCCATGGCCGTTGTCTCGGTGAATCTTCAGAATTCAAAGCCGAGCTACCGATTTCAACTCAGAGTATACATCACAAATGGTAACATGCCGTAGCTTTTACATACGACCGGGAGAATTAAGGGTGGCGGTGGTTGGCGTGGTTTGTCATTATGAGAATTGCTTTGGTAATCCCCCCCCCTTCCTACGTGTAAATGATATGATTGGGAATGCAATCATTTGATGGACCTATCAACCTTTTTCCGCTTATCTATTATTTAATGCTCATTCATAAACGTGCGTACCTTCGTACTTTACCTTTTTGATCGCTGCGTCAAAAAGTCTTTTCTTGTCTTCTGTCAAATTATAATAATTACCGCGGATCTGAAAGCACGGGAATATGGGTGATTTGTAATGATAATGACGGGAAGTGATAGTAAGGTGCTGTAATCATCACGAGAGGTGGTATATTTTATCAGGATTTGTTCGTGAGGGAATTTTGCTGGGAAGGACATTTCGTGATCGGGAAGCAATATCGTGGCACCGGGACTGGTGTTGCAGCAACAGAAAATTACCGTTGGGGCAACAGGGATTGGGGGAAAACGTTTGTGAAAACGGGGAATGTGCTGGAGTAATGGAACTAGTGTTGCAGCAACAGGGATAGTGTTGTGGCAACGGGAAATGGTGTTGCAGCAACGGGAGATGGTGTTGCAGCAACAGGGATGGTGTTGCAGCAACGGGCGATGGTGTTGCAGCAGCAGGGAAATGGTGTTGCAGCAACAAGAATAGTGTTGCAGCAACGGGAAATGGTGTTGCAACAATAGGGATGGTGTTGCAGCAACGGGAAATGGTGTTGCAGCAACGGGAAGTGGTGTTGCAGCAACAGGAAGTGGTGTTGCAGCAACAGGAATTCGGAGTCCACACAGTAGTTCCTTTCGAGACTTTTGTTCTCAGCTATTTCCCCATGCTAACACCTGCAAAATACTGAAATGTAATATCGCAATCCTTGGCAGGATTTATTAGTTTCTAAGAAAAAAAAATGTTTAATCCTAAAAATTACATAAATAGAAATTCAAGTGCTTTGAGGGACAGCAAGTTCCCCTGGAAAAGAATACTATTTTATTGCCATGCAAGTGGCTTTAAAGTCTTCTTTGGAAACCGGCCGCTGATATAACCGAAGTCGGTAGCCATTCACTAAGAATGGTGTTCTGCTTCCATCAATTGTTAATAGTCTAACCGTTCCATTTGGGAAAACAGTATCCACTTCATACGGCCCTAGCCATCTTGTTCTCAGCTTCCCTTGAAAGTTCTCGAAACGTGAATCATAAAGTAGAGCCCAGTTACCTTTCTGGAACTGTTTTTGCTTGATGGTTCTGTCATGCCATCTGCTCCTTTGTTGCTATATCATAGTTGTTTGATGGACGACATCCAGTCTTTTCTCATCCAATTCCTGCAACTGCTGCATCCTGGCTGTCTGTGCATCAGTTAAATCAAGGTTAACAGCTAAGGCAGTTCTTAAGGTCTTAATTTCAAACTCTACAGGAAAAATAACATTCTTTCCAAAAACCAATTCATAGGGTGAAAATCCTGTTGTGTTTCTCCAAGTGGTTCTGTAGGCCCAAAGAGCCTCGGGCAAGCGCTGGAACCAGTCCCTTCTATTCTCCTTTATCGTTTTTGTTAAGATAGCTTCTATGACCTTGTTGGTGCTTTCCACCTGCCCATTTTCTTGGGGGTGATATGGTGTGGTCATCTTATGCTTGATATGATATTTTTGGAGCGTATCTTTGAAACCATGAGAATTGAAAGGAGGTCCTCCATCAGTGACTAATTCTTTGGGTAGTCCAAATCTAACAAAGATTTCCTCAAATAAGAATGTTAGTACTGCTTCTTCATTAGCTTTAATGAGTGCTTTGGCCTCTACCCATTTAGTCATGTAATCTGTGCATACTAAAATATAAACTCTTTGATTAGATGGAGGATTAATGGGACCTACGAAATCTAATGCCCATTTCTCAAAGGGTTCGAGAGTTACCTGGGGATTGAGTGGCATTTCATCCCTATGGTTGGGCTGGCCGATTCTTTGACAGCTGTCACAAGCCTTCACATATTTTCTAGCATCTTTAAAAAGTGATGGCCAGTAATAACCCATTCTAAGTACCTTGTGAGCTGTTCTTTTATCTGCAAAATGTCCTCCACAAGGACCATCGTGACAAGCTTTCAATATATCATAAATCTTGTCTTCCCCAACGCATCTCCTAATTTCTTGATCTATTCCTGTGTGGAACAGACACCTGCTTATCCAGCTGTACCTAGCACTTTGCTGGATGATCTTCCTTCTTTCCTTGTGTGATAGGTGTGATGGTAATTTTCCTGCAACTAGATAATTGGCAATGTCTGCATACCAAGGTGAGTGAGCAGATACTGCAAATAGATACTCATCAGGAAAAGAATCATCTACTGGAACATTTTCATCAGTTTTTAAACGAGAAAGAAAATCAGCAACTACATTTTCTTTTCCTGGCCTATCTACTATTGTGATATCAAATTCCTGTAATAGTAATAACCACCTGGTGACTCAAGCATTTGTAATTGATTTATTCATTAAATAATTGATGGCCGAGTGGTCAGTATGCACAAAGGTAGTATAGCCAGTAATATAATTCCGAAATTTATTAATAGCATAAATAACTGCTAAAAATTCTTTCTCAGTTACTGTATAATTTAGCTCAGCTGGTGTCATGTTTTTGCTGATGAAATAGATAGCATAGGGGAGATTGTTTTCTTCCTGACCCAGGACAGCTCCAATTGCCGTATCTGAGGCATCAGAGGAAATATGAAAGGGTAATGCCCAATCAGGTCCTCTCAAAATAGGAGCTGCGGACAACTGATGCTTAAGTTTATTGAATGCATTCTCATAGTCATCAGTCCACTTGAATTCAACATTTTTCATTAATAACACAAACAAAGGAGAAGCTATTTTAGAAAAATCCTTAATGAATCTTCTGTAATATCCGGCATGTCCTAAAAAACTTCTCACCTCAGTTTGTGTTTTGGGGATAGGAAGGTTCTGAATCACCTGAATCTTAGCTGGGTCGACTTGAATTCCTAAAAATGAAATGAGATGACCTAATACAATACCATGATTCATCATCATATGGCACTTTTTAGTGCTTAAAGCAAGGTGTGCTTCTATGCACCGCTTAAGTACTTTTTCAAGGTTTTGCAGAGCATCTTCAAAGGTCACTCCATAAGGAGTAAAGTCGTCCATGAATATTTCTAATGAATCGTTTAACATATCAGAAAAGATTCCTATCACCGCTCTTTGAAATGTCGCTGGAGCGTTACACAACCCAAATGGAAGTACTCTATAAGCAAAGGTTCCCCATGGGCTGGTAAATGTGGTTTTGTCCTGATCCTGGGGTGCAATCCTAATTTGGTTGTATCCACTAAACCCATCCAAGAATGAGAAGAATTTCTTACCTGCTAAATTATCTAATACTTGATCAATAAAAGGTAAAGGGAAATGATCTTTGTGGGTTGCTTTATTTAATGATCTATAGTCTACACATACTCGCCATTTCCCATTCTTCTTTGGTACAATTACGAGTGGAGAAACCCACTCACTGTCAGATATTGGATATATGAATCCTGCATTTAAAATTTTTTGGAGTTCCTCCTTCACAATTTCTCTAAGGTTAGGGTTCATTCTTCGCTGGGGTTGACAGACTGGCCGGGATCCCTCCTTAATATATATACGGTGAGTACATAATTCAGGGGAGATCCCTTTCATGTCTGTGTAGTCCCATGCAAATGCCTCTTTGTTTGCTTGGAGTAACTTTATTAATTTCTGTTTTTCATCATCAGTCAAATCAGGATTTATATTCAGCGTTTTACCAGGTTCAATTTCAACTGTTGTGCTCTTGGAAGGGTTGCCTAATGCTGTCTGGCATAAGTTTTCATCTTTCATATTCTGCTGGGATTCAGGTTCTAGGATTGCAGCGAAGTGGTTAAATGTTTCTGGATTAACCGAAGAGGGTTCAGAAATAAAACTGCTAATTAGTTCATCTTCGGTGGAGTCTTTAAAAGTCAAAGCTTGCCCAATAGTTAATATTGGTTGGGTTTCCTCATCCTCATAGTCTACCCATACGGAATTGTCACTGTTAATCATGGGAGTGGCATGAGGATAGAGGGTCAGCTGTTTAGTTTCTTGTCCATTGGAGATGGTCATTGATCCAGATCTATAGCTGATGAAAGCATCTGCTGTAGCCAACCAAGGTCTCCCTAGAATCAACGGATGATCCCCAACTTTGTTTTAGTTTGTAATACCACAAAGTCGACCGGGTAATTCCAGGATTCTACAGAGATTATAAGGTCTTCAATGACCCCTTCAGGTTTAATCATAGAACGGTCAGCTAATTCTAAGATAGTTGGAGTTTCCCTGATAAAGTTTTTTAGCTGGAGCAATTGAGCTGTTTCGAGTGTCATGATATTTATTGCAGCTCCTAAGTCTACTAAGACTTTAGAGATAAAGGTTTTTCCGACCTGGACTGTTACTGTAGGGTGACCAGGGTCACCATACTTCACAGGATAATCTTTTTCAGTCATTAAGGCAGTTAATTCCCCCATCACATGAACTGTGAGGGGGTCTTTAGCCTTCCTTCCAGGTTTTTTTACACAAATGTCTCTAATAGTTCTAGCATATATAGGAACATCCCTTAGTGCTTGCAATAATGGGATTTTGACATACAAGTTCTGTAGCTCTCCTAAAAGATTGAAGGTAGGTTGTTCAGGTGTTTTAGTGAGAGTCAGCCTTTCAGGGAATGGCGGATCTACTGTTTGGTCATTATTGTTAGGTGCTGATTCTGCTGTTTCAGCACTATGGTTAGCTGGTTTCTCTTTTCTAGCCTCTTCTTTGTCAGAGTCCGTAATATCATCTATAATAGGTTCAACTATTCTCCCTGAGCGAAGGTGAATATCATTACATTGCAGGGGAGAGATAGGCTGATTTTGAATGTCAATAACTTGCAGGGCTTTATTATTATTTGGATTGGGGTTAGGTTGTACAGGCAGCTGTGGTCTCATTGCCTGATTATTTAGAGGATTGTTAGATGGTAAGGAAAGAGATTGTTGTTGTTGAGGAAAAGGTATCTGTTGGGCTGCCCAGTTTGGATTCCATTGATTAAAGTATGGTTGTTGGGGAGCCCAAGGATTCCATATAGTAGGGTCAGGAAAAGGAAGATTTGGTTGCTGCATAAGTGGAAAGTTCATTGTGTTGAAGGGTGGGTATTGCATTTGATTCATGGGTGGGTAAAAAGGAGAATTATTATTCCAACGATTGAATGTTGTATTAGAGCTCGTACCTTGTCTTTGCGGCCATTGCCTCCTTTGTGTCATCAGGTACACTGCTTCAGCTTCTTCTTCAGTTGTCTGCAGTGCTGCTTTGATTCCAGGCAGAGAGGGGCATTGCTGTGTTTCATGATCCTTCTCGCAGATTGTGCATATAGGTATCCTATCCAGTGGGCATTTTCTGAGTGGATGTTTTTCTCTGCATTTTGAACAGAAGATTGCCAGAGCAGCTTCTGCTTCTGCCTGTTTCTTCTTAACCTGCAGAGCATCAATTTGTGAAGCAAAAGAACTTAGCATTTCAGTTTTAAATTCTTCTAATAAGTTACCTATCTTAGCTCTTGTTGCTCCTCCACTGGCTGACTTCTGAACCCTTGAATACACATTACCTCTGCTTTTTGATCTGCCTGCCGCTCCCCTTGAACACCGCATGCAGAGCTTAATAATTTCATCAAAGGGTTCTTTGGAAATGTCCCCTTTCCCAAGCATGTTCAACATGTGCAGGCAATCATCTCTTACCCCTTTCAGCAGTATGGTCTTCAAAATGTCTTTACTCATATTAGGATGATCAGACCGCTGCAGATTATACTGTAATCTTTCCACGAAATCTTCCAAATTCTCGTCCTCTTTCTGGACCATTTTAAACAATTCTTCCTTTCTTTCTCTTGTCCGGCAGTAGTCTTGATACTTGGCCAGAAATCCCTCTTTCATCTGGTCCCAGGTGGTGATTTCCTGAGCTCCTAAGCTCATAAACCACCTCAATGCGTTCCCTTTTAGTGTTTCTGGAAACAATTTCAGCTTCTGATTAGGACTTATGTAATCATAGCTTCTACACAATATGTCGAATTCAAAGAGGAATTCGTCCGGGTCTTCGGAGGATAACCCATGAAAATTGGGTAATGCCGAGAGTGGGATGTTTTTCATGGGGGTTGTTCCTCTCGGGAGCTCCCCAATAGGGAATTCCAGGGTAGAGAGCGAGTTTTCCCCTCTCCCTTCTGTTTTGTTGTCCTCCATTGGTCTTTTCCCTGAATCACTCGCTTTATCTTTTGTGTCTTCTGTTCCTTCAGGTTCTTCTATCGGTTCCTCAGTGTACTCTGGTGCTTCCAGCTTCCTTTAAGGTCCTATTACTTCCTCCGTCTGTTGGTCTGTTTGTGAGGAGTATTGGATCTGAGGTCTCCGGGAACTCGTCCTCTGTGATGCTTCGGCCTTAGAGATGATTTCGTCGATGTAAGTCTTCCTTCCTCCTTTGCCGCCTGTAAAATTAGGTTTCTTGCGTCCTCTCATACACCTGTTATTTTCACAAAGAAACCATTAATGCTTTTAGAATTCTTTAGTTGCCTTCCCCGGCAACGGTGCCAAAATGTTGGCTAGTTGAATTGTTTATGAATTAAACATTCAAGTACCACATTAATTGTCAACCAGGGAAAGTCTTTTTATTCCAAAGGCTACTGCATACTGTATGTACTCAAAATCTAAAAGCATTGAAAAGCTGTAGTATACATGATTCTTACGCTATGTCATTACAATACTTGTTAAAATAAAAGCAATTAATTAAAACTACAAATCTGGAAAGCGAAATGATAGATGCTCTGTTGGCAGAGGATCAGGACCCTATCCTCCAGGTGGGGACGTTCAACACCTGCCCCTGTAATCAGATTTACTAATGCACACTGCACTCTCATTCACCGGTGAGAAACAAACTCAAGTGATTAATGAAACAGAGTACTAGCAAAACAGAGAATACCAGAGGTAATGCTATAAAATCCAAGCAGAGTACCAGAAAGAAACTATTGCACACTTACACACTTGACAAGAAAGTAAATGGGTGAATCTTGTGAGGAAGGTGGGCCCAGTCCCTCTCACAAGATTCCCCAGGAAAACGAAGACTGGATTAAGTGCTCAAAACAGTTTTATATTCATCTGCCAAAAAGATTTGAATACAATAAAGTTCAGACTTGCTGATGTTCTCAAGATCTCCTCTTACAGACTGACCATAGACACTGACTAATCCCCTTTTCATGTAGATGTCTCCTCTTTATAGAGGAGACATCTATTACAATAAAGTATTACAGCCCATTCAGTTAACCCATCTTATAAAAAATAAGCAATTCAGAACGCTGTTACAACAGTATGATAATACGTTCTTTCTTGAGTTCTGGCTGTTACACAGCTGGTAACTGACTTCGACTGTCTTCTCGGGATCTTCACATTCCTTTGCCATTTCCCCATGCTGTTCCTGATTTAGGCCATGCTGACTGTGTTCTTCTTGCTTTAGACCTCCGCTTGATTATGCCACGTCAGGGTTCTTTAAATAGTTGCCATCTGTTATTTGCGGCTGTTACAAAATAGCTTGCTTTAGGTGATTGCTGTTGCTGACTGTAGCAACTACGGAGTTGCTGCTTCTGGTGTTGCAGCAACTGCGTAGTTGCTGTTTCTGGTGTTACAGCAACTGCGTAGTTGCTGTTTCTGGTGTTACAACAACTATACATTATAATTCCTGCAAGCTTAAGGCAATTACTTGACAGTTTAGTCAGCGTTTCCAAGGATAAGTATAAAGATATTCACGAATATGAAATAAACAATTAAACATAGATATGCGGGAGGTTACTTCGTACCTTGGGGTCATTATGTCATTATAAAATAAAAGCTTTCAACTTATGACTGCAAAAGGATAATAATACGGCAAAAAGATAAGGTCAAAAATAGGTCAATTCTGAGTCCCAACACTCCTCTACGTTGATCATCAATTTAGCAGCATTAAAAACAATGAAACATCAATCGCATGCACACATTAACGCAGTATGTAACCCAAGGAAAGCATACAGATGAAAACCCCACACTAACTGTATATTATAATGATTGAGAACATGCAACAATACATAGTACAATACTCCTCACAAGTACTCAGTACTATCTCCACCTGTTACACACAAAACTAGCTTAGACCCGAACAAGTCACAGGTTCAAATCTCCTCCGCTGCTTTGCTTGCCTCCACTGCACAATCCCTGGTGAAAAACCACGTGAGCACAGGCTACAATTACCTTGGTATTAGCCCACAATGCGCAATCCTCTTTGGCATAAGTCAATCCCATTGATTGTGCAAGATCTCATGCACAACTATAGTCACAACTGATAGCAATCTCAACCTATAACACCTGTCTCCATTGAAGTGTCCATGCACTGAGTTAACTGATGTATTCTTCAGTTGCTTTATGAGTTAATAATTAGTGAATTAATTAACAATCAATTCACACAACTCATCACTAGTGTATTCTTTAGTTAGACTAAATACAACTAGTTCAACTAAGTCAAACTGAACACAACTCCATCAACTCCACATCCAACTCCACAGAACTCACATGCATGAGTTCTAACTGAAGTTCTCCATGCAATAGCTCAACTAATACATAATAAACCACACGATTCCTTTTGTCAGCTGCATGTGCCACATCCGTAGCTCGAACTAAAGTGCTCCAAGAGAATAAGATAATGTTTAGAGTCCAAATATTACTAAGGGCTAATAATATTTGACTGTTTCTATTTTTAGCCTGGCAGTCTTAAAATAGACTTTGATCACTCCACTGTGAACCAAAAATAGAAGTCCATCTATTTTTCCCAACATGACCAGTCACCCATAAACAACATCCTGCAAATCATAGACCATGATCCATATGTCTAAAAATAGACTTTGCGCCAAAAATAGCCTGCGGGCCCACTTAGTGAAGGTGATTCCTTTCCACTAAGCTCCATCATCTTGTTGCATTTTCAAAAAACCTCAACTCATCGCCTATTAATGTACGTGAAAAGTAGTGGAAATGTCTGTGACAAATTCGAAAAGGCATGCAGCATGATGGATTTCTCTGCTACCATCAATAGTTTTATGTCTGAGCTAGAACAATGTCACGATTTACACGTCTATGTAAGCATTGCCAACATACGAAGACAAAACATTTCATAGCATTTGATAAACAACCATCAAAATTCTAGAGGTAAATACAATTAAAATATTATTAAGTCCCGAGTCGACCACATATATGATATGGTTCCAAAACTTAATTAAAATATATCACAACTCTCTAAGATTCACATAGAGGGCGATGATAAGAGAGCTATTGAAAGCTCAACTATCTGACTTTCGAACAGTGCCAGAGGAATTTACCATATTATAACTTTCTAATGTTCACAACAAAAGCATCTTCATGGCTGCATAGCTTCACGAGATTTTATTTAATAAACTAATATTATTATACCTCGGTTCACTTCTATCTCTCAAACAATGTTTTTCAAGACTTCAATGCACATTTCGGCTTGCCTATGGACTTAGCAATTTCTAAAAGCTCCATATCAATAATGTTCAACTCTTAAATTTCAATGTGCTTATAAATGTTCACAAACTTACGGATTTTTCTGACATCAAGGAAGAGGATTGTCACCTCCATTTCTCCAACTCATTTTCTAACAACACTTTCACCAAAGCTATGGTGATTGCATGGCTTCAATATAGTTCCATGTTGTTGTTCCAATCTAGCATTGTGGCTAAACTCCTTCTCGACCCGCTATGTCTCTTCAAATGATGGATTTCTGTGATAGTTGCAGCGGTAATGGATTTGGGTGGTGGTGTTAAAACTTCAACGAGGATGCTCATCTACAAGAGTGCAGTTGTCCACATGAAAGGTAAACCTTGGTTCTCTTCTACAACTAAACAAGCAGTCGCTCACCATCCATGGCACACCAAAACAACAAGTGCACAGGGAGGCCAATAACTAGTGGCTCACTCTATTTGACAGAGAATATTAACCTCCGCTCTTATACCACTGTAAGACAACAAATTGGAAACCAAACTCAAATGTATATTAATAATTGATCTCAAATAATGATGTACAATACGTACACATAAATACATAAAGAAACTATTGTTTTAGTTTTCGGGTCTTCTTGGACTCTAATAACCACTCACCATAACACAAACCTAATCCAACCTTAATCCCTAGGATTGATTGTCAACAAAAATTACTTATAATTGTGTAGTGTAAACAGATCAAAGTAGAACCACAAATCTTGAAAACTCTTTGTTTTCCATAAAATTTGTTACATCCAATTAAAATAGATATTGTAGAAATGTTCAAACATAATTACAAAATAGTTGGGGCATGTTTACGAAACAAATGGGGATTATTAAATTGTGGCCATTAGTTGAGGGTTTCAATAACAATCCAAAGGCTCAAGCAACCCATAAAATAGGGGTAGGAAATGGGCCTTTTTTTTTACATCTTATTCCTATCCATATGTGATTCAAAGACTTTCTTAAATTATGGTGGGTAGTAACTAATGGTTTAGTCAATATATTTGTTTACCACTTATTACATCGATAGTTGTGTCTATTTCAAAATAGGCTTTCCAGAATTTTAATTTAACTGTCAATAATTATTAGGTGGGTGGTTGATATTTAACCTCCATGTAATATGTTGGAATATTCATAGTAGTATTCATAAATGAAGAGCTAATATTTATCTCCAAGTTAGTTATGCTCTTTTAATTACTTTATCTAAAATTAATAATTAATTAATTATCTAAAATAATTACTTTATAAGTTATTGTATTGGCCCATGGTGTTGTAAGAAGATCTTTTTACAACTTAAGAATTTACATGGTAAAGTGGGGGTTGAATCTCCATAGTTAAGAATATATATATATATATATATAAGTTTATCTCATATATAATAATAATAATAATGAAGAAGTTATAATTTAGTTAATTTTTATGAAATTTTTTTTGGGAGGTAAAATGGGGTAAGCGTTTTGACCTTTATCATGTATTGATCCCTATCATGACTTACTGTGCATTTAATTTATATGGCTGCATTAGTTCCTATCCATTTTTAATGCAAACAATTTCTTAAATTATGATGGGCACAATTGGTGGTAAATATGTTATTTACCTAAGCATGAACTATTTTCAAGGATTTTAGTTTTGGGTGGTTTTATTGCAAGGATTAACAATAAAAATTTACCACACAAATATCTAAAAATCATGGCATGAATATTGTAATTTTATCCATAAATAATGACATAAATTCGTAAGTTATCCACATGACATTGTAAGACCCTCAAGTTATGGTCAAATCAAATGTATGAAAAATAGTTTTTTAATAACATTGAAAAAAATAAATTATTTATTAAATTTAAACATTATAACTCACATTGGTTAATGCTAAACTAATAGTGATTAATAGGCAAATCTATTGCCACAGTCCGTTGGGATGGGCTAATAATAAGAGGATGAGAATTTAGAATCACCCACCGGGGATGAAGGACACAACTCAGAGGATTATATACATGTTTCATATCCCCTTAGTAGGTGTGAATGGAATACATATTATATTAAATGGTTTATTCTATGGGAACTTTATCCTTCCCATGGATAGTTTATATGGTGAGATGGTACAATAAAGATAAGTTTTACCACCTAAAAATAACTCATAAGAATCACTGGTGACCACCATAAAATTCATCAAATAATTACACCAAAAATTTCTCCAAAGGCTATTATTCATCACCTAAAAATTCCTAGTAAAAACTTTACAAAGTGGGTTTTGATTTATCCATGAAAAAGTGCAATTTCGATTTTATATGGCAAAAATAACATTTCTACCATGGGTAGAATTCGAGATCTCACATATCCTTCTTAGAGGCACATATAGGTTGTGGATTGAGAAATCCAAATCCCACGGGAATTAATGGCACCTTTAAAGGTTCAATATCAACCACTAGTACTCATTGGGGTTAGCTGCTAGAAACACCTATAAAGGTGTGCCTTGGGGTACCAATTCAACAAATGATTAGTGAGGTTAAAGTTATGCTACATAAATCACTATGGATTCCCTATTTCAGTCCACACAACTCATCACTTGCATCTAGTGAGCAACTTACAATAGAGTGTGTTCACAAATTCATCAAGGAGGAGAGATCATGCGAAGGGTGAAAAGGGGACCTTCCATTGAGGGATAGTTGAAGGTCCATTGTGCCTTGCATCCTTCATTATGTCTCTTTCATATATTATATTTGTCTTACCCTTTCACCAATAAGTGACTACTGCTTCCCATTTAATGAGCCATGTCTTTCCTTGTTTACTTATCTTCTCTTCATTTGATCTATTTCTGTTATGTTTACCTCCATTGTTACTTTTTACTTCAGTTGTATTTTTACCTTTCTAACTAACCATGATTGTATTTTGATTTACTTACAACATCTCAACGTCACAACATCAACTTGGTTTTTGCACACTTAGCCTGTGAAAACCAACACACCAATTGGCGACGATACTGCTCCCTTTAACTTGTGTTGTTTCTAGGACCTCTTACGTCCTTCAAAGACGAATATGAACCACCCCAAAGATTATTTTGGAGCTTTATTGACTAATATAAGCCATCATCTGGCTCTTTTTCTATAGATCTTTGCGTACCATTATAATCCATCAACCAGATCTCTGTCTATGAATTTTTTGCTAGAATATTCTACAAGATATTTATTAAATTTCATTTTTACATGATTAAATCATATTTTAATATTAACTGATATTATAGTTAGTATATAATAATTTATTTAAATTTATTAACATTATAATAATTATGTTGATAGGCATGCCTATTTTGGAATTAGGCTTTTAGAATTTTAATTTAATTATCAATAATTATTACATGGGTAGGAATCTATGGATGTAATACCCTAAATGTATTAAAGTTAATACCTTGGATGTATGCTAGTGGATGTAAATTTGATTGCCTCATATAAATATTTTAAAATGAGAACTGTTTAAAATAGGTAAACAAAACCATTAAAAGGCACTTGTTGAAGGGTTGTGATACTAGGACGAGTATTTCTATTGATTGATAATGAGTCAATTCTTTTTACAAAGGATGAGAGCCTTAGTGGTGATTGAAGCATAAAAACTATGGTTGAAGCAAGAAAACTGATAGCTTGGAAACTTGAATGTAAAAATACACAGAGGTATTTGTAAATAATAATTTAGTATATATATATATGAATGATGAATGTTTACAATGATGACCCACATTTATATACCTAAGCAGGTGTCCTTTTGTGAAAGGGCATGTCTTTTAGACATGCCTTTTCACTTCAACTTAATGGCTATTTAACCTAAATAATATTTAATTATTTAATATTTATATTTATTTTATTTAATTACTTGTTATGAATTATATTCATAACATAGCCCTTTCCTTCGAAAGCTTTGTCCTCAAAGCTTTAATACTGTCGATTTTCTTTTCTTAGTGTCTGTCATATGTCTCGATGTATCTAATCTGGCCATCCTCTCGTCTTATAGCTCATCAATGATATTCTTGTATAATAATAATAATAATAATAATAATAATAATAATAATAATAATAATTGTTTGAATAAGTCTGAATTTTTTTCATTTTTTTTTTAAATAACACTGATTTTTTTAATAATTATAATAATAATAATAATATTAATTTTTTTAAATAATAATTACATAATTTATTATATATAATAATTAAATTGATTTAATTATATAATTAATTTATAACAAAGTGATTATAGTGTTGCGTTGAATCGAATCGTCGTTTGACCAACTTTGAAAAACTTGTGAAGGCCCGCTTAAACAGCCTGTGACAACGTCGACAGGATTCAATGGCGTTGAGCAATGCCGACGTATGGCGTGTGACCTACTATGTTCTGGCAGGCCGACGAGCTTGGTGGAGGGGTCGACAACGGAAACAGTTGTTGTGTCATTTTGATCGACAGGGATATCCCTGCATATAACATGACATAAACACCAAAAAACTTGTAATGCACGTAATCTGTAACTTTTACGAGGCGCCACAACCATTTGGATTATTCCACATCTGTGGATATATTGTAGGGCCCCACCAATCTGGTAGAGAAGATTACGTGCCACCTTTATACGCCCATTGTGCAGTATGGCGGTTCTCAGCACATCACTCTCCCCACTTCCGAACATGCCCAGGATGGCACGAGCAGCTCCTCTCTGGATTTTGATATGCTCTAAAGAGAGCAGGGTCGTGAGCTGACAAACGAGGGCATCGTCGCCAATCCTATCCCTGTAATCCTCAACCCGTGATGCCAAAACCCTAATAAGTTTAAGAACCGAAAGCTGTACTTGAGGATAGGGTGACAGCAACGCTAAGGTGAAATCCCTGCCGTTGTCGTCCAGCTCGACGAGAGCGCGCATCGTTTCCCTGGGCGAAGACAGTGCCAACACTTTGTACCCGTATTCCCCTTTTTCAACGATGCCCATCTCCCCTATCCAAAAAATTCTCGTGCTTGCCACTGGTGGGAGTATGAACCACTTGGCTATGAGAGGATTGCAGACATAGATGGAGGCAGAATAGTTGCGTTGCATCAAGAAGAGGCCTGCGCCTGATCCCTGATATTTAAAAGGTGTAGGTTCCTCCCACCATCTTAGGCGGCTTTTTGGAACTAAAGAGCCAAGGGATAAACAAGAGTTCGTCCAATTGGGTGTGAAGGAGCAGTATGTCCAACAATCTCGTTTTTTCTCCTCCATAGCTCCCACAACAAGCCATGGATTTTTGTTTCGAGGTGCCTCTGCCCATTGTCTCCTGACAAAACTGCTTGATGAAAAGAGTGCATTCCATTGTTTGCACACAGTAGCAAATCTATATAGATATTTTGCTGGCAGCCATGCCAATATATCTTCAATCAAATCGCCTGGTAAACTGTGACACTGTGTAGTGTGAAACAACTGATGCTGTATAATATGAAGAAACTAAAACTTGGGCAAAAGTCGGTAAGGCACTCCCATTTCTTTCTGAACTTTCTCCCATGGCTGCTTATCCAGTTTATCAATTGCAGAGCAAATACTTCTGAATTTTCCCTGAGGTACTCCACATATCTCTAACATTCCATCCAACAATTTTCGATGGTTCAGCTTCACCTCATAGTGCCTGATGTTTAGTTCATCTAAGAGCTCAACCAAAACCTTCATCACTTCAAAATCAGGTACCATTGGGGAATACTGCCCAACAATATCAAAATCACACTGATAGAATTCACGGTAACGTCCCTTAGAAGGGTTATCCCTCCTATAGACCCTTGCTATGTGATATCTTTCCAAATTATTGATACCATACATAGCCAGATATCATGCAAAAGGCACAATCAAATCGTATCTCAAAGATCATACTTCACCACCTTGTACCTTCATATGCAAGGAAACATCATCATCTGAATCATTCCCTTGACCTACATTGTCTTCATCGACATCATTTTCACCCACATCCAAACTTGTTTCATCTAGATCCTCATCTTGATCATTGCCTATGACATCTTCATCTTCAACATTATAATCATCTACTGCTTGATCTTCTTTTGTTTCTTCATTGTTGCTATTATCTTCCTTATTATCGATTTCCTTTCGACATGCTTTAACTTTTGCATATGATTTTTCTAAATGCTAAAATGCTTCTTGAATTTTACTAAAATGCTCAACGTATTCAGGACGTGAACGTAATGGCACATTGTGCTGCGAACAACATTCAAGGACTCGCATCATTATATTGTGCGCCATGGCTCTGATACCACTGAAGCATAAAAACTATGGCTGAAGCAAGAAAACTGATAGCTTGGAAACTTGAATGTAAAAATACACACAAGTATTTGTAAATAATATATATATATATATATATATATATATATATATATATATATATATATATATATATATATATATAGATATATAATGTATGAGTGATGCATGTTTACAACGAGGACATAGATATATAATGTATGAGTGATGCATGTTTACAACGAGGACCAATATATATATATATATATATATATATATATATATATATATATATATATATATATATATATATATATATATATATATATATATATATATATAATGTATGAGTGATGCATGTTTACAACGAGGACCAGCATTTATATACCTAAGCAGGTGTCCTTTTGTGAATGGGCATCTCTTTAGACATGCCTTTTCACTTTAACTTAATGACTATTTAACCTAATTAATATTTAATTATTTAATATTTATATTTATTTTATTTAATTACTTGCTATGAATTATATTCATAACAGTGATAGTGGGGTAGTTATTACCATGAATAAGATTGTGTGTGATGTTTTTAAAATGAATGAGAGCTTATGTATTGGTTTGCACAGGGTCAAGGTTTTTCAACAAAAGGGGATAATATCAATCATTATTTATCTCATAAAGGTGATCGTGGGACAAGTCTTGTCAAAGGTTGAGACACAATCTAGTTTCCATAGGTTGTTACCATTTATCACTTTGTAGTTGCAAGGAGGTTGGTAATAGATACTCTTCTTGTTCAGTGGAGAGTTTTTTCTACCAAGGTTCGTGAAGGTGCTCATGGATAGAAGGAGGCCATGGTTTCACAACACTTTTTTGGTGTTGGTGGTGGTAATACAATTTGGTATTCAAGATTCATGCAAAGGGCTTCATGAAACATTTATATTTGTTGGGTCTCCAAAATGTCATCCACTTTCACCTTCATTTCCATCATTTTACCCTCATTACGTAACTTTGTAACTCTTTAACCCTACATTTGTAACCATTTTCATGATCATATGAGTTTACCATTATTATTTTCCAAGTCACTTATTTTAAATATTTTATAGAATTTATGATTAAGTATTAGGAAATTAACATGTTTTCCTATATATCTAAAAGTGTTATGAGTTTTGTGATGTTGTAGGCCTACTTGGATATTCTAGAAGGGTCTTATTTGGCCACCCAACCACAAATCCAAATTTCAAATTCCAACTCATGAATATTTGTGGAATACTTGTAGAAGATGTGGATCATTAACTATGCACATTCAAAGGAGAAGAATCATGGATGAGAGAATTTTGAGAGGATTTGTATCTTACATTTTTAGGTGATTGGTTGTAACCACAAGAGATAAATGTGGATTTAGGAGAGATCTAAGGATCTATATTTATTGAATATTTATCTTCAACTTTTGTATAAATAGGAGTGCATCCTTCATACAAAGGGTTGCGAGTTGTTAGTTGTTAGTGTTAGTGTTAGTTGCCAAGTTAGTAGTTAGTTGCTAGTTGGAGATTCCAAGTTCCATCCAAGATGTGATTTGTAAAGTGAGGATAGAGAATTCTTGTAATATCTTGTAACTTCATTTTATGAAATACATACTGCCACTTTGAACTCCAAGATGTGATAGTTGTTCAGTGTTCTTGCTGAGGAATGGAGGGCCCCCATCAACCACAGTTTGCATACCATTGTACATATTGGTAACATACTATAGTTATGTTATTTCATTTCTTTTCACCAAGTGTGTTTTCATTTTATGCAAGTGTGATTTCATTTCAGCAGGTGTGAGTGTGATTTCAATTCTGCAAGCATGATTTCAATTCAACAAGTGTGATTTCAATTCTGCAAGTGTGATTTCAATTATGCAAATGCAGTGTGATTTTGATTTATGCAAGTGTGGTCTGATTTCATTTATACAAGTGTGATTTCATTTTCAAGCAAGTGTGATTTCCTTTATGCAAGTGTGGTTTCAATTTCTTTATGTTTGGTTTGTTTTGGATTAGACTGATTTAATTTGTTTTGTAATTAGTTTCAATTGCATTAGATTAATCTATTGTGATAAATATCTGCCTAGTACATATAGTAAAAATATACCTCATTAGTCTACGAACCCCGGGTTGACAATTAATGACAGGGATTTAACTCACAATTAAATCACCCAATAATATTCAAAGTGTTTGATGCAATGGCTATATGAAAAATATATGCCGATTTAGCTTGCTCTCAAGGGTACTAATAAGGCATTAGTTTCTAATGTCACAATAATATTTTAGCCAATGATAGACACTTTTTAGGAAAATCCTTTATCTATGGGTAACTTCTATTTATTTCGTGTTGGATATCAAGTCCAAATTGAAGCTACCACAAGGAATTCATGTGGTTCAACATTTTCTCTATGAAGGAAAACAAATAGAGGATAAAAAATCATTCTCTATCTATTACATAGTAAATATTCAACTCTTTTTTGGTGCAGCTATGGTTGTGTGGAGGAATGCCTATTTTTAGGGGTCGTCCAAACTCCAAACCTATGTCTTCTAAAGATGTGGTCAGGAAAATAGCCCACTTTTACTCATTAATCCCCTCTTTTGTTGGTGCACATATAGTGGACAAAGATGAAGAGGAGACAAGCGGAAATCTGAGCATCAAAGATCCCCCATCCACATTCAATGTTAAAAATTGATGTTGTTTTTGCATATTTAATGGGTATTCACCTACTTCATTGGCTTTGTACCAATGGACCCACTCAAATTGGAAAAACAGTTGAGAGATACTTCATTATTCCAAAGGTTTTTGTATTGGTTAGTTCTATAATCTATGATAATCATAAGAAAGTGTTTGAGGAGGGTCCATATTTTTTGGTAGGAGTGAAACTTTTAATAAACCCTTGATTTACATAATTTAATTATAATTCTATGTCAATTTGAGTTTGCCTCCCCATTCGGCCATTACATTTCTAGTATTTATCAATTTTATATTTAATAGTGAGAATACTTTGAATACCTACATAAAATCATGTCTTGAGAGAGCTATGGTAAGATTGAGAGAACGGTGGTGAGATTGTGCACATAAAACTAGTGTTTATGTTGAGATAAACCTTACTAAATGTCTTTATAAAATTATTCTCGAATTAAAAAACAATAATAATAAATACGTAAAGTTAAGTATTAATTTAGGAAAACACAACAATTTGGTGATGATCCGTGAATGCAGAGGTGTACTTCAGACTATCCATACAAAGACCAAAAACACTCTAAAAAGTATTAAATACCCTATAACATAGTAAATATGGCTTACCGACAACGCATAGTGAGAATAGCTTTGAACTAAATGCATAAAATGTTGCTTTTAAATAAACATCATACATGGGAAAGAGGAGGTCCCACTCCCACGTGGGCCTCTTCTCACCTCCTTACCTCCTTTATATAATGTCCTCATGGACTATTTAAACCTCACGGAGTTTATAAAAAGAAAGGCCTCCTTTTCTAATATATGTTTTTAAAATTTTGTTTATTTATTGTTTTTATATGTTCTTTAATTTATTTTCTAATATATGTTTTTAAAATTTTGTTTATTTATTGTTTTTATATATTCTTTAATTTATATTTGTTTTAATTCTTTTAAAATTTTAAATTTTATTTAATTTTAGTTTATATTTAATTTTTAGATTTATAAAATTAATAAAAGTTAAAACTTTAATAAAAACTAAACATTATAAAATTTTATAGAATTTTAACAAATTGCTTATGATGGTGAAGTTTCTCATATTTAGACATTTTTGATATTTATATTTTGGAAAGTTTTATCTTGAGTTTTATTTAGCTAAATGAAGCCCACGAAGACTCGTTTGAAAGATAAAATCATAGAGAACAATATGAAAGTATTAAATTAAGAAAATGTGAATATTTGCTATGCCTAAAATTTAGCAAAAATGAGAACTCCGAATTTGCAACAAGAAGCTAATTTTCTAAGATTTGCTTTCGGAATTTTGTTGGCCCAAAACCTCTTACTGTTGCAAATTCGTTTCAACTTATTTATTTTTCCAAAGAAATATCCATAGAAAGCAATTCCTTTTTATTTATTAAATTTCAATTTTAAATGAGGAATTTGTTGTGACAATTTTGATATTTTATCTGTTATGTGCAAATCTATTTGGTTTTCTATTGTATTTTTGACAACATTTTTGGAGAAAGTTGTTGGAGAGACGAGGCCAAGAATTTGGAGTAATAACATTGCACCGACATAAAAGGAGAATAAATTTTAGTGATAAGGAGCTCAAAATTTGCCAAAAAATCAAAGTTTCATAATCTTGATAAGCTTAGCTTCAGATCGAAGAGCTTGTCATTCTGAATCTAATGGTGTGAACGACACTCAAATTCGAGCTCGTATGCAGAAGTTAAAGCAAGTCAAAGTTCAGGTTTGACTTGACACGTGGCATGATTGGATGACATGGAAAAGGTCCCAGTGAATGGGGAAGTGTCAAGTGGCAGTTTGCGATTGGGTCCCACATATCGCATATTGGAGAAAAACCGAGGAGCGACTTAAGGAGAATCGGCCCTAGGCAAGTGGCGATGTGATAATTGCATATCACAATCAGACAAAGGGAAAGTGTTAAGAATAGGCCCCCGGCAGGATCCCATTTGCGATTGCGATATCGAAAGATGGAGGAGGAACGAGAATCAACCCCTGACAAAGGCCAGTTGCGATGCGATAAAATAAAAAATCGCAAATTGCAGCGGGAGAATGAAGTAACACCCTGACCTCTGCTAATTGCGATTTGCGATGGGGGGACTTTTAGACCCAATAGTGTATACATTGTATTTTATAACCTCGACGAGTTCACTGCTATCGTAGTGTATGAAATTTGATATTCACTGAGGGAAAGTGTTGATTGTGATTATGATTGGGGTCCCCCGATGCGATATGCTATATGTTGTGTTTTATAATCCTGACGGGTTTGTGTATCGTGGAGTGCCTATTGTTTGGGCTTGGGACTATCTGTCGATGGTTGGACTTCGCCAATTGCGACTTGCGACAGAGCTGCGGAACTGTCGCCTTTTCCATTGGACTGAACACTTTGTATGCGACCACTTGGCCTTAACTACGAGATAAGTAGGGAAGATGATGAGATTTCAGATTTCAGCGGAACTACCAGATTTAACTCCAGATAATGAATTTAACTGGCAGTAAGCTAGATTTGGAGGAGAAAATTGTGGAAAGACTCACAAAAGTCATAACTAAGGCAATTTTCGACCAAATGGGATGCAAAATGAGGCTAGATAGCCATTTTTGGACATTCTGAACTAATTGGAATGACTTTTAGGATCAAAGGAGCACTTCTGGATAGTATTTTTTCAAAGTGAAGCCTATGGTTGCTCTGGTCAACCAGAGTGTTGATTCAGTTTAAGGAGGAGTAAGACGATGGAGATGACCTTGCAAGGGTCTTCCAACCTCTATGTGCTTTCTGCAACAATCATTATAGCAATGTTGTAGCTTTATTTTTTTATTTTCTCTATATGTGGTTGGAGAAAGAGACTTGTTTATGTACTTCAAGTGGGTTGTAGTACTGTTTATGCTCTTGGAAGTTGGAGTAAGGGTTATTGATTTGAGAGCCCTTAACTTGCTGATTGTTTTATGACTAACTGTAGGTTGTCATGTTTTTAGATTCAGAATTATTTACAGAAGAATGTTTCCTTGAAGGGGAAACTAGTCACTCTTTTTGCCAGCACACTTATGTACTCTTTATTACTGAAGAATTTTGAGAATGATGAGAAGGGCTCATGCCTTTAGAGCTGATCCAAGGAGATGTATCCCAGGAGGGGTGCACTATTTTATCAATGGATGGTGTATTATTGATTGATGTATGCTTTTCCATTCAGTGCTTTTGTTTCATGTTTTAAGTTTTCTTCATGAAACTAACTTTCGTAAACACACATAAAATTCATGTTTTTACTTACTATTTTGGAGTTCAAACCTCGAGCACAATTTTTATATTTTGAATGGGGAATTATCAAAGCATTACTAATCTTCTCCATTTCAGATCAATTTGGTATCAAATCACAGGTTTTATTTGTGCAAGGAGGAATTGACTGTTGTTTGCAAGTTAATGTGTTTTAAAGCTCATTGAGGAGAAGGTTTTGGAAGGGAGAGCAAGATTGTTACAATCACTACCACCAAGTTCTACCTCAAATTGTAGTAGAAGCTTCAAGAAAAGCATGTCCCAAGGAGGAGATCCCGCAAGAATGTCAGAGGATGTGAATGCTTTTAGAAAGGCTTTCTTAGACATGGTAGAAATGGTGAAAATCCTCTATTAAGAGAGGAATACCAAATTGCAAGGTGAAAGCACTAGACCTCCAAGAGGAGAATTTTCTCCAAGGGAAGAAGGTAACAAGAATTGTGATAAACCACCATATTCTCCATAATCTTCATGTTTTTCTACAACTCTTATGCAAGATGCTAGTGTAGAAAGTCCCTCATAGAAGGTAGATGGACACGTTTGTACCTTTTGTCCACTTGATGTGGAAGATGAGGTTCTATCAACACCCAAATTCAACGAGCTGAAGAAGATAGCCAAAGAGTCCAAGATGACACATTCAGAATCAAAAGGGAGTACAAAAACATCTTTTTATGTCAATCAAAAGATGAGGTAAATGGTAAGAATTTACATGCTTATTCCTTATGCAAAAGTGTTGACGTAATTTCATTTGCAGCCTTTGAAAAACATAGTAAAGGCATTGGATCCAAGCTCATGACCAAGATGGGTTTCAAAGGGAGGAGGTCTTGGAGTAAACTAGCAAGGCAATAAAAATCCAATGGAGGCCAAGGAGAGGCCTAAATATGAAGGCTTAGGCTATGTAGCAAAAGAAGAATGGTCTTTTAGTGATAACACATGGGTATTGTGTTCCTTTTGCTGTAAGAAAAGACATGAGGAGGAAAGATGTTGGGAGTTGCATCGAGAGTTGGTTCCTGCTTCGTTCCTCAAGCGTAAGGAGGACTCGAAGTGAAAAGAATCTCTAAAGAGAGATGAAGATGTTGAAGAATAAGGGAAGCTAAATTCTTCCTGCCACGCACGATCCTCACGCAAGCAGCGTAAGCCAAAGGAAAACAAACAGAGATAAGTGTGATAATAAGAAATCAACCATCAAGAAGATGTTTATGTCTAATGGAATTGAGACCGAAAAGAGAAAATCTTATCCAAGGTTAAAGTCAAGTGAGCCAAGAGGAGCTCAAAAGAAATTTTGTACTCACTGGAATATCAATGGACATTGGGTCGGGAAGTGTTGGAAATTGTTTCCACAACTTCATCCTGGTAAGGGAAAGAAAATCATGTAAGCACCAAAAAAGGAAGTGACAAAAGAAAAAGTGGTGCAAGATGCGACCATCCCTAAAGTAGCTTCAAAAGAAGAGAAAGTTCAAATAGAGGGTTCATTTACTTGGTTGGGTAAGAAATGGGCAGACTATTTGTCAAGCTGAAGTTTGTAAATTTATGTTTCACACTAGTTGCATATCCCCATAGTTGGGTAACTTGTAAAAGTGATGTTCATAAATAAATCACTTATATGCAATAGTATTTTCTTTAAGCATTATAATGATAATTTGGATTGTTGATAGTCAATTTGAATGGAAAATTTGGGAGTCAAGTTTATTTTATTTTGTAAAATGTATTTCTATTCGTAGTTTGAGAAATCATTTTAAAATTGTTGCATGAGTAGTTGTAGCACATTTAGTATGTTCCAAATGTGTTTAGCACTCAAGTTATACAAGTATTCACTATCTGAGGCTTGTTTTGGTTCATCTGGAAAAGTATTTTCAGGATCTTATCTTCGATAAGGATTTTGCAGATGAGCACCTTGGAATTCTTCTTGGAAAGGATGTTGCTATGGATAGCCATAGAGACATGGACAAGCCGAGAAGAACATTGAACTTGAATTCTTTGGTCAAGTTATATTTTAAGTTCAGCTTGAGAAAAATCCCAGACAAGTACAAGTCGGGGCATTACAAACATCGATTGGATCAAATTTGGAAAAATGAAGGAACTGTACCTTCAAATGCTGAACAATTGAAAGTAAACTTTTGGAGACCAAAAGTTTTTCAGTGGGGAAGAGTGATCAAGAGCTCAATATTTGCCAAAATATCAAATTTTCAGAATCTTGATAAGATTAGCTTCAGATCAGAGAGCTCATCATTCTAAATCCAATGGTGCGAATGACACTCAAATTCGAGCTTGTATGTAGAAGTTAGTGCAAGTCAAAGTTCAGGTTTGATTTGGACATGTGGCAAGATTGGATGACATGGAAAAGGTCCCAGCGAATGGGGAAGCATCAAGTGGTAGGTTGCTATTGGGTCCCACATATCGCATATCAAAGAAAAGAAGAGGATTGGCTTAAGGAGAATCGACCCTGGGCAAGTGGCGATGCGATAATCACATATCGCAATCGCATAAAGGGAAAGTGTTAAGAATCGCCCCTCGACAACATTCTGGTTGCGATTGCGATATCATAAGACGAAGGATGAACGAGAATTGGCCCCCGACGAAGCCTGGTTGTGATGTGACAAAATCACAAATCACAGATGGAGCAAGAAGTATCACCCCGACCACCACCAATTGTGATTCGCGATCAGGGGACTTTCTAACCCGATATTGTATATGTTGTATTTTATAACCCCGACGGGTCTGCTACTATCGCAGTGTATGGCCTCTGGTATCCACCGAGGGAAAGTGCTGATTGCGATTATGATGGGGTCCCCAGATGTGATATGCTATATGTTGCGTTTTATAATCCTGGTGGGTCCCTATATCACATAGTGCCTATTGCTTGGTCTTGGGATTATCCGCCGATGGTTGGACTTCACTTATTGTGACTTGCAACAGAGCTATGGAACCGTCGCCTTTTCGTCGAACTGACCACTTTGTATGTGACCACTCGGCCTTAACTACGAGATAAGCAGGGAAGATGACAGGACCACCGATTTTGGCAGAACCGCCATATTTAACTCCAGATAATGAATTTAAGTGGTAGTAAGCCAAATTTGGAGGAGAAAATTGTGGAAAAACTAACATAAGCCATAACTAAGGCACTTTGCGACCAAATGGGATGCAAAAAGACCCTAGATAACCATTTTTGGACATTCTGAACTCATTGGAATGGGTTTCAGGATCAAAGGAGCACTTCTGGATATGATTTTTGAAAAGTGAATCCTTTGGGTGCTTTGGTTAACTAGAGTGTTGATTCAGTTTAAGGAGTATGAAGATCGATGTGACCTCACAGGGGTCTTCCAGCCTCCATGCAGCAGCCATTACAGAAGTGCTGTAGTTTTATTTTTTTATTTTCTCTATATGTGTTTGGAGAAAGAGACTTGTTTATGTACTTTAAGTGGATTGTAGTATTGTTTATGCTCTTGGAAGTTGGAGTATGGGGTCTTGATTTGAGAGCCCTTAGATTGTTGATTGTTTCATGACTAATTGTAGGTTGTCATGTGTTTAGAGTGAGATTTCTTTGCAGAAGAATGTTTCCTTGAAGGGGAAACTAGTCACTCTTTTTATCAGCACACTTATGTACTCTTTATTATTGAAGAACTTTGAGCATAATGAGAATGGGTCATGCATTTAGAGCTGATCCAAGGAGATGTAGCCCTGGAGGGGTGAACTCCTTTATCACTGGCTGGTGTATTATTGATTGATGCATGCTTCCATTTAGTGTTTTGGTTTCATGTTTTATGTTTTCTTCATGAAACTAACTTAAGTAAACACACATAAAATTCATGTTTCTACTTGCTATTTTTGAGTTCAAACCTCAAGAACACTTTTATATTTTGAATGGAGAATTAGCAAAGAAGTACTAATCTGCTCCAGTTTAGATCATTTAGAATCCCCAAAATTAGAAAGTAGATCTCTCTTTTAACAACTATCATTTTTGGAAATTCTATTTGTAAATTATAAATATTAGTTTTGAGAATGAGGAAAGAGTTCCTCTTCTCTGCAAATTGGAAGCTTTTTTCACTTTTGTAAGGAGAATTATTGCTATGGATTAAGAGGAATACTTAGATCTAAGTTGTTTGGGGATTTGTTTTTCAAGATCTAGTCCTTTTCTTTGAGGCAAATTTTGCACTATTGCAACTCTTTCCTTCAATAGCGGAGTTAATGATTTTGAAAGGACATTTAGAGATCCATTGAGAAATAGAGCATGGAAATTAGATTTTATCAATTTGTATTCAAGTACTTCTATTTGTAAATGCAAATTTTATTCTTTTAATGGTGGATTTGTTTCATATTTTTCACTTTTGTCGAATATGAGAATGATTGTCCTTTAGATCAACTACCTGATCTAATGTTTTTAGAGATCAGTTATTTATTTTCAATTTTCTCTTGTGCTTAATCAAATTTATAAGTTACAATTTACTCATAAATTTTCCATCTAAGATCGATATTATTTACCATTAGAATTAAGTGAATTTTTTTCCTAGTTTTGATGGCTAATCATTCATTGCTTTAAATATCTAAACATAACATTTTTTATAAGAATAATACCAGTTGTTTGAACTATTTCAATGGCCTCATTTTCATCATAAAAGAGGCATGTTAAATCCCCATTCTTTTAAATCACTTTGGTCTTGATTTGGATCAGATTTATGTCTAATTCTAATTGAGATAGGATAGATCATATTTCCTTTCTGTTGTTTGCATATTAGGGTAGATTTGCATTTAGAATTAATCCATTTCATTTTAGAAGTCTCCTTATGCAGGAGTAGACTTAGGTATGGTTTGGTTGAGCCATTAAATCAACTTAAAAACTACTTTCTTGCATGTTCACTGCAAGAAGGTAAGTTTGACTTCCTCTTCTTGTGGATTGTAAATTAGATAGAACACAAGTCAACATGAAGGGTGAGTGGGTAACTAGACCTAATAGAACCAATCAGAACCAACAAGACAAATGAAAAAGGTTCTAACTTGGGACTCTAACTAGGTGGTCTCCCTAAATATTGATGAGCTCATTTTTGGCCATCAATAGGTTCCTATGGGGAAATTCATCCCATAGATGTCCCAATTTTCAATAGTATGAGGTCAACAATCTCAACCAAGTCATTGCCTTGAAGAGTCAAATCTGTGGTATCAAGATGTCCAAGTTTGAATCTATTATAGCCTACTTCATGAGGATCCCTCATATAAGAGAACATGTTTTTTCCATTAGAGAAGTCATACCTGATAGAGAGCTTGTGCATATGATCCTTGGAGGACTCCCCATATCTTGGGAGACTGTTGGGTCCCTATAATACTAGTGATTACCCCATTACTATTGTAGTTGTATCCCTTATTAATATTGTTGTGCCCCTACTGTCCCCATATTGTTATTACTGTGCCCCATAGAATCCCTCTATTGTTATTTTTGTGGCTTTATATTATTATTGTTAGGTCGGCTAGGTTATATTGTGACTCTTAGACTCCTATATATAGAAAGGAGGTTTTGTCATTTGAATCATCCAAGAATTGCTCATTTATGTAATGTAAAGGAGGTTGACCCCTCAAAGAGGCTGAATTCTAAGGCGTGGATCTCTCTTTTCTATCTTTTTGTGAGCTGGTTTCATAACATTTGGTATCAGAGCTTTGGATTCTAGGGTTTCGCTGCTCCAAAAAGGTCATTGTGGCATTTTCGCTATAAATTTTTTTCTGCGACGTTTCAGAAGCTAAAAAAAAACCATTTGAGAAGAAGTCGCACTAAATCTCAGGTCTGAATTTCAGAGCTTTTCGCGCTATATTTGTGGAGATATGAACTGAGGAAGTTGGTCTTTTTGCAGACTCCTGAATTACATTCCAAACAGGTGACTGGGGAAAATCATCATAACTTTCTCTCTGAGCATCAGATTGAAATTTCGTAAGAAGGTACAAAAAGAGGACGAACTGTAGTTTCTTGTATATATTTTTCAGATCCAAAGGTCGAAACAGTGACTCGTGGCATGTTGTACAAGTTCGCTCTACTGAACTAGTCTATAATCAGGTCATATTGGGAGATTGTGCATAACTCTTCCTTGGAGAATCCAAATTGGATCAGACTGGTGGCATTGGAAAGAGGACACAGAGGACTACTACAGGTCGTAATTTCATAACTAGATGATCTGAAATTGCAAAGATACATCAGATTCAATATCAAGCTTCTACAAAGTGAAAAAAGGTGTGTAGTTTTTTTTAAATTTTTGCATAAGCTTGGTTTGAAAAATTAGTTTGAATCGGTAATTGATGCCCCGAGGAAAGAAAATGCAAACACCTAGTAAGAAACTTGAAATCTCTAGCATGAATTATGAAGAAGAGGAAGAAATGCAACATGATATATCAAAATTATGAGACCAAGTGCAACAAGTGTCACTTGCACAAAAAGCAACAAAATCTAAGATGGATGGTTTAAGGAAAGATGTAGAAGCTAAGATGGATGGTTTAAAGAAAGGTGTAGAAGCTAAGATGGATTGTTTAAGGAAAGGCGTAGAATCTAAGATGGATGGCATGGAAGCTAAGATGAATGGCATGGACGCTAAAATTGATGCCATGGATGATAAGATGGAAGAATTGAAGATAATATGAATAAGTTGCTACAAGAAATGGTCACTAATGGTGAAAGGGTAGTAAAGGAAACTCATGATGAGAACAAAAGAAATGTTAATCATGATTCCATAGAATCTAATGTTGGATTGAAGACCCACCATATTCCAAAAATCGATATGAGGAAGTTTGATGGCAAGGATCCCGCAACATGGATATTATAGATGGAGCAATTTTTCGATCTCAATAATGTGCAAAACACACAAAAGGTACATATTGCAACTTTATATTTGGAACCAAATCAGTTTGTATGGTATCAATGGCTTTTCTCTCATAAACAAATTATCACTTGGGCAATTTTTACAGAAGAATTGACAGCACATTATGAGGATACAAAAAGCAACACTTTTTTTAGCCAATTGATAAGTCTCAAACAAAAGGGTTCAATAATGGAGCACATTGAGGAGTTCCAAAAATTGAACATAAGGGTAAAAAATATTCCAGAGGAGCATAGGATTAATGTGTTCATAGGGACTTTAAAGGATAATATCCAACATGATGTTCGCCTTTGGGAACCTGATTCATTAGAGAAGGCATTCAGGTTAGCAAGAAAAATGGAAAGCAAAATTATGGCAACCAGGAAGCATACCACTCACAACTATAAAGATAGAAGTGTTGTTGCCCCTAGTCTTCCACAACCTATAAGGTTAACACCACAACAATTGGAAGAAAAAAGAGCAAAAGGGCTTTGTTACAGTTGTGATAGCAAATACACTAAAGGTCATAAGTGTGCTGAGAAGAAATTATTCTACATAGATTGTGAAGAGGAAGAAGAAAAGGAGCAAGAAAGGTCAAAAAAGAGGATATACTCTAGGAACAAAGCCTAGATAAAGAAGAAATGAATCCGACCATATCTTGTAATGCATTGGCAGGAATTACCACTCCTCAAACCATCAAGATAGAAGGACAAATCAAGAAGAAAAAGGTAATAGTGTTGATTGATTCAGGAAGTACCCACAATTTTATTCATTGTAAGGTAGCAAAAGAATTGAATTGCTTCTTATATCTAGCACCAGAGTGTCAAGTGATGGTTGCAAATGGAGGCACAATAAATTGCTCTGGAAAGTGCCATAATATCAAGCTATCCATGGGAGAATATGTATTGACTAGCCCAATGCTTTCCATTCCAATGGGAGGTGCTGATGTTGTACTAGGAGTCCAATGGCTACAATCCTTGGGTACAATAGCTTTTAATTTCAAGAACTTTTCATGAAATTTTCTATGGAAGGAAAGGAAGTTGAATTAAGGGGTATTGCAGGGAAACCAGGAAAGATAATCAGCTCTAACGGTATGACAAAGCTTCTAAAAAAGGAACAAAGAGGTGTAATTGCACAATTATGTTCGCTAGATGTTTCCACATTGGAATCATCTATTTCTCCAGATCTCCAAAAAGTCTTGGACAATCATTCCAAGGTATTTGAGACTCCCAAAGGCTCCCACCTATTCGTGATCATGATCATGCTATTCATCTGATTCCAGGAAGTGTTCCTCCAAACATCAGGCCGTACAGATATCCCTATGCCCAAAAGAGTGAAATTGAACGTATGGTTGCAGAAATGCTAGAGGCTGGTATAATTCAACTGAGTCAAAGTTCTTTCTCTGCTCCAGTAGTATTGGTGCACAAGAAGGATGGATCATGGCGCATGTGTCCAGATTATAGGGAGCTCAAAAAGCTCACATTCCAGTCATTGATGAATTACTGGATGAATTGCATGGATCAATTTACTTCACCAAGTTGGATCTTCGTTCAGGATATCATCAAATCAGAATGAAGACTGAAGACATTCCGAAAACAACATTTTGAACTCATGAGGGTCATTATGAATTTTTGGTCATGCCTTTTGGCCTTACAATGCACCTTCAACATTTCAAGGTTTGATGAATTCCATTTTCAAACCATTCCTTAGAAAATTTGTGTTAGTATTTTTTGATGATATACTAATCTATAGCAAGTCTTGGAAGGATCATGTTGAACATGTTGACAGGGTGCTACAATTATTGGAGGAGAAACAATTATATGCAAAAAGATCCAAATGTTTCTTTGGAGTATAAGAGGTGGAATATTTGGGTCATATTGTATCTCATGAAGGAGTTAAGGTAGACCCTAGCAAAATTAAAGCCATTAAGGAATGGAAAATCCCCACATCCATAAAGCATCTGCGAGGATTTCTCTGGTTGACAGGGTATTATCGCAAGTTTGTTAAGAATTATGGGAGAATAGCAGCACCTCTAACAACATTATTGAAGAAAGATGCATTTTCATGGACTCCAGAAGCAACAAAGGCCTTCGAACATCTTAAAGAGGCAATGTGCCAAGCACCGGTCTTAGCTACACCAGACTTCACAAAAACCTTTATTGTGGAATGTGATGCTTCAGGAAATGGAATTGGTGCTGTTTTAATGCAAGATGAAAGATCCATTGCTTTTGAAAGTCGTCCAATCAAGGGAAAGTTTTTACATAAAGCTATTTATGAGAAGGAAATGTTGGCAATACTCCATGCACTTAAGAAATGGCGACCCTACCTAATGGGAAGACACTTCAAGGTAAAAACGGATCATGATAGCCTTAAATACTTTTTAGAACAAAGATTATCCTCTAAAGAGCAACAAAAGTGGGTCACAAAGATGTTGGGTTATGACTTTGAAATCATCTACAAAAAAGGGAAGCAAAATGTGGTGGCAGATTCACTCTCAAGAAAGGATGAGGATGTGGAAGCATTGTTGTGCGCCATTTCTATTATCCAACCAGATTGGATAAACGAAGCAAGGGAGGAATGGAAGAATGACGAAGAAGTGTGGGCACTTATTCGAAAGTTACAACAAGACTCCAGTACGTCTGAGACATTTAGTTGGAAAAATGATTCATTATGGTACAAAGATCGCTTATAACTCTGTAAGAATTCCCAGCTAAAACAAAAGATTCTTATGGAATTGCACACTTATCCCTTAGGAGGGCACTCAGGATTTTTAAAAACTTACCACAGGGTTAAGAAGGAATTTTTTTGGGAGGGCCTTAAATCAGATATTCAAAAGTTTGTGGTGGAATGTTTGGTTTGCCAACAAAATAAAGTTGAAACAATTAAGACACCGGGTCTATTACAACCTTTATCCATTCCAAGCCAACGTTGGGAGGAGGCTTCAATGGATTTTATCACAGGTTTACCCAAGTCTGAGGGAAAGAGTGTCATCATGGTGGTAGTTGACAGACTTACCAAGTATGCACACTTTTGTGCATTATAACATCCATTTAAAGCCAGTACAATTTCTACTGCATTTATGGAAACAATTCAAAAGCTACATGGAAACCCAAAGATTATTGTAAGTGACAGAGATCCCATTTTCACTGGAAATTTTTGGACAAAATTATTTTCTTGTCTTGGTACTCAGTTAGCTCATAACTCATCTTATCATCCTCAATCTGATGGGCAAACTGAGATAGTAAACAAATGTTTGGAAGGATATCTTCGTTGCTTTGTATCTGATAAACAGACACAATGGGTCAAATGGTTGCCTCTGGCTGAATGGTGGTATAACACTTCCTTCCCTACAGCAACAAAAATGACCCCATTTATGGCACTTTATGGATATCAGCCACTATCCATCACATCATATTTAAGAGAAAATTTTAAGGTTCAAGTAGTGGAACATCACATTGAACATCAACAACATGTCCTCCAACTCTTCAAGGATAACCTCGTGTTGGCACAGAATAGAATGAAACAACATGCAGATCAACATCGCAACGAAAGAAGTTTTAATGTAGGTGATTGGGTATTCCTACAGCTACAACCATATAAGCAAATGTCCCTCAAGAAAGCTAAGAAGGATAATAAATTATCACCAAAGTATTATGGTCCGTACAAGGTGTTGCAAAAGATTGGTACTATGGCATACAAATTGGAGCTTCCTGCAACTTCTCGATTGCACCCAGTTTTCCATGTTTCATGTTTAAAGAAGGTTATAGGCGACAAGCTCCCAGTTCAAACAATATTGCTAGAACTTGACGAGGAAGGAAAAATTATATTGGAACCAGAAGCAGTCACAGAAACAAGAACTCGACAGTTACGAAATCGATCAATTTCAGAGTATCTTATCAAGTGGAAGAACCTATCCGCTGAAGATTCCACATGGGAGGATGAGAATTTTATACAAAAGCATCCAGAAGTATTGAAGCATTGAGGACAACACATTTTTGAAGGAGAGGGGCATGTTGGGTCCCTATAATACTAGTGATTACCCCATTACTATTGTAGTTGTATCCCTTATTAATATTGTTGTGCCCCTATTGTCCCCATATTGTTATTACTGTGCCCCATAGAATCCCTCTATTGTTATTTTTGTGGCTTTATATTATTATTGTTAGGTTGGCTGGGTTATATTGTGACTCCTTAGACTCCTATATATAGAAAGGAGGCTTTGTCATTTGAATCATCCAAGCATTGCTCATTTATGTAATGTAAAAGAGGTTTCCCCCTCGAAGAGGCTGAATTCTAAGTCGTGGATCTCTCTTTTCTAACTTTTTGTGAGCTGGTTTCATAATAGAGACATTAATTACAAGCATTAGTTTCATAAAATATTTCCCTTCATTTGATGAGACTTTGGGGAATTGCACTCAAGAAGAATCTAGTCTCATTTCGAGAGGAAGAATTTAAAGACAACAAGAGGGAAAAGCTACAACCTTTTCAATGAATGTCAAGAAAAGAAAAGGAAAAGGAATACCTTCCAAATGGAAGTCAAAGAAGTTAGCTCCAACATTCAAAAATAATAGAAGGGACTTTTCCAAAGTCCAATTCTATAAATGTGACAGATTTGGTCACATAGCCCGATATTGTCCTAATAAAAGAAATGCTCAGAGGCCCAACATCAACAATAATGGAAACAACAACAAATTCAGCAATAGAAGGAGAGGAAGAGGTCTTGCATCACATGCAAGTATTGAAGAGTTCCAACACCCTCAAAAGACGTCCAAGAACACAAGGTATGTTGATAATGTTGGAAGTACTCAATATGAATAATTTCTTGTTGTTGCTCTTTATAGATCATCTTTAAATAGCATTGACATCTGGCTGGTGGATAGTGGGGCATCAAGAAATGTCATGGAGTATCGTGAATTCCTCTCAAATTTGGATGAGAGAGATTCTAATTTGAAAATTATACTTAGGGATAGTTGTGGCTCATCCTGTAAAAGGGTATGTCTATGTTTCTTTTCATTTGGATTCTAGTGAAACCATTTATCTACATGATGTGTTGTATGTGTTGAGCTTGAAGAAGAATCATTTCTCCATCTCTACCATGGAAGACAAAGGTTATAGAGTTGCATTAATTGCTGGAAGGGTACTCACTTGGCTAAGGAGATCTAACTTAAGAGGAGCCTTCACAATTGGTGTCGAGAATGAAGGCTTATACAATGTTTTTGGATGACTAATTCAAACATTGGTCCATGATACCACTAATCAGTGTGAGCTTTGGCATCATAGATTTTCACACCTTCATTACAAGGCTTTTCCTAACGTGAGCAAGATGGTTTCTGGGATTCCCAGGATTCAAGTGGATCATCAAGGTGTATGTCATGGATGTGCTAATGGAAATAATTTCAAGGGACCATTCCCTTCTAATAGCAGCCGATTTAATGAGATTATTCAACACATTCATTCTAACCTTTGTGGGTCCATTCTGTTGACATCTCTTGCTCTCAAGTCTTTGAGGAAAATACTCCTGAAAAGGTCTTTTTTTGTAGATGTGAAATCAAAAGCTAAACACTTGAAAATATTTGGCTACCCTATCAACATTTATGTATCGAAAGAGAAGAGATCAAAGCTAGAGGATTCAGGAAAGAAATGTATGTTTGTTTGTTATTGTTAAACTTATAAAGCTTACATGATATATTTTCCAAGTCATAGGAACATTGAGTTCAACTGGGATGTCACCTTTGATGAATATGTTTCCCTTGCAAAAGTAAGGGACTCTCTTGTGCCTAACAACATTAGGAGGGGATGATATTATGAATTTTGATTTAGATCCATCCATGCCCAATATTGACCTTCCAAATGAACCTATGGCACCTTTGGATCCTTCAGATCCTCCTCCTTGTGATCCTCCTTCTAGGAAGATACCTTTGTGGATTCGTGATACATTACAAGATGAAGAGAGACATCTTCAGGGAAAGTAAGCAAACTTGAAGATATCAGGGATATGTTGCATTGATGAGATACATCATACAATATGTACCTTGTAGCTATGAATAAGAAGTGAAGGAACAAGTTAGGAGAGATGCCATGGCCAAAGAATATCAACCTATCATGTAAAATGATGTATGAAAGATTATTTTGAGACCTAAGGAGAAGTATGTTGTGACTTCCAAGTTGATATACAAAATCAAACATGCAGTTGATGGTATTATTAATAGGTTCAAATCTAGGTTCGTGGATAGAAGATTCTCCCATAAATAGGGAGAACATTATGATGAGATATTTGCGCATGTTGCCCAATACACTACCATCTGTTCCATCATCACTCTTGCAGCTCATTAGGGTAGGAGTCTTCACCAGATGGATGTGAAGATAACTTTTTTGAATGGCATACTCAAGGAAGATGTGTATCTGGAGCAACCACAATGATTTGAAGAACATGACAGGGAAACCCATGTTTGCAAATTGAAGAAATCCCTCTATGGATTGAAGCAAGCCCCCACAGATTGGTATGCTCAGATCGAGGGGTGCTTAATGAAGTTGGGATTCAATAGAAGAAATGTCAATCACAACCTCTACTTCAAGATTTTTCAAGGTATGCCTTTGATTTTGCCTTTATATGTTGATGATTTGTTCATGATAGGAGCAAAGCCTATAATCATCCAGTGTAAGAGGGAGCTTGCCTTCAAATTTGAGATGAAAGATATTTGTTTGATGCATTATTTCCTGGGCTTAGAGGTGTGGCAAAGACCTGGATATTTGTTATTGCCAAGGAAAATATGTTTTCAAACTGTTGGAGAGATTTGGGATGATGGATTGCAAATCCATTGCCACACCGATAGAAGCAAACTTCAAGAAATTACGTGGTGAAGCTATGGGACCAGATCTCGCGGATCCTTCCATTAGAGGAATTTTCAAGATAAATGTGCCCATGAAATTTTCACATAATTTCCATGTCATAATATGTAAACCAATCAAAATCCTTTAAATTTAAGAAGAGGTACATGTCTGAAATAATTTTAAATTGTTTAATTTGGGTATCTGTGAAATATTTTATTATTTATTTGGGTATCGACGAATAATTTTATTAGTAATTTGGGCATTTGTGAAATATTTTATTAATATTATTTACTTACCTTACCCATATGAATTAGAATATCAAAAAGGTTATTAATGCAATGTAAATCTTGGTATTAGTGAAAAACTATATATTAAAAATGCAGGCCCATTTGACATTAATAACCATGCCAAAAAAAAACACCAAAAAAATATAGTTAAAAATAATATATATAGATAGTTAAAGGCATAGTCTAACGTATAGACAAAATAACCTTTTTCACAATAAATTTTCTGGTTAATTTTAAACAAAATATGACAAATATTTTTAAAAGCATCAGTTTAAGTTGTTTAATTTGTATAATTGGAGTGCCCCAGGGGTTTTCAGGGTGCTGAATCCATTTATGCATTCAAAAATGCATTTTAAACAAAAAAAAATTCACATTCTTTCTTGAAATTATTTTACCGAATTCTGTTGAAAAAGTTTATTTCGTTTGTAAATTAGATTACTGCGATAGTTAAATATAAAAGATTAATATAGGCAATTATTGTTAAATATAAAATATAAAATAGTAAAATAGTTAAACAAAACACCAAATAAATAGTTAAATATAAATATGTAGCTAAATATAAAATAATTAAATATAGTTAAATATAAAATAGTTTAGTTAAAAAAAATATTTAAATACAAAATAGTTAAATAGTTAAAAAAATGTATTCGAAAAAGGAAAATTACCAGATTCCAGCCAAAAACATAAAATATATAGTTAAAAACGTATTCTATAAAGGACAAATTACTAGATTCCGACTTAAAAATTTATTACAATGAAATTGTGGTGTAAGTCTATTAAAAAATGCCAAAAAAATAGTTAAATATAAATTATATATAGTCACATAAATATAAAATATAAATATAGTCAATTAAATTTAAATATAAAATATATATAGACAATTGTTTTAATAAAAGTGTCATATATTAAGGGATTTCAATAATAGTAAAAAATTATAAATAGTACATTAATTTATTTTATCAAATCTAATGCTAGTCAATATTGTGGAACATAAATAAAAGTAAAGTAATATTAAAAAATTGCCTACATGGAATCTTTTATTAATTTCTTTATTTTTCCCTAGGAGGCCACTTTTAGGCTTAAATTTCTTCTAATGCATGTACTGACAACTGATTGGGGCTTTGATGTTTCTGGTAAACACTAGATCATATATATGTTTTGCTATTAACAACTTGAGCCATTTCATGATGGAACCTTTGCATGCTTACTGGGTGGTCGCAAAACATGTGTTGATATATCTACACGGGACAATCAACTACGGATTGAGATATACCTCTGGTGATCAGTTGTGATTGCATGGATATACAGATGCATATTGGGTTGGGAGTGTTACCGACAGGAAGGGCACATTAAGGTGATATTTTAGTTTAGGATATGCCACGATTTCCTAAATGTGAAAGAAACATACATTTTTTGATCTGAGTATCGCTAAGACAGAGTATATTGCAGCTAGTATGTCAAGTTGTGAGGTAGTTTGGTTGTGGAAGCTCTTTTCAAATTTTTTTGATCATGTGCAAGATACGATCGTGATATGCTATGCAAGAATTTCAGAGAATAAAATATTCCATGAGAAGTCGAAGCACATGGAGATAAAGTACCACTATATCTGAGATATGGTATAAAGAGGAGTAGGGAGGCTCCAACACATCTCAACAAATGAGTAGGTTTCTGACATTCTCACAAAGACTTTTTTGAAAGAAAATTTCTTATTCTTCAGAGAGAAACTTGGAGTGTAGGAGGATGTATCCCCACCTGATAGGGAACATCATTGATCGAGGACACTGAGCATAAGATCTTCCAACAATATTTTGAATAGCCATGAACTTGGTGGGGGTGGGGAATGAGTAGTGGGGCTCCTGGGTGTGGGGATACTCCTTGAAGCCATGGAATTGGTTGAGTACATGCCTCAATATGCATTGTACCCACAAGTCATCTTCGATTCATTATTGACCAAGGGTCATGTTGAGATGGTTAAGATTACCGAGATTTCCACCCATCTGGCTAGTGGGTGAGTAGACTTAGGTGTGTGTTATCTTTATCAAAGTTAGATGAGACTGCCATGGAATTGGTTAAGGTAAAAATATCTCCCTAAGTATTGGATGCAGGTGTTCTACCACTTGATCACTGAGGATCAAGTTGGGTGAGGACCAGTCAATGGACATAGGGTGTGTGTGATATTTACCAAGGTCATTAATGACTGTCATGGACTTGGTTGTGGTAAATTGATCTCCCCTATTGTCATGTGGATCATTCTTCTTCTTCTATGGATAGAGATATTATTATTGAACTAAGATGAGATATACTCCTTCGGGTCATGGAACTTGACTTGAAGACCAGTAGAGTGTGTGTGATATTTACTAAGGTCAAATGTGACTACCATGGACTTAGTTGTGATAAATAAGTCTCCCTTATCGTTGATTATGGATCATTCTTCTATGAGATGAAATGAGATGATCTTCTCTTATGTTGAGTCTTGTACATCCAATATGATACTTATGGTGCAATCAGAAATTCCTCCCAAGCTGAGAGGGAGTATTGAAAAATGGTAGCTTCGGTTGGAAATTTCATCAACAAAATGTTGGAGATGACTCATATTTTCACTTTGAACAAGTCAGCCCAGTGAAGGACAAGTTGGCTAAACAAGTGGAACCTGCATCTTCTAAGTGTTATGAAACCAACTCACAAAGAGATAGAAAATATAGATGAATGCCCTAGAAATAAGCCTCTTCGAGGGGACAACCTCCCTTACATTACACAAATGAACAATTCTTAGATGATACAAATGACAAGACCTCCTTTCTATGTATAGGAGTCTAAGGGGTCATAATATAATCATAGCCGACATAAAAATAATAATGTAAGGGCACAATAATATCAATATTGGGCTTCTATGGGGCACAATAATAACAATATGGGGACTACATGGGCAAAACAATATAATAAGGGGGTTGTACTAATAACAATAAGGGGTTACACTAGTAGTATAGGGACCTAACATGCCCCTCTCCTTCAAAAAGTGTTGTCCTTAATGCTTGAGAAGTTCTTGATGCTTCTGTATAAATTCTTGTCCTCCCATGTGGAATATTCAGTGGGTAAGTTCTTCCACTTGATGAGATACTCTGAAATTGATCTATTTCGTAGCTTTCAATTTCTCGGTTCTGTGACTGCTTTAGGTTCCAATACGATTTTTCTTTCCTTGTCAAGTTCTTGCAATACTGTTTGAACTGGGATCTTCTGCAACTTTTGAATGAGTTCCCACTCCTTTGGGCATATGGATATATTTAAGGCTTGATGCTTGGAGGAACACTTCATGGAATAAAATTAATAGCATGATCATGATCACAACTAGGTGGGAGGCATTTGGGAGTCTCAAATACCTTGGAATGATTGTCCAAAACGTTTTGGATATCTAGAGAAATACATGATTTCGATGTGGGATCCTTTAGTGAACATAATTGTGCAATTACACACCGTTGTTCTTTATTTAGAAGCTTTGTCATGTTGTTAGAGTTGATTATCTTTCCAAGTTTTCCTTTGATACCCCTCAATTCAAATTCCTTTCCTTCCCAAAAAAATTTCAAGAAAAGTTCTTGAAAATTAAAGCTATCGTACCCAAAGGTTGTAGCCATTGGACTCCTAGTAAAACATCAACACCACCCATTAGAATGGAAATCATTGGGCTATTCAATACATGTTCTCCCATGGATAGCTTGATATTATGGCACTTTCCAGAGCAATTTATGGTTCCTCCACTTGCAACCATCACTTGACACTTCGGTGCTGGATACATGAAGCAATTCAATTCCTCGGTTATCTTACAATCAATAAAACTATGGGTATTGCCCGAATCAATGTACACTCTTACCTTTTTCTTCTTGATATGTCCTTCTATCTTGATAGTTTGAGGAGTGTTAATTTCTTCCAATGCATTACAAGATATGGTCAGCTTGATTTCTTGAGACTCGATGTGATCTTTCAATTCTTGAACATTTTTCTTCTTGATATGTCCTTCTATATTGATAGTCTGAGGAGTGGTAATTCCGTCCAATGCATTACAAGATATGGTCAGATTCATTTCTTCTTTCTCGATGTGATATTTCACTTCTTGAACCTTTTTCTTCTTGATATGTCCTTCTATATTGAGAGCTTTAGGAGTGGTAATTCTTTCCAATGCTTTACAAGATATGATCGGATTCATTTCTTCTTTCTTCGGGGTTGGTTACTAGTGTATATACTCTTCTTTTGACGTTTATTGATCCTTTTCTTCCTCCTATCCACAATCAATGTAAAATAATTTCTTCTCAGCACACTTATGACCTTTAATGTATTTGTTATCACAATTGTAACAAAGCCCTTTTTCTCTTTTTTCTTCCAATTTTTGTGGTGTAACCCTTGTAGGTTGTGGAAGGCTAGGAGAAATAACACTTCCATCTTTATAGTTGTGAGGGGTAGACTTCCTTGTTGCCATAATTTTGCTTTCCACTTTGTAACAAAGCCCTTTTTCTCTTTTTTCTTCCAATTGTTGTGGTGTTGCTCTAAAGAAGGTGTTGCTCTTTGTATCCTCATAATGTGCTATCATTTCCTCTGTGAAAATTGACCACATAACAAGTTGTTTATGAGAACAAAGTCCTTTATACCATAAAAATTGATCTAGTTCTAAATATGAAGATGCAATACATACCTTTTGTAACAGTGGTACACCATGTAGATCAAAATATTGCTCCATCTGTAGTATCCAATTTACTGGATCCTTTCCATCAAACTTCCTCATATCGCCTTTTCTTGATTTCAGGAGCTCGATCTTGAAATGACTGTAACTTTGTACTTTCAGATCTCAAAGTTCTGAAATTGTCTCCTGCAGTAGCCCTTTGAGTCCTCTTTCTAACCCCGCAAGTCTGATCAGAATTTGATTCTCCAAGAAAGAGTTATGCCCAATCTCCTAAGATGACCTGATTATATAATGTTTCAGTAGAGCGAACTTGTACGACGTGCCATGTGTCACTGTTTCGACCTTCGGATCTGAAAACTATGCACAGAAAACTACAGTCTGTCCTCTTTCTATAACTTCTTACGAAATTTCAATTTGTTGCTCAGAGAGAAAGTTATGACGATTTTCCCAAGGTCACCTGTTTAGGATGTAATTCGGGAGTCTGCAAAAACCCTAACTTCCTCAGATCATATATCCGAAAATATAGCGAGACAAGATCTGAAATTCGGACCCGAGATTCAGAACGATTTCTTCTCAAATGTGTTTTTTCTTTAGCTTCTGAAACTTCATAGCGAAAAGGTTATAGCAAAAATACCATGATGACTTTTTTTAGATGAAATTATGGAGCTTGCAAAAACCCTAACTTCCTCATATCATATCTCCAAAAATATAGAGAGATAAGATCTGAAATTTGGACGCACGGTTTCGCAAGATTTCTTCTCAAACAGATTTTTTTTTAGTTTCTAAAACATTGCAGAACAAAAGTTATAGTGAAAATACCACGATGACCTGTTTGGAGCAGCGAAACCCTAGAATCCAAAGCTCTGATACCAAATGTTATGAAACCAACTCACAAAGAGATAGAAAAGATAGATGAACGCCTTAGAAATAAGCCTCTTCGAGGGGAAACCTCCCTTACATTACACAAATGAACAATTCTTAGATGATACAAATGAAAAGACCTCCTTTCTATATATAGGAGTCTAAGGGGTCATAATATAATTAGAGCCGACATAACAATAATAATGTAAGGGAAAAATAATAACAATAGTGGGCTTCTATGGGGCACAATAATAACAATATGGGGACTACATGGACACAACAATATAATAAGGGGGTTGTACTAATAACAATAAGGGGTTACACTAGTAGTATAGGGACCTAACAATAAGTCTAATATAAATACACCATCGTTGAATTCATTTGGAGCATCACATCACCACTCAACAAGTTTGATCTGATGTGAAAATCACAGGGACCAATTTTCCTTTCTACCTGTGTTTGACCAACGTTGACTTTTGTTGGCTGAGACTATTCTTTTGTTGTTTGAACAAACTATTTTGGAGGTCAAATATTTTGTGGCATCTTTGATTGTGGTTGATTGAATCCTTCTCTCTATTTTGGGTCATTGATTGAGGTTGATTGCAGGTTCTAACTAAGGTTTGATTGTGGGAATTAACCAACAATTACAGGACTATTTGACATATGTTTAATTGTGACTTTCTGTTGCTTTGATCGAGATTCCTATTAGGAATATTTTGACTGTTGACCAAAATTCAACCTCTTGAACAGGACTTTGACCAGGAAACATTACTGTTGTTTCTCTCTCATTTGACTGATTTTGATTTGGTTGACTTGGAAATTCAAAGTTCTGAATTTGACTGGTTTATGGATGTACTATTGGATTCTATCTCAACTGAACATTTGATGAATATCTAAGAAGCAGAAGAATTGATGATGGGTTTTCCCCCTTGTGGGGCTTTCCTTGGTCTTTGACCAAAAATATCTGTGTCTCCTCTCCCTTGTCATGGAACATTAGAAGCTATAGGGAGGACTCATTCAACTATGTTACCATTCTCATTGTCTAATATGGTATCAACATAAATATTGCGGAGCCAAACTATTTTATGAATGGAGATGTCTTTACTAGTAAATTTATTGAATTAGAACACAATATGAGTAATTTTTCTTTGTTTCCTATAGTCATACCTACACTGTTCTCAATCACCGTCACAAGTGTATTTTTACTATTAACTAATGAGAGTGATAAAATGCAAAAGAGGTGGGACATGGGATGGGAAAATGTAATTATTGGTATAACCTACCTCTTTATCAGTAAATTGGACATCCGTGGATCTAGGGAACCAAAGGGAGGTTTATAGATCTTCCTCCTAAAAATGCACATCTTCAAATTCTACAATAATTCAAGGTTTAATGGTCTTATGTCAATTCATGATTGTAGCTCTAGATATCTAACAAGTTTGTTTCAAGTGAATTAATTTTTGAATGTGAAAACCAAAGTAGATGTTGCTCCATGAGTATTTCTAGTGATTCAAACATATTAATAGGGAATTCATCCCATAAAATATCATGTAAACATTAAAACAAGCACTTGTCTTTAAATATAGAAACAATATCACTAAAATATACACTTTCTTAGTAAAAGGATGAGTGAACATGTGCTTCAAACCAATCTTGAAGCTTGACCTTCATTCGGTTGTTCCACATTGCTACTAATTTGCATTTTCTAAGGTTATAATGATGAAACCATGTTGTTGTTTATTTTATATACCAAGTGTCCAAAAAATGTGTGCAATAGTCTAGTATGTTGACATAATCAACCTTCCAAAGGAATCTTTGATAGTTGTTGATTAATTAACATGTAGGGTATTAGAGATGAGTGGAATGCCAAAATCCATTCCTTAGCCTTTAAGCATTATTAAGTTTAAACAAATAGAAACTAGCTCGTGCACAAGGATCATAACATTCTAAACATAATTAGGATATATAAAAATAGAGAGGTAGTAAGATCAAGCATACAACCTCATTATATTATGGATATTAAGGATGGAATTTGGGAATTACAACTTACATGTGACTAGAGTGAAACATTGTCATAGTAGAGCACAAATCCATGAAATAATGAAAAAAAAATTCAGCAAAACTCTATTAGATTGAACATAAATCTAACCAATCCTCTCATAACATCTTCAAACTCTTTACAATAATGTCATAGTACATATTTATAAGCCAATGAGGAAAAAACTAAATATTTCAAATAAATCTATGAATCTAACCATTGTAATACATTAGCAATTAAGGTGTTCGACCACTTTAAGGAAAATGTGCAAAAGATCTTGATACCTTAGCTCTATGATCAATCCTCAAACTTCTATTTACACATGCACTTGAGCCTTTGTATCTATATGTATTTATCATATCTCTCCTCTATTTTCCTATGTTCTACACCTATAGTCCTTGGGAAAAATGAAGTTGTAGCAGGTTATATACAAAAAATACACAGGGACACTTACCCATGATCCTTTTTTGAAAATTTGAAAGGAAAATACACTATGTTTTGTTTAAAATTGACCAAGTTATCTAATATAATCCTAAATGGGGAATATATGGGGTAAATGTATTTGTAGTAGTGGTAAGCCTAATAAAGAGCGCAAAATGATTGTCATATCTTCAGAAGAATTACAATTCAACAAGAATCAACATGGCTTAGGATATGCCAAAGGTATCAACTTTCATATTCCAAAAAATTTCAAACGGTTCAATTTTTGAATGTAGTTATTCTTGATGAAAATTTGAACAATCTAAAAGTTAGTGAAGAAGTGCATAATATTGATGATATAGTAGATGATAAATACATTGAGCGAATCCGTAATAAATATCAAGATTGTTATAGAGTTGGCCATATGTAGACATATTGTTTTGATATCCATGTTTGTCATAATTGTTGGAAGACAATTCATAATTTATATAGACTTTGACAAAGTAGAAGGGATAAAAAGAAAAAAAAATCATTATGTTTAGGTAACTCTTCATAGTGGAAATTAAAAGCCAAGATTTTGAATAAGTCTCACCATCAAGTTCACAAATAGGTATTTACAAATACAATGGGAAACCATAAAAGAAAGTATGTTTTAATCATTTTTTATGTATGATACTTTTGGGCATTATCAGAGCTCAATTCTACATGTTTTTTTAATTGAAACATGAGACAAATATGGTACTCTCTATGTTGGCATTATGAGACAAGTGTTGTCCTTGATGGAAAATCACACTAATGACAAATCATAGTGCAGAAGGATAGCAGTAAGGAATTGATGATCAGACTACAAGTATGAAGAGAAAATATATACATGCAGGTTCACTATATACCAAGTCGCGTATACGCAGGTTCACTATATACCAAGTAGGGTATACAAGCAGGTTCACTATATACCAAGTCGCGTATACGCAGGTTCGCTATATACCAAGTAGGGTATACACGCAGTTTCATGAACGGAAAAGCACGTACATGTCGGAAAGCTTACTTTTGGTCCATGGTAGTTAGTCCTCGGTATTTGAACCTATGGTTTTGGACCATGGTATCTCGACAAGTGTGTTGAACCCAAGTATTGGGCTCTTGGTATTGATTTATTATGGTTTTGGACCATGGTATTGAGTAAGGCCTAAGACTATAAAAGGAGGAGAAGATCATTAGGCAAAAATGAGGAGCAAGGAATGGATGTCTGACGAAGGGGGAAGATCTAGTATTGCTGGTTATCTGTTTGTGATGATTGGCTAAGTTTGGATATGACAGCGAAGGTATAAGTAATTATCTTTAGATCTGTAAGCGGGTTGTCTCTGGTGAAAGCGCATATACACGCGGTTTTGATATAGTCAAGTAGTGTATGCATTATGAGATTGGTGTTTCAGGTTGCTGTTGATTCTAGTGGTTGTTGCAGAGTTTTGGGCTCTGGTTTGTGTTCTGTGTTTTTGATGACAGGGTTTCAGTGATTCAGTATTGGGTGATTTAGAGATTTATGATGCAAGTATAAGTTGATGATCGTATTGCAGCAGTGATTGTTTTGTACTCATGGATCCAGTCTGAAAATTTGTGAAACGTGGTCCCTGAAGAAAAGAAGGTTGTAGCCTTCTGTAGGTCAGCACCTACGTACTAGTATATTAGCTAGTACAAGAGCTGAGGGGGTTGTAGCTCCCTTCCAGAAGTAGCTGGAAAACGAGAGAGGGTTGTAGCCCTTTGCAGGTTGAAGCCTGCGTGCTGGTAAAGGACTGCACCAGTACATTGTAAAAGAAGTTTCTTATTAAAGGAAGAAAGAGACGAATTGCAGCAGGTGGTTTTCACCCACATTGGGTTTCCACCTTATATCTTGGTGTTCATGTGTGCTACTTATGTGTGATGATCTGTTATGTTTTACTGCACCTGATTACTGTTATTATGGTAAATAATGCTCTGATAAATTTACTGAAGATAAGCTAACTGAATCATAATATTACTACATGTACGCTAGTTGCATTTAACACAGTCGCGTATATACGCCGATATACTGAACTGAAGCCGCGTATATGAATCTGAGTATGAAATTGAAAAGTATTTGATTTGATAATACTGATTCACCCCCCCCTCTCAGTATTATTTCCAACAGTTGGTATCGGAGCAGGTCCTTCAGAGATAACTTGATCGCTTGAAGGAAAAGATCCATCAGGATGACTAATCCAGAAAGAGAGGCACACATCAGGCCACCGATCTTTGACGGGAACAATTTTACCCACTGGAAGATAAGAACCACTGCATATCTACAATCACTTGGAGCAGAAGTTTGGGGAATCGTAGAAGGAGGATACAAATTCCCATCAGCAACTCCTACAGATGCAGCAGAGAGAAAGCAATATGAGCTCAATGCCAAAGCTGTTACTGTCTTATTGGGAAGTTTGACACAATCAGAATTTATGAAGGTCATGCATTTCAAATCAGCTAAGGAAATATGCGACAAAATCATTCTGAGCTACGAAGGAGATGATCAGGTAAAAAGAGAAAAGCTTCAAACTCTCAAAATCCGGTGTGAAAATCTTAAGATGCATAGTAATGAAAGCATAGCTAATTATTTCCTGCGTATGGATGAAATTGTAAATTGTATGAGGGATCTGGGTGAAGAATTTAAGGAAGTCATCTTAGTTGAAAAGGTTTTGAGATCTCTGTCTGCTAAATTTGATTCCAAAGTGTCTGCCATAGAAGAAAAGGAGAATCTGCAGAAAATCACCATGTCACAGCTTCACGGAATCTTAACTGCTTTTTAAATGTGAAAAGAGGGACCATTAGAAGCCGCATTCGAAGCATCAGGATACATGTCAGAGGAAGAAGATGAGGTAAATTTTGTCAAGAATCTTGAACGGGGAACTGGACGGTTCAAAGGTAAGCTACCTTTCAAATGTTTTTCATGTGGTAGAGTTGGTCACTATGCTGCTAGATGCCCTCATAACAAAGGAAGGATGTCTGAAGAAGGTAATAGAAGCTATTATACCCATGTTAAAAGTAATGACTCATTCAATGGTAGTGAAGACATTAGAAGTCTCATGGCATATGAAAAGAAGAATGCAGAAACTGAGGAAGTTACCAAATTAAACGAACAATTGGAGACAGTAACCAGGGTAAGGGAGAAATTGTAGGATATAGTAAATGATCAGAGCATAACAATTCAGAGACTTGAATCAAAGATCCTGTCTCTAAAAGAAGATCTTGAAAAATCAAGAGAGCAGAACAGAGAAGCTCTTGAAGATCAAGATCATGAAGTGATCAAATTAAAGCAACAAGTGGAAGAAGGAAGAAAAGCTGAAGAAGACCTAAGGAATCAGTATCTGGAAATGGAAGAACAACATCAGGTTGAGGTAAATATCTTAAAAGGTAAATTAGAAGAAAAGGATAAATTGTTGCGATTTCAAGATAGTACTAAGATTTTGGATGACATTCTTGGTAGTCAAAGATCCCCTATTATCAAAACTGGTCTTGGTTTTTATGAATCTGTTAAAGGTGAATCTAGCTCACAAGGTGAGGCAAGAAACTCTAATGAGAAATCTGAAATGCTCAACAAGGAACAACCAAGGAAAGAAATTCCTCAAGGAAAATCCTTTACTCCTAACTATGGAAGTGATAGACGATTATTTCCTCCACTGAATAATGTTGAATGTTATGTATGTCATAATCTTGGACATGTTGTAGCCAGATGTAGAAGTAGAATGGTTCAAGACCATCACAAAAGATCATCGCATCCCAGGTATTTCAGAGGATATTGCTTTGCCTGCAATGCATATGGACACAAAGAAATTGATTGCAATAGAAGGAACATGAAATATGTAAGATGTTATACATGCAACAAACTTGGACATAAAGCAAGGGAATGCAGGAGCAAATTTCAAAATTCAAAACAAGAGGACCATACATCATCACAGTTCCAGGAATTGAAGAAGACAGAATTTGAGACAGAAAGGTGTGACATAACTCAGTTCGCTGACATAACAGACACAGGGGAATCTGAAAGTGAAGAAATTCAGTATTCCATCTTGCATACGCTGATATAATGAAGATAAGTCGCGTATATACGCGAGTTGCAGGCTGCAGAGTCGCGTATATAGAGATCAGAAGAAAGGGCAGCAGAACAGACCCAGGAAATGGTTCGGTCATGGTTGGCTCAGGCTCAGGGGGAGCATATACTTCAAATAATGCATTGTTGGCATTATGGTTAGAAGTTGTTGATAAAGTCTATGAAGCTAAATGATACATCTTGCTGTTTGATCAAAGGAATGGTATTGCAGGTTTGGATGCTGATGCTTATGGTGCAGATCATATATGATGAATGATAGTCATGGTCTTGAATGAATTGCTGGTCTTAGAACTTGCACCTGCTCAGGGGGAGCATGGATGGATTGATACAACTTGGCATATACAAAGGGGAGCTCAATCAGAAACTTCAACATGTACTCAGGGGGAGTATGGACAGCAAAAGGTATACCAAGGAAGAGAATATCTTGGTCCGCCCTTTGCCCTTGATGTCAAAGGGGGAGAGTGGCTTGGTGTGGTGGTTGCCATCAAGTCCAAAGGGGGAGATTGTTGGCATTATGAGACAAGTGTTGTCCTTGATGGAAAATCACACTAATGACAAATCATAGTGCAGAAGGATAGCAACAAGGAATTGATGATCATACTACAAGTATGAAGAGAAAATATATACACGCAGGTTCACTATATACCAAGTCGCGTATACGCAGGTTCACTATATACCAAGTAGGGTATACAAGCAGGTTCACTATATACCAAGTCGCGTATACGCAGGTTCGCTATATACCAAGTAGGGTATACACGCAGTTTCATGAACGGAAAAGCGCGTACATGTCGGAAAGCTTACTTTTGGTCCGTGGTAGTTAGTCCTCGGTATTTGAACCTATGGTTTTGGACCATGGTATCTCGACAAGTGTGTTGAACCCAAGTATTGGGCTCTTGGTATTGATTTATTATGGTTTTGGACCGTGGTATTGAGCAAGGTCTAAGACTATAAAAGGAGGAGAAGATCATTAGGCAAAAATGAGGAGCAAGGAATGGATGTCTGACGAAGGGGGAAGATCTAGTATTGCTGGTTATCTGTTTGTGATGCTTGGCTAAGGTTGGATATGACAGCGAAGGTATAAGTAATTATCTTTAGATCTGTACGCGGGTTGTCTCTGGTGAAAGCGCGTATACACGCGGTTTTGATATAGTCAAGTAGCGTATGCATTATGAGATTTGGTGTTTCAGGTTGCTGTTGATTCTAGTGGTTGTTGCAGAGTTTTGGGCTCTGGTTTGTGTTCTGTGTTTTTGATGACAGGGTTTCAGTGATTCAGTATTGGGTGATTTAGAGATTTATGATGCAAGTATAAGTTGATGATCGTATTGCAGCAGTGATTGTTTTGTACTCATGGATCCAGTCTGAAAATTTATGAAACGTGGTCCCTGAAGAAAAGAAGGTTGTAGCCTTCTGTAGGTCAGCACCTACGTACTAGTATATTAGCTAGTACAAGAGCTGAGGGGGTTGTAGCTCCCTTCTAGAAGTAGCTGGAAAACGAGAGAGGGTTGTAGCCCTCTGCAGGTTGAAGCCTGCGTGCTGGTAAAGGACTGCACCAGTACATTGTAAAAGAAGTTTCTTATTAAAGGAAGAAAGAGACGAATTGCAGCAGGTGGTTTTCACCCACATTGGGTTTCCACCTTATATCTTGGTGTTCATGTGTGCTACTTATGTGTGATGATCTGTTATGTTTTACTGCACTTGATTACTGTTATTATGGTAAATAATGTTCTGATGAATTTACTGAAGATAAGCTAACTGAATCATAAGATTACTGCATGTACGCTAGTTGCATTTAACACAGTCGCGTATATACGCTGATATACTAAACTGAAGCCGCGTATATGAATCTGAGTATGAAATTGAAAAGTATATGATTTGATAATACTGATTCACCCCCCCCTCTCAGTATTATTTCCAACACTCTACACCTAAAAAAGGGGAGTACATTGATGGAGTATACTGATATCATTATCAATGGTTAGTTGTCAACAAAAAAAACCAGCTACAGTGATGAAAGAGATCTTCAAAAAGAAAAGAATCCAAAAATCACAGTTGGATCCCTTTGACATACTTCTCACCTTTCATTTCATAAATGGGTATGCCAATATTCAAGCTTCAAGTTTTGAATTCTTATAAATCAGAATTCAATTAGAATTTGGGAATTTCAACATGGAAATTTCCCTTCTCAATAGGGTATCTATAAGAATTCAACTATTCATTGGATCATGATTGACACTTAATTTTACCTAATTTTAGAGAGTTCTTAAGCGATTTTATTTGTTCATTGATAGCATAATGGTGATTCCATTTGTTCACCGATTAGCAAGGGAAGATTTAGACATAGTAATTGTTCAAATTTTTAATTTCCAATCTCTTTCAAATTTCATTTCAAAGAACCATGAAATATCCATATAGGTGATTTCTTAAGAATATCTTATGAAAGCTTAGTTTAGAGGTTTCAAATTGAAGAATGAAGATGATACTAGTTTATGCATTGTTTCGTGTTGCTTTACTAGTACAATTATTGAAACTTTTGAGGAGGGAGGGAATGTAAGACTATGCGTCTTTATACAATCGAAAAGTCCAAGGTCATATTTTTATAAGTTGTCATCCTTATTGACTAACAAAGTTTCATACTTATTCATTGATTTATGTATCAAGTCTAGGTCTAGAGATAGTTATACAATACAAATTAATATCATAATATGAATATGTCATTGAAAATAGATGAAAATCTTTATCAACAATTATTATATTATGTTTCGTTACATATATTAATGTGTTCTATTTATTAAAAATGGTCTTTCTTTAATGTGTGACAATCCCTATAGCTAACCCTCTTGTAAATATCATTATGAATTTTAAGTCATGTAAATTACGTGGAATTGTAACACATTGACTAGATGAGAAGTGGATACAGATTCAAAGGATTTAGGAGAAGGAGATTGCTTGTAAACCCAAGCCTTTCATTCATTACATCACCTAAATATTTTTTGGTTTAACGAAACTACTATGCAGTCATTGAATGGAGGATATGGGCCTCCTGAGTGGAGGACGAGTCAAAAGAAATTCTCTCATGAATCATGGTGGCAGAGTCAACATGCAAGAGAAGTTGGTAGAGGAAACTCCTGACAGGGATATGAGAGGGGCATCGGTTGATCATCAAAGGATTTGAGTATTCAAGGATTGGTGAATTATTATTTAGAAGTTCATGCCTTGAGAGAGAGTGTCTAAGAACAAGAGGGAGAACACAGAGTGAGTCTAGTCACTGGTGTGGCCGCATGGAAGACTCAGACCCCTTAAGAACCTGTGTTATGTGCATGAGAGACAGATTCCCTAAGTTTACTGAGGCTTGTGTTGTGCATGCGTGTTGTGATTCTAAGGTCTGTGTTGTTCGTGTGTGTTGTGATTTTGAGGCCTGTGTTGTTTGTGTGTGTTGTGATTTTGAGGCCTATGTATGTGCATGTGTGTTTTTTTTTACTAAGACCAGTGTGTGCGTCTGTGTCTTTTGTGCCAAAGTAGGTTCAGTGGAGCAGTGACACTCAGGTGCTTTCTGAGTTGATAAACTGATAAGGGCTAACTAATTGATAACCATCTGAACAATGGATTTCCTCGCGACTGATAAACCATTGCAAACTTGTCGGGTTGATAAATTATTAACTAGGTTGAGGCACTCTAGTACTAGTTGGGGATGATAAACACCAAATGTATCCTCAAGGATGATATCACTGGGGTTAGAACTCACTTATAAACTACTTGGATGAATGTTCTCTTCACTCGTATAATATATGATCTAGTTAATAAACCTCCAATTATGGATATGTAATCCATCTCGAGAACTAAACTAAGACTCTTTTTGCCTTGCTTGAAACCTAGTGGTTGTTGTGTGATTGGTTGAGGTCCCTATGGTGTTGCAGTGGGGAGCTATAGAGAGAGGTCACTTGAGGGACCCTTGCTAGGTGTGATTGGTTCAAAAATCCTGAGCAATTTACCTCCTCAAACTCTCGCTTGGGGGTGGAAGACTATAAGAAATATTGCAATGTAGTTGGCCTATGGTTGGGTGGAGAGTTGAAGTCCCACTCTCAATTGCCATTCATTTGAAGATAATAAGATAAGTTCCTACTTGTGTACTTGGTGCATTGAAAATATGAGTATTGTTGATATGTGATATATATGTATCAACACTATTAATGGAGAAATATGTTATTCTTTTCTATCTATGATGAGGTGCTTTATGTATATGTATAACTCTCATGGTTAAGAGGGGCTTGGAGGCCTTTGTGTTAGTTAATACATTCATGAAATGTATATCTATTTATATGGTCCTATGTGATTGCATGATGTGGTTGACTAAGCTATTACAATGTGTGAATTCCATTGGTTTGCATGTTATAGATATTTTAGCTCTCGAAATGTTCGAGACCACGAATGTGTTTGTCGAGTAGGGAATTTGTATGATGTATCATATGGTTTATTAGTCAAATATAATCAACAAGGATATAGTTGTTGAGAAAACCAGGTTAAAATTTGGGCAAGAGGGTTGGGTGTTACATTGTCATATATTCGTCGAAAGAGATGAAGGCACAAGTCGATGGTGGGAAAAGACAACGTAGCTTCGCCTTGAGTTGACCAAAGGGCACTCAAATTTTATGGTTAGTCGAGGCTCAAGTTGAATCGATGATTCATGCCTTGTAAATAGATAGAAAGGTGTTATATTTACATGAAGAATGCACAATAACCAACATGGGGCCCATCATAAGTGGACCTAGATTGTCGGGGTACCCAATTCATCTGAGGTTCCTGATCGATGATGTTGTGGCTTATTTGTTACTTACATGTATAAATTTGTTGGCATAGGGTAAGGGTCACCGAAAAATATGGTACATATATATCCTTCATTATTGTCCTAGACCAAATTTACGAGGGCATTTTTTAATTATGTCTCAATCTTACTAATTTTCGACCTAAACAAAGGTTTCGACTAGCTGTCAACATTGAATTTCCATCGACCCAGATCAGGGTCTCGATTAGGCATGTTAAGTTGATTGTTGATGGTAAGTTGACTAGTTGTGTTAAGTCGTGTTAAAAATATAGAACTGCAGTCAAATTCCACTTTGGACTACTCATTTGATGGATGTGATGATGGAATTGAGTTCCTCTTTTTGAGAGGATCAAAATCGACCTAAAGATCACCTCGTTCGGATAGGCAAAAGTTGGTTTTTGATTTTGTGCACCCACTCATACATATTGGATTAGGTCGGCTTCATCCTCATGCACACTTGGACAGGTCGGCCTCAACATCAAGTGGACATTATTAGACACCCCTAGAAGCATATAAATACAAGTGACCTAGAAGCTCATTTGATGATCACAACATCAAGCATCTTATTCTCTTCTATCTGATATGGTTCGGTATATTGGCGAAGGAAAAGGTCGTACGAAGGTCCAAAGTCTCAGACCTGAAGTTCGCACAAAATTAGGGTTTTTTCTTTGGATGATGGCACAAAACTGGGAAATTTTGTCCCTTGACGCACGCATGCTATGGGCAAGACAACATTCATAAAGCTATAGATGCTTGCTTGCTAACTTGAAGGGAGCTTCTAGGCGTTTGACTATAGTCGACCACCATCTGAAGTTTTCTGAAGCTATATGAAGTCTGAATCAAGTTGTCTCTGATATATTCTGCCACTGTAATCTAGTTTCTGAAATTGTTGGGTTGTATTGCTGATCATATTGTATTGGGCTCTTTGTACTCTCTGTTGAACATTTTATGACAATCTAATAGAAGAATAATTTCAAAGGGTTTTCTCCCTAGTGGGGTTTTTCCCTGATCTTTGACCAAATGTGGTGTCTCTTGTTGATGTGCTGAGTGTTTTCTTTGTCATTTCATATATTGTTCTATCTTCAATCATTGTTGATGAAGGTAAAGACTAATTGTAATTGAAAATATTTCTAATTGAAGTTTGGAATTGGGCTAAAGTAGTTGATACAACATAGAATAATCTGAAAATTAACATGGTATCAGAGGCAAGGTGAAGGAAAATTCCAAAAGGAGACAAGCCTTTAAGCAAACACCTTTGGAAAGTTGAAAGAACCTATCTAGTCAAAATCAAGATGACTTCCTTCTTCAAGAGTGATGAGAAGCTGGTTGACTCATATAATTTTGTTGCATGGAAAGTTAGGTTGGAGATCATTGCTCATAGCAATGATGTTTTGGAATACATTCAAGGATAGATACCTGAGCCTCCGGATAATGCATTCGCTGCTGCCAAGAACAAGAATAAGAAATGTGAGTTGAAAGCAAAACAAATTATAGTTGATGGTTTACAAGATAATATACTTGCATATGTTGGAAACTTGAGAAGGTATAAAGACATGTATGATAAGGTAGCCGGCATGTTTGAGATCAACAATTTGAATGAAATACGCACTTTGAAAGATCAACTCAAAGACACCAAGATACATAAAGGAGATTCCATACAATCCTACATAATGAGGATCTCTCGTGTTAGAGATCAATTGCTAAGAGTTGGAGAACATGTGCTAAAAAATGAACTGGTGGTCATGACTCTAAGAGGTCTCCCTTATATTTGGGAAACATTCATCACTACTGTAAGCAAAAAAAATGTCCTCCCTTCATTTGACAAAATTGTTGGAAATATCACTCAAGAAGAGTTAAGGATGATAGGAAGAGGAAGGATTCAAAAGCATGAAGAAGGAGAACCCGCTACATACATCGCTCATGACAAGAAGAAGAAGAAAGGGAAAGGAGGTCCATAAAATTCAAGAAATCCTCCTCCTCGAATTTTGGTGGAAGAAAGGAATATGTGAACATTGAATGCTACAACTATCATAAGAAAGGGCACTATGCTCGAGATTTCCACAGAAAGAACAATGGACCACATTCTAATACTAGAAGCAACAAAAACAGGTTCAATGATTAAATAAGGAGAGATGACTGAAGGAATGAATGCAATGGGAGAAATGATAAAAGAAGAAGAGATGCTCCAAGTGACCATGAAGAAGATTTTCGTCCACAAAAGAAGTCAAAATTATCCAGGTATGAAAGTAATGTTGTAAATCAATCTGAATATATTCTTATTTCCACTCTTACTAGTTCATCTCCTCTGGATTTGTGGGATAGTTGGTTGGTTGATAGTGGGGCCACTCATCACTTCTCTGGTTACAAAGAAGTTCTCTCTAACTTGGTAGAGAGGGAGTCAAATTTGAAAATCATTCTTGGAGACAACTCCACTCATCCCGTTAAAGGTTTTGGATCCGTCAAATTTCATTTGAATTTTGGGCAATATATTGTACTGCATGATGTAATGTATGTGCCTGGGTTAAAGAAGAATTTGGTATCAATCTCTGCTTTGGAAGAAAAAGGGATGAGGGTTTCCTTCATCAAGGGAAAATTTCTTACTTGGCCCGTTGGATCACTTATGAAAGATGCATTCACTTTGGGAACAAGATATGAAGGACTCTACAGGGTCATTGGAAGACCACTACTAGCATTGGTTCATAATACAAATCATCTAAGCGAATTATGGCACCAAAGGTTGGCTCATCTTCATTATGATGCTCTTTCGAAATTGGAGAACTTGGTCTCAGGGATTCCAAAGGTTCAAGCTCAACATGATGGAGTATGTACAAGATGTGCTAGTGGAAAAATGACAAGGGGACCATTCCCCTCTAGTGAAAACAAGACCACTAACATCCTCCATCTCATTCATTCCGACATATGTGGACCAATGCCCGTGCACTCTATTAGTGGATATCTCTACTACATCACATTCATTGATGAATTTTCAAGGAAGACATGGATATACATTTTGAAGCATAAGGATGAAGCCTTTGAAACATTTAAGGAGTTCAAAGCATTGGTTTAAAATCAAACAAGGAAGAAGATCAAAATATTTAGGTATCATAATGGTGGAGAATACATGTCAAATGAATTCATTGACTTTTGCAAAAAGGAACGTATCAAGAAGGAAACAATTGTGCCATATACTCCCGAACAAAATGGTCTAGCTGAAAGAAAGAACATGTCTATAGTAGAAGCCACTCGAGAAATGCTCCATGATAAAAATTTGCTTATATTTATTTGCGCCGAAGTTTCACGTGCTGCCGTATATGTTCAAAATAGGGTGCCTCATCAAGCTTTGGAAAACAAAACTATGGAAGAAGTATTTACAAGTGTGAAGCTCGACATTAGTCATCTTTGTATATTTGGATGTCCCGTATATTTCCATGTGCCGAAGGACAAAAGGAACAAATTGGAAGCTACATGAAGAAAATGTACATTTATTGGGTATTGTGAAAATTCTAAAGCATTTAGAATATATATTCCTGGTCAAAGGAAGGTTGAAATTAGAGGGATGTTACATTCAATGAATATGCTGCTCTTGGAAAAGCGAGAGACCTTCCTCTACCTCTTCCTCCTGAGAAGACTGGTGATATGGATATCTTGGATGGCCCATCTGTTGCCCGAATATGAGGCTGATATTGTTCGTGATCCCATGAAGTCCATGGATCCCTTAGATTCTCCTCCTAGTAATACTCCTACTAGGAAGAGACCACTTTGGGTTCGCAACACTCTTCAAGATGTTGATAGTCATGTGCTCGTTCAAAGATCATTTAGAGAAAGGAGGAAGCCATGCAGTTACCAGGGATATGTTGCAACCATGAGCATTATGATTCAAGTCGAACCTTCCACATTCGAAGAAGTCGTAAAATAACAAGTTTGGAAATATTCTATAGCCGAGGAATATGAATCTATTATGAAGAATGATGTATGGGATGTTGTGCTGAGACCGAAGGATAAATTTATGGTAACTTCGAAGTGGATATTAAAGATCAAGCATGGAATTGATGGAAGCATTGAAAAATACAAGGCAAGGTTCGTGGCTCGAGGATTCTCCCAAAAAGAGGGAGAAGATTATGATGATATATTTTCACCTATGGATCGATATACAACCATTCGTTCGATAATTTCCCTTGCCGCAAGTAAAGGATGGACCCTTCATTAGATGGACTTAAAGATCACATTCCTCCATGGCATGCTACAAGAAGAAGTATACATTGAAAAATCATAAGGATTTGAAGGAAGAGATTGAAAGACACATGTTCGTAGATTGAAGAAGGCATTGTATGGATTGAAGCAAACCCTAAGCGAATGGTACACCATCATAGAAAATTATTTGGTGAAGCTGGTATTCACATGATGATCCCAACGTCTACTTCAAGGCAGTGCAAGGTATGCCATTAATTTTGGTTTTATATGTTGACGATATATTCCTCACACGTAGTGAGCCTCCGATGATCAAGTGTAAGAGGGAGATATCCTATGAATTCGAGATGAAGGACCTTGGACTCATGCACTATTTTCTAGGCCTTGAGGTGTGGCAAAGGCTCGATGAGATTTTCCTTTCACAAGGAAAATATGTTGTGAAGTTGTTGGAAAGATTTGGAATGATAGAATGCAAGTCCCTACCCACACCGATGGAAATGAACTTCAAGAAGTTATGTGGAGAAGTTGCACGATCTAATTTGGTGAATCCATCTGAGTATAGATAGTTGATGAGGGCTTTGATGTTCCTTGTGAACACCCATATAGAAATATGCTATGCAGTAAACACATTGAATCAATTCATGAACGAGCCTCTTCATGCATGTTAGACTAATGCCAAACACATTTTGAGATATTTGGAGGGGACGATTACACTTGGTCTGAGATATGCTGCCGGAGATGTTCGACTACATGGATACACCGATGCAGACTAGGCAGGAAATGTTATCAACAGAAAGAGTACATCAAGATGTTGTTTTAGTCTTGGATCTACCATGATATCTTGGATGAGTAGGAAACATAAGTCCGTAGCATTAAGTATTGCCGAGGCAGAGTATATTTCTGCTAGCATGTCTAGTTGCGAAGCAGTTTGGTTAAGGAATTTCTTTGGAGAGATATTTGAGCAGGTCCTAGGCACTATAGTGATATATTGCGACAACAGGAGTGGGATCCATCTGGAAGATAATCTCATGTTCCATGACAAGTCCAAGCACATAGAGATCCAATACCACTTCATTTGTGATATGGTACAAAGAGGAGTTGTTCGACTCCATCACATATTGACAGATGAGAAGATCATAGATATTATGACCAAGGATTTTCCGAAAGGGAAGTTCTTGGTCTTCAAAGAGCAGCATGGACTGATGGACATGACCCCTCCTGATAAGGGGCACCATTGATCGAGGACACTAAGCCATACTCTTCCCACTTGTTTGAGCTCCTAGGGTGAGGAATTGAGGTAGAGGTTTCCTAGGGTTGAGGGAACTTTGAAAAATAGGGTATCACCCCTATATATTACCCATAGGGTTGCAATAGTATCTCACCCTATCTTTGTCTTTGCAGAGTATACCCCAGTTTGCATCATACCCATAAGCTGGGCTTGTCGGGATTATCCCTCCCCATCTGACCAATGTGTGAGGAGGCTTGGGGGTGTGAGATCCTTACCTTTCATAATCTGGGTATCTCGCCCAAGCTAGTATTATGATGCAAGTGTTCTACCACATGAATATTAATGGTCATTATTGGGAAGATTGGTGAGAAATAGAATGGGTTGAGTAGTAGCTCCTCGATATCACCTATTGCTTGATATAGATTGAGTTGTAGCTCCCCTATGGAAGATATTTCCATGTAGTAGCCTAATGACATATTTCCGGGTAGTAGCTCGATGACAAAGATTTCTAGGTGGTAGCCCGTGGACAGATATTCCAGGTAGTAGTCCGCTGACAGATATTCCGCGTAGTAGCCCACTGATAGAGATTCTGGGTTGTAGCCCAATGGACAAAAGGCAGTAGATTTTGCTCCCCATGATTCTTCTTCTTTAGATTCAAAAATATTTTAGCAGATAGATTTGAGCATATTTGTGCACATGATGACATAATGGCACATTGATCGATGGACAAGTTTTACAAGTGTAATTCTCCCTAATTGAGAGAGAGTGTTAAAAATATGAAACTACGGTCAAATTCCACTTTGGACTACTCATTTGATGGATATGATGATGGCATTGAGTTCCCCTTTTCAAGATGACCAAAATCAACCTAAATATCACCTCCTTTGGATAAGCAGAAGTTGGTTTTTGATTTTGTGCACCCACTCATGGATATTGGATCAGGTTAGCTTCACCCTCATGCACACTTGGATAGGTCAGCCTCAACATCAAATGGACATTATTGGACACCCCTAGAAGCCTATAAATTCAAGTGACCTATAAGCTCATTTTATCATCACAACATCAAACATATTCTTCTCTTCTATCTAATTTGGTTCGGTACATTGGTGAAGGAAAAGGTCGTATGGAGGTCTAAAGTCTCAGATCTGAAGCTCGCACAAAATTAGGGTTTCTGCTCTGAACACTGGCACAGATCTGGGAAATTTTGTCCCTGGACGCACACATGCTATGGGCAAGACAATGTACAGGAAGCTATAGACGCTCACTTTCTAACTTGAAGGGAGAGTCTAGGAGTTTGACTACAGTTGACCATCATTCGAAGTTTTCTGAAGTTGTCTCAAGTCTAAATCAAGTTGTCTTTGATATATTCTGCCATTGTAATCTAGTTTCTAAAGTTGTTGGGTTGTATTGCTGATCATATTGTATTGGTCTCTTTGTACTCTCTGCTGAGCATTTTATAACAATCTAATAGAAGAATAATTTCAAAGGGTTTTCCCCCTAATGGGGGTTTTCCCTGGTCTTTGACCAAATCTGGTGTCTCTTGTTGATGTGCTGATTGTTTTCTTTGTCATTGCATATATTGTTCTATCTTCAATTACTTTTGATGAATGGAAAGAATAATTATAATTGAAGTTTGGAATTGGGCTAAAGTAATTGATACAACATAGAACAATCTAAAAATTAACAAGTCAATTGGATATGTTAAGTCGACTAGTCATGTTAATTTGAATTCTTATGGTAAGTCAACTAGTCATGTTAAGTTGATTTTTATGGCAAGTCGGCTAGTCGTGTTAAGTCGATTGTTTGTGCTATTTCGATTGTTGTTGGTAAGTCGATTATTTTTGGTAAGTTGACTAATTGTGTTAAATTAACTGATTGGGTTATTTCACTTAGTTATGTCATGTTGACTAGTCATGTTTGGTCGACTAGTTGGGTTATGTCAAAAAACACTTGACGAGCTGAGTATGGTGGTGCATTCCAAAGTCAATTCTACAAGCTTTGGAGAAGCAAGAATTTAATAACCCCATTTCCATAATGAGACCATGGAGGTTAGGTTAGGATAAAGTAACACCTTCCATAAAACTCGGGTTATCCAAGGGGGTGGGAGGGGGTGTTTCACAATAATAAAAGATATTTAAACTTTATTATAAAATAACACACACACACACATCAAATTTATCAATATTACAACTTTATTATAAAGAATATGAAAATATGTCTTTATTGCATTTGATACTTTTAAAATTCAAGGATTTTATAATATTCTTGGTTTTTGTATATTTTGAAACTAATTATTTTTTATATATTTATAAAAATATGAGAAATAAGAAATTTTATATTTTAGCAAGATTAAATTAAAAAAAAAAATCCTATCAAAATGAGAATTTCTAAAAAATTGATAACTTCGAACTTCAAAAGATCGGTGACCACTATTACACCATATAAAACTATTTCATAAATGAAATGTTTACAGATTGGTTTGTGTGAGTTTAGTCCTCGCCGGGTCACAAGTTTGAACCTCATGTAGAAAATCTTATAGATTCACAAGCTCATGCAATTTACTAAAGCACGGGACAAGAATCTACTTCTACTTTCAACCAAGGGAATCCAATAGATTGATGAACACAATATGAAGAAGAAGAAGATAAATCAATGGCACATAACACAAGATGTATATGGGGAAGCCACTACTCAAAACCCTACTATCTATATTGCATATATTAGAAATATGAGTGAAGATACAAAGCTTGTTCTCACTAGAACAATTTTGTACAAGTATGTTCAACTATCTTAGCTCACAAGCTAGCTCAAGCTAAATCCTTAGCCTATTCAACAGCTCTCCAATCTTCTAATCTCTTGCATTATTCCTAGGATGAATAACCCATATTTAAAGGGAATTCATGCTTCCAAAACTACGCAATCCAAACATAGGAACAATATCTGATCCATGCATGATATTTACACTCCAGTAAATAATACCACTAATAGTACACTCTCCCTGCACTCTAGTCTCAACTGGGTCTTTCTTTGAATTGACATGCATGAGTTTCTCATGAGGGAATATTCAGTTAATTGGAGTAGCACTATTGGATGCATTAGTGCACCAACTGACTATTAGTCCTCTATTAGTTCCAAAAACAATTTAGAACTAATTTAATTGAACTTAACTCAGTAAAATAAGTGATCTAATTTCCAACTTAATTTAAACTCATACTGGACCCCTAAAACATAGGGAGAACATATACATGACTACAGAAAGACTTCCAAATCAAAATTCCTAAGAGAATTAAGTTAATTAAACTTAATTAACTATTTACAATTTGCTTTGAGAACAGAATTTGATTTCAATTCACAGTTTAATTCAAGGACAAATTAAACTAGAATTTCTTGTTGCCATTTCTCAACACTCCTTCTCAACAAGAAAGAGATTATTAGCTACCCTAATCCTGTCTTTGTAAAACTAAAATTTACATCTTGACAATGCCTTTGTCAAAATGTCAACATCTTTCTCCTCCATGGGAATGTACTCTAACAACATAATCTGCCTCAATGCACAATCTTTGAGATGATGATATCGAATATCAATATGCTTGGACCGATCATGAAAGACTGGATTTTAGGAGAGTTTGATATAATTCTAATTATTGCAGTAAATCACAGTTGGATCCATATGCTGAACAAACAAACCAACCAGGATCTTCCTCATCCAGATGGCCTCACATGCTTCCTGACTCACAACCATGTACTCTGTTTTTGTTGAACTGAGTGCAACCTAACTTTGTTTCCTATTGTACCAAGAAACTGTCACTGACCCAATACTGAAGATCCCTCCTAATGTGCTCTTCTGGTCGGATCGACTCCCTACCCAATATACATTGGTGAAGCGCTGAAGCTTCACCCGCTCTGTCCATCTATACCATAATCCATATTGAGAAGTGCCCTTGAGGTATCTAAACACATGCTTTGTCACCTTCCAATATAGCTTGGTAGGCCTAACCATCGCTTGACTAAGCTGGTTAACCGCATAGCACATATCTGGTCGTGTGTTCACCAAGTACATGAGTGAACCCATAAGTTGCCTATAAACAGTAGCTTCCACTACTTCCCCTGATGTAACATCTTCCTTCCTCTAGTTACCTGCTAGAGGAGTCTCTTGTTGTTGTCCATGTGGAATCTCCTGAGTATCTCATTGGCATACTTGCCCTGAGACATAAACAACTCTCCATCTCCCTGCCATACCTCCATGCCAAGAAAGTATTACATGAGCCCCATGTCCTTCATCTCAAACTCTCTTGCAAGGTCCTCCTTACAAGATTTTATTAGCTGATCATCACCTGTCAGTAGAGATCATCAACATAAATTACAATGATCAACAACATACCTTCCACCACTATGTGGTACAAGTTTGCATCCGCTTCACTCTTCATGAAGCCCAACTTGGTGAAGTAAGTATCTATCTTGGTGTATGAAGCACGGGGTGCTTGCTTTAGCCCATTCAACGCTCTCTTGAGCCGGCACACATGCGAATCACAGTCAAAGGTCTAAAAACCTTCAGGTTTCTCTATGTACACCTCTTCCTCAATCATGCCATTAAGGAAAGCTATCTTCACATCCATCTGATGTATCTTCCAATCCATATGTGCTGATAGTGCCAATATAGATCTGATTGACGCGTACCTTGCAACAGGAGAAAAGGTCTCATCATAGTCAATCCCCTCTATGTATGAAAAGCCATGGGCCACAAATCTAGCCTTATGCTTCTCCACATTACCATATGCAGCTTGCTTTACCTTGTAAAGCCAATGAGAACTCACCACTGACTTGTCCTCCAGTCTCGGGACCACATCCCAAACACTGTTATGAACTATGGGGTCATACTCCTCCACCATGGCATTAACCCAAATTGACTGTTGCACTGCTTCCTTAAAGGATGATGGCTCTATCACAACACATTTTCCCATAAGATCCATGTATCCAGTGTACCTCTCAAGTGACCTCCTCTACCTACACTGAGAAGTGGGTGCTCAAACATTCTCACATGCATCATCCAACAATCTGTCAGCCTCTCTAGTGCACTCTCTTCCCTCTCTAGAAGACTCTGTCTGAGTGGATGTAACCACTCCCAGATCCTCTGCATGTGGCTTCTCCACATCAATCTGAGGCTCCTCAACCTTAGGAGGTAAAAAATTCTCATCTGTATGTAGCTCAAGATCCCTCTCAAGGGAAACTTGCATGGCCTTCTCCTCATTGAATCTGACATCCCTGCGAAACATTGTCATCCTCCTAGTCAGCAAGTATACCCAATAGTTGTGAGGTGTATCAGTGTACCCAACAAATATCCCCAACTCTTCAGTCAGCTCAAGCTTCTTTCGTGCATATTTTGTCACATGGAAATATACGGATGACCCAAAAATATTGAAGTGACCAACATCTGGCCTCTTATTGGAATAAGCCTCCACTGGTGTCTTCATCTCAAGTATCTGACGTGGGCTACAATTTTGAACATAAACCACTATGTTGCATGCCTCAGCCCACAAGTGTAGTGGTAGGCCCTGATTATGCGGCATCTCCCCTGTTTCCCCTACTATTCTTATGTTCTTCCTCTTGTTCACCCCATTCTTTTGAGGGTTATGGGGTGCCGTCAACTCCCATTTAATCCCTTCTACTGCACAGAAGTTCTTAAACTCATTTGAGACATACTCACCACCATTAGCACTCCGTAGAGATTTAACCTTATTTCGCGACTCTTTCTCCACCAATGCTTTAAACTCACAAAACATTGTGAAACTTTGATCCTTTTTCTACATGAAAAATATCCAACATTTACGAGAATAGTCATCAACAAATATAACATAATACCTGTGTTTATCCATGGATGCTGTCGAGAATGGTCCACACACATATGAATGGACTCACTCTAGAATAACCTCTGCTCGACAGTCTCTATCGTGAAAGGAAGACTTAGTGTATTTTCCCAAAGTGCACCCCTTTCATGTATCAACTTGCTCAAACGTACCTTTGGGAAGGTCGATAGAGATTTGCTGTAATATTTTCAAAGGCCCATGATGCAAGTGGCCCAATCACCTATGCCACAACTCACCAATGTCTCGACTTTGCACCCTTTATGCTTTTTTCTCAAAGAAACACACTCCTCTACCTCCAGCTTATAGAGATTCTTCACTCGAATCCCTATCTTCTTTACTTGACCCATGGCTATGTGTCGAAGGAAAGCCTTTCCTTTTGAGAAGATCACATCATAGCCTCTATCCTCAAGCATGGAAATGGATACAGATTTATTCTTCAGCCTGGGTACACACATAACATCCTTCAAGGTGAGTGGATCCCTATGCTCCCTCTGAAAAGTAATCGTCTCCAATCCAGTAACATTATATTTCCTGTCGTCACCCATCTCGATATGCATCTTGAGATCTTTCTCCTCCAGGTCACTGAATAACTCTTTGTTGCCAATCATGTGGAATGAAGCTCCACTGTCTAAGTACCATACACTTCCCATCATTTATGACACCATGCATGCAATGAGGGAAAAGTCCAATTCGAATTGAGAGGCCAAAGCCTCACCTGCTGCTACTCCTGAGGACTTCTTCTTAGACTTCTTGAGTGGACACTTTGTAGCAAAATGTCCTAGCTCATGATAATGAAAGAACTTAACTTTCGTCATGTCTTTCTTCTTATCTCCATGATAAGAATCTGATTTGGAATGGGAAGCTTTCCCCTTTCCATTCTCTTCTCTTCATCACCAGTTTTTGATGAAGAGCCATCCTTGGTGTTCCTCCTAATCTCCTCTTGCATCAAATATGAACACAAGCATTCCCAATCCGACACCTTCTCCTGATCATTGACAAAGTCCTGATAACTATGCCAACTCTTTAGGATTCCTATAAGAGAAAGACTCACCATATCATCCTCGATAAATGTGATTCCAACACTTACAAGTTCATCACAACATTGAATGAACCTGGTCAAGTATTTTGGAATAGTCTCACCTTTCTCCATTTTGATTTTTCGAAGTTTGTCCTTCAGTGCCAATTTCATTTGGTCACCGCTATTGTGAAACAAGTTCATCAGTATTTTCCACATAGCATACGGAGTTTCCTTGCCATGGAGACTCGAGACAATGTGGTCTCTAACTTCCTCAAGGATTATCTGCCTCACCTTCGCCACACATTTCTTCCATTTGACCAAATTCTGTGCATCCGATGTTGCTGGCTTAAGAATTTGTTGATCAATGAATTCCTTCAAGTCATTATCCTCTAGCACAACCTCCATTCTATTCCTCCAGGCTATAAAATTCAAGCTGCCTTCCAAGGCATACGCGAGCCGCAAACCGTAGAAAGTCATTTGTCGATCCTGAAGAATGTATTGCAAATTCGAATTTCACTTGTAACCCAAAAATCAAAACTTTGAAATCTCCTCTAGTATACTATTCTCAGCTCCGATACCATGTAGAAAATCCTGTAGATTCACAAGCTCATGCAATTTACTAAAGCACGGGACAAGAATCTACTTCTACTTTCAACCAACCAAAGCCAATAGATCGATGAAAACAATATGAACAAGAAGAAGATAAAACAATGGTGCATAACACAAGATGTACATGGGGAAATCCACTGCTCAAAACCCCGCTATATGTATTGCATATATCAAAAATATGAGTGAAGATACAAAGCTTGTTCTCACTAGAATAGTTCCGCACAAGTATGCTCAACTCTCTTAGCTCACAAGCTACCTCAATCTAAATCCTTGGCCTATTCAACAACTCTCCAATCTTATAATCTCTTGTGTTATTTCTAGGATGAATAGTCTATATTTAAAGGGAATTTGTGCTTCCAAAACTGCACAATCTAAACATAGGATCAATCTCTGATCCATGTATGATATTTGCACTCCAGTAAATAATATCATTGATATTACATTGTCCCTGCACTCTAGTCTCAACTGGGTCTTTCTCTGAACTGAAATGCATGAGTTTCTCATGAGGGAATCTTCAGTTAACTGGAGTAGCACTAGTGGATGCATTAGTGCACCAACTGAATGTTAGTCCTCTATTAGTTCCAAAAATAATTTAGAACTAATTTAATTGAACTTAACTCAGTAAACTGAGTGATCTGATTTCCAACTTAATTTAAACTCATATTGGACCCCTAAAACTTAGGGAGAACATATACATGACTATATAAATACTTCCAACTTGAAATTCCTAAGCTAATTAAACTTAATTAACTATTTACAAGTTGCTATGAGAATAGAATTTGATTTTAATTCACAATTTAATTCAAGGACAAATTAAACTGGAATTTCTTGTTTCCTTTTCTCAACACATCATGGGGAGATGTTGAAGATGGGCACCACTTTAGGGTAATTTATTTTCCCTATGAAACAATTATGTATCAAGGTAGGTATATGTCAATCTCTTTTCTTTTCAAGGACAAGATTCAACCTCCTAGGGAATTATCCAAATTCCCTCTTTGTTTTTATAGAGGTGGTACTCCTCTTGTAATATGTGTAAGATATGTATTATTGTATTAGATGAGTGTAATTGATGAGTGCTAAAAAAAACCCCCAAAAAATGTTCCATCAAAGCTATCATACAACAAATTTAGTCATTAAGCATGTCATAAATGAATACGAAAATAAACCATTTTTTTGTATGGGAGTGTGCCTGAAATAAGTATTTTTCCTTCCTCTTTAAAGTATTGTGAATCTAGAATCAACAATGACTTTGCAAAATGAAATAAAAATAAGAATATGGACAAGTCTTTAAATAACTTTAAAGGACTACATACGTTAGAATCAAATGAGTTTGTAAAGCTTCAATTTCACAAGAATTCAAAGGTACATCCCCATATAGAATCATTTTTGAAACATGAAGCTTGAATAACTCTTTGTCGAATACAATAATAATAGTACCCCAATGTGAACAATTTATCATTGTTTAAAAACTAAAACAGTTACCTCCTAAATAATAAATAGATAATATGTAATTAAAATGCATTTGTTTTATTACAAGCATGGATCTTGCTCTTGGAACCTACAATACAATATGAAGTGCTTGGAAAAGGAAAGAAAACATAATCAAACTTGGATCTTCATGTAACTAAGCACAAACATAAAATCTAATAAAAAGATAGATGTAAAAGAAAATATGAGTAGGAAAGTTGAGTAGAGGCTAATTCACAAAAACATCTGGAAAGAAAAACTCATCTTCACCAAAACCCCCAAGAAACAACCACAAACCTTTTTTTGAATGTGATTTTCTCCCTATAAAATCTTCTCTTCATCTTTGAAACTGCTTAACAATTAGAATTTTTTCCTCTTTATGTCAAATGAATGAAGATCTATTTAGAAAATATTAATTTAGGAATTCATCCTCCCAACTAGGTCCCACTTTAGATATTCTAGATTTCCCTTTTTATAAATCATTTTCAAAAAATAATTTGGTGATAGGCCCAAAATTGGTCATGATTGTTATTTTAATTTTCTGAGATGATAACTCTAATTTTGGCCCTAGAAAACACTCCCAACATGTTCTTCATGCTTCTATATTTCTAACAATCTCTCATTCTCCCAAATTAGACATTGGAAACTCAAGTTATGAACTCTGAAAGTTTGCAACACAACCATTGTTGATCTACATGAAGTGACTCAACGACCATTGATCTACTCCACATGAATATGTTATGCAACTAGATCAAAAAAAGATAGGTCAACGACTTAAAAATTATCCTCTTTGAGGGGGAAGCCTCGTTTACATAACATAAATGAATAATTCTTGGATGATTCAAATGATAAGACCTCCTTGGTATAAATAGGAGTCTAAGGGGTCACAATTTAATTAGAGCCTACATAACAATATTAATGTAAGGGAACAACAATAATAACATAGGGGATGCATAGGCACAACAATAACAATAGAGGGATACACTAATAAAAATAAGGGGAATACACTAGTATTATAGAGACATAACATACCCCTCTCCTTCAAAAAAGTGTTGTCCTCAACGCTTGAGTAGTTATGGATGCTTTTGTATAAAATTCTCATCCTCCCATGTGGAATCTTCAGTGGATAAGTTCTTCCACTTGCTGAAATTTGCAACAAGAAATGTTAAAAATAGCATTTAGAAATTCCAATTTAATTTCTCCTTGAATTAAATTGTGAATTAAATCAAAATTCTATTCTCATAGCAACTTGTAATAGTTAATTAAGTTAAATTGACTTAATTAACTTAGGAAATTCGATTTGCTAGAGTCATGTAGAGTGATCCCTAAAGTTTAGGGGCCCAGGTTGAGTTCTTTTCAGTTGTAATTAATTAACTCAGTCTAACTGAGTTAAAATGAGTTAAACTAGTTCAAACAGTTGGAGGAACTAGTATGAGGTCTAGTAGTGGGGATAAGCACTAGTGCAGCTTCACTGCTCCACCAGTTAACTGAATATTCACTCATAAATAACTCATGCATGTCAGTTCTGGGGAAGACTAAGTTGAGATTAGAGTTAAGGGACATTGTACTATAAGTTGTATAATTTTTCGAGTTGTATAGATGGTGCATACAATCAGTTGAGGGATTATGGATGGATTGCGCAGTTATGGAGAGAGAATTTCCCAATTAAATATGGGCTAATTCTCTCAGGAATTGTGCAAGGAAGTAGGGGCTTGGTAGGCAGCAAAATTGGCTAAGTGTTGTCTTGAGCTGGCTTGTGAAGTAGATAGATAGATTGTACTAGTGAAGGAATTGTTCGAGACGAACAAGCATTGTATTTTCTTCTCAAATCCTCTGGTTAATGTAATATAGATAGTTGAGGTTTTGAGAAGTTGCTTTCCCCAGAGAAATATTGTGTTATGTGCAATTGGTGTTCTTCCTTTTTGTCTTATTGTTTTCATTAATCAATTTTAGTTTCCATTGAAGAGTAGAGTAGATTATTGTCTTGTGTTTTAGTATATCACATAAGTCGTTGAATCTACAGTAAAAATATACATGGTATTGGATCTGAAGACAATATAGAAGAGAATAATGTTGTATACATGAAATTGAATTTACAAGCTCATAGTTCACAATCATCAATATGGCTTTCTATGGTTTCAAACTCGAGTATGCCATGGAGGGAAGCTCGAATTACATAGGTTGGAAGGATAAGATGGAAGCAATGTTGGAAGAAAATGGCCTCAATGAATTCATAGATCATGACATTCCTAAGCCTCCAACATCATATGCTATAGATCTGGCTGATTGGAGAAAGTGTGTGGAAAAAGCAAGAAGAATTATCCTGGAAGGAGTTCAAGACCACATTGTCTTGAGCCTCCATGATAAGGATACTCCATACTCAATGTGGAAGGTGTTATCATTCTGTATTTTTGAGGTTGAGGGAGTAAATACATTGGACAACATCAAACCACTTTTGAAGATGGGATCTAGCCCCACCATCTTTAGAGAGGGATCTCTCTTTATGATTTAACTTGGTTTTTTAAGTTGATTTTAGGCTAGTTATGATTATGCTTGGTTGTTTGTTTGAATTTGGTTGATTGGTTTGGTTGGTTGATCTGATCAAATTATTTACTTTCCATTGGGCTATTCGGTTAGATAAAGTTGGATAGTGCATCAAATGTTTAAAAGAGTAATCACAAGGAAAGCTAGTTATGTTTATTGGATCCTTAAAGTGAATTATGAAATGGAGAACATGTGATTTCAGTAATGATCGAAAAGCATTTAAGAAATTTTCAATCAAACTTTAGAATAAAAACATAATATTGTAAAAATAGTGCAAATAAGGTGTTCAATTAACAAATCTTATTTTCACATTTCTTGTTTTACAATTAGATTTTCAAATGATTATAATGCAGAGAACAACAGTGAAGGCAAAAACTACAATAAGAAAAACATCACCAGTAAATTGCAACACAAGAATCCTATGAAATTCTTTGTATTAATGATGCTCCAGAAACGTGGAAAAAGTACAATGCTCAATAAGAAAAAATACAATGATCAGGAACCGACCTTCAATACTTCGAAGGAATGAAGTATTTAAACAAAATTTCCAAAATATTACAATGAATGCCGCGTTGACATGGAAATATATTATTAACTAAAAAATAATAGAATGACTAATGTGACCAAAATAGGTGAATTTGGTGAAGTGATCTGGATGTCTGGCGCTATTTTGGTGGAGAATAATTGCTGAGTTGCCATGATTTGGGTGTTGTGCTGGGTATAGCTGATCTTTTCTTTACTCTTGAAATTCGCACAATTTATCCCACTGCTCTTCATACAAGATGGTGATTTTTGTTTCCTTGTGGTAGATCTCATCTACCTCGATATATTGAGAAAATGTGGGCTTCACCATGAAAATATGCTTTATCTCATGCTAAACGAACATACTGTTGATGATAGCTTCGAAAAAAGCTCTCCCTATCATAACACCTTTAATGTGGGAGGATTTAGCAGTATCCTTTGCAATGTCTTTAAGATTCTTCTTATAATCTTCCTTGGTCATTAGTTTGTCATTAATTACAAATAAATAAGGCATGCCCCTCTTTGTTAATGCTTCTATTTTGGTGAAAAATTTGTTGACTGCTATTTCCAAACTATGACATTTTTCTGTAAGCTGTAAAATCAAAATTTTCTTTGTAAGGACTTTGTTTACTTCTAAAATTGTCTTTGTCGTGTCATGTACTCCCAAATCATCCAACTCATATATGTTTTTGGAATTTAGGAACTTGATGATGTTGTTGGATGTGGCAGACATATTTCCCAACTCATTGTTAATAGTCGAAATGACCTCATTGGCTCTCTCCATTTACTCTTTTGGTTCAAATATAATCTGAATACATGGCCATATTTCATCCATGGCTTCAATAATATTGTTCCATATAATTTCCTTAAATTGAGCCAGTGTGTGGCATTGGAGGATTCGATTACGGATTTCCGCCATGCTTCTATTTGGTTTTGAGCTCTCTGTAGCTCTGCTGCATGGAAAGTTTTAGCCTTTGCCTTCTGGTCTTGCAGAACATTAACTTGATCATGCAATCTTTTAATTTCTTCTGTTTGGAGAGACATATTCTCCACTACATTTTACAACTGATTTGCAACATTCCCTGTGTTTGTTGTGGAAGATGTAGGTGCAGGATTTGTTGTAAGAGGTACAGCTTCCAAAGGGACAATAGACATTCTGGAAGCTTGCTCCTTTTCTTTGATTATTTTTTCCATATTTGTTTCCATTTGTTTCAACTGTACATTCTTCTCCATGATGAGATTCATAATGTTTGCCTTCTATGACTTTGTTTCTTCAATGTCTTTGGCCAGAGGATCTTCTGTGGCTAGTAATTTCAATTGTTTTCTCAATGCTGCTATGTTAGTATTCTTTTTCCTTACGATCTCTTCTATAGCATTGATATTTGAAGGATCATATCCTAACTTGATTACCAAGTCCTCCAAAGCTTTGATCCTTGTGTCTTTGGCAAGTGAACAAACTTTCTCCATCTTCAATTGTGACTGAACATTAGCTAAAGTAACCTAAAATTTGGACAAACTGATAGTTGTGTTAGTGAGTGTGGATGAAATCATTTGACTAGTTTGTTTGTGCATCTCCATTTGATAAAGGGGATGTATGTCTTTTACATCATATTCAAATGAAGTATTTTTGTAATCTAATGCTTCCTTGGGCTATGGGATCTGTGCTTGGAGGAAGGTCATCTGCATTTTTCCTTTCTCGAAGTCAAAGGCTAATAGTAGTCTACTTTGAGAACTGGAAGTATGCTTCCATAACTGTTTATATGTATTGATCTTCAAAGCTTAATTTCTCGCTTTAATCTCATTGAATATATCAAATATGCTCTTTTCTTTCTCCCCTGTGGTAGATGTACTAGTTTGCATAACTTGTTGTTGATCCTGTGAAGCTGTCGAGGTGGTAGGAGAAAGTGTAGTCTAATAACCTACTAGTGAGGAAAGAGGTGTCTCTTTGGTGGTGATAATATCCTCTTGATCTGAATCCTTGCTTAGGTTGAGTTTGGAGTTGAACTTGGTCCTCTTCCTGTACATGATTTTGAAGTCTTCGCTAGGAGTATCAGTCACTGCAGGTGACTCTTCTTCTCTGTTCCTTTTTCCTATTTTATCTTATGCGACAGGAGTTTGTAATGTTGAAGTTGACACCAATTACTCCTCTACCTCTTGTAGAGTGTTTTCAACCCATTCTAGTTGGTTCTTGTATCTCTCAATCTCTGGTCTAGATGTATGAAAATAAGTTGTAGATTTACTTTCTACCCTTAACTTGGAGATGACCCCTAATGGATCATATGACCATGTGAAACTGAGGCTGAAATGCATTTCTTTCAAAAATCTGTCTGCTTCTTCCCCTATTGCCTTGTTGTTACAAATGAAAGGTCCTATTTGGGTTTTGATATTGAATTGGGATTTCTTCTTGGCAGATACAAAATGAATATCATCAACATTGAGCATTTGCCTCATGTATTCTAGGGAAAAATTCCTCATTGGGAGGAATTTTGACAGTTTTTAAGGAGCAAGTTCAAACCCATATATCATTAGCTTTGTGTAATTTTGATAAAGATACCAATCCCCTGTTTGGACTTGGCCTGATAACTGCAAAAATTTCCTGATTTCTTCACTGATTCTTGGCTCTGAATTGCTGCTAAGGAGACTAAGTGCTGGATGTACAAACATTTCTATGAATTGTTTGTATGAGTATTCTTTTTGCTCCTTCATTACTAGTGTAGTCCAGAAGATGATTGATTGCTGATTTCCCTCTTTATCCAACTTTTTTAATGCAAGCTTGAGGTTGTCTCCCTAAAAAAAAAAAAAAAAACCATATATACTAACACAGAAGCATATTTAAATACTTCCTCAGTTTGGAATTTGAAAAACTGTTCATGGATGGAATCTGCAAGGAATTGGCTGAAGTTGAATAAGATGGAAGGCTTGGAATCTGCAAAGAAAATAGAAAGGAAACCTATAATAGCCTCATCTACCCACTGATCTGAGTAATAACCAAGGAGGTAGGAGATGACTGTAATGATTTTCTTGGCTCTCTCAGGGAAAATGGAGGATGGATAGGGAGGATTTTTCTTGGGTAATGGGGCATCTTCAGTCAAGAAAATCTCAAGGGTTTTGGCTCTTTTTGCAAAGTCTAGTTTCTAATATAATTCAATGAGTGCTTCATGAGAGAAAGGAGTGGCATTCTCTGTTATAGGAGCTTGCATCATTTGGTCTATATCTTGGGGAGTTATGGTGAATAAAATTTCTCCAGTAGGGGCAATAACAACTTTTTGGCTGGGTAAATAAAAAGCATGACATTTCCTGACGAATTTAGGGGTACTGTGGGTATGGGGAAAGATATAATGGGAAAATTTTTTATTCCCACAATCCAATATCATTAACCTTATCAATGAACTTGTCTTCTAGCCAGTGGTACATTTTGAATAAATCAAACTCACACAGGGTTTCATGGATTTTGTGATCTATGTCTGCCAAACAAATATGATGAAAATCAATCAGAGGGTGGATCAAAGGGCTTACAGGTTTTTCCTGTCCCTTATATTTAGGAGGCATGATTGGATAAGGCTAAGAACATTGATGGAATCTTGATTATGCAAGTTTACAGGGTGCAGAGAGGACTCAGATTTGAGCAGACAGGAAAACAAAGGTAGTAGTTTGAATGGAATTTAGTAGGTTTGATCCTCGGGTGGGTGAAACTGTGCAATTTAAATTGGCACACCTGTCACAGAGAAATGGTATGGGCAGAGTATGATATCAGTAACCTGTGAATGGGCGAAAGGAGGGAGTTCATAGCTTTCTATATTTTTTTGTTGATGATGGCGCAGGTCTGTTATATTAATGGCTAAGTAATTAAATTACTTAACGGGTTGATTTGGAGGAAGCGGATGTGATTGGTAGGAGAAATGGATAGATGAGGTGGCAAGACATGATTGGCTGGAGTGTAATGGATAGGATGGTCGTTTCATGCGGTGAAGAAAACAATTTTTGGAGGGGGGGTGGTTAATGGTTTTGACAAAGGGGGGTGTGAAAACATATAATTGGCGCTACGTTGCGGTGAGGCCAGGTTTCAATGCCACCAATTTTGGACACCCCCCCCCCCCCCCCGATGGTAATGTTCAAATGGTGAGGGGGACTGAAACATAATATAAGTCGTTGGATATCAAATGTGGAGTTCAGATGAGGGGAAATGTGGCGGCATGTTATCGTGATGTAATGGGCATATGGTGGGGTAGGGAAATGAATTTAATGGGATATGATTGAATGCATGGTGAGGGAGGCGAATGAATGAAATATAAGCGGAGGAGTGATTTGGGGTGCTGAAACTTAGGAATAGTGGAATAATGTACCAAATATCATTTGATATACCGAACCTTAGAACAAAACCTTTATCCCTTTGCTTTTATCCTGCGCATGAAAATAATCTTTAACATTTGACTTAGGATAAAATTTTCGTGCTTATCATGAAATCATCATTCTATTTATACCTACCCTCTCATTTCAATTCTTTTTCTAAGTTAACATTTTTTCTTCTTGCTTTGTAAGGTGCATTTAAAATAGCAGACCCAAATCACTTCTTTTTTTTATTTATGAAAATCTACCTTATCCTATGACTTATCTCACCATTGATTCAAATTAAATTGTTGAATCAATTTTATTTATACCTAGCTACTAATTTACCAAGATTAAACTGTTTGGTGAATCTTTATTCACTAACCTATTCAACAGAAATTAAATGTGTCCAATCATGATTAAACTGTATGATTTGAACAGATATTTAGTCATTGTGGCATTCAAAAACAAGTTGCACACAACCTTATTTGATAATGAGCTAAAATAACTAACTTATGAGTAGTGGAATTTAGACTTGCAGCACTTTCTGTATTATTTTCTATTTTTTCTTTTGTGGGGTTCTTATTTAATTTTTTTTTTTTTTTTTTTTTGACATACCCTCTTTTCATTTTTTTCTTTTCATATTTTTGGAGATCATTTGAATATGAAATTTATGTACGATATGAAATTACAAATACAAAATACTCAATCAACTTGAGATCCTATAATTTATAGGACCCTAACAGAAGGCATTGACAGACTTGTTTTACAATAGCAGTAACCATAGGAAGTTGGAACTGAAGGACAAACTCAGAAAGATCAAGATGGAGAAGGGCGACTCAATTCTGAATTACTTGACCAAGTTCACTCATTGTTGGGATGAGCTTAGAAGTGTCGCGATTATTGTTTCCAAAGAAAATATGGTGAGCCTAGCCCTTCTAGGACTTCCCAAGAGCTGACATAGTTACCAAGACTCTGTTAACGGGAGGGAGAAGCTACCATATGGGAGTGGTTGTGGTCATATTTGGTACAAGAAGAGATTCAGCGGAACACCAGAGATGGGACCTCTTCCAAAGAAGTGGAAGAAGACTTTGCATTAGTGAGCAAAGAAAAGAAATCCAAGGGAAAGAAGTCCCAAGGTGAGGTGAGCAACAAGAAGAAGTACTTGTCAAAAGTCAAGTTTTTTCACTGTCATGAGTACGAGCACTATGCGATGAATTTCCTACAAGAGAAAGAAAGAAAGAAGGAGCCAACAATAATAGAAACAGGTGAATACCTAGCTTCACAATTCGAACTTGATTTCATTCTCATTGCATGCATGACCAACAATTTAATGGGAAGCATGTGGTATCTCGATAGTGATGCCTTATTCCATAATGGGGAATAGAGATCTGTTCAGTGATTTTGAGGAGAAAGACCTCAAGAAAAACATAAAGTTTGGAGATGATGGGAGGTATAGCGCTACTAGGATCAGTACAATTACCTTTCAGAGGGAGTCTGGCTCCCCTCTCATAATCACAGATGTGATGTCCATTCCAGGACTAAAGAAGAATATTGTTTCCATCGCGGTATTGGAAGGCCATGATTATGATGTGATTTTTAGTAAGCCAAAGCTTTTCCTTAGACACATCTCCATAAGACAGGTGAAACATATCAGTTCGCAAGTCAAGAACCTGTATGCTCTTGAGGTTGAAGATGGATGCAAAGAATTGAGGAACAAGGCAAAGTTTAGAGACCTGGTGGTTGAGAGGGAGCAGAATTACCTCTCAACATGTAGCCCTAGAAGCAGCCTCATAAGCAGTCTCAAAATTTTTTGGAGCAGCCAAAGTTAGAGAAGCAGAGAGGAGATCAAATGGAGAGATCCACTCAAGCAAAGAAGAAGTATCCTTAGAAGCAACCTCTGAAAGTTGTGGAGCAGTCCCAATTGGCGAAGCATAGATGAGACCGAGTGGAGACATCCACTTAAGTAGAAACCTCCAGTAGGGGGAAATGTCGATCCAAGTGGGTAGAGGGAGCACATGCAGCAATACCTCTAGGTGAGAGGTGGGTTGATGTGAAGTATTAGTCCCAAGAGTGCAGAAATTTGGGCAGGGTCAATTGAGAGGTTTTGTCTCATGGATCATTATCTTGCTACAGGAGCCCATAGTAAACAGTAGCAGGATGGATCAGTGGCAGTTGATGCAGTGAGATATCAGAGTGAGAGAGGTAGAGGTTAGTAGCAGTAAGATACTAGGGAGCGTAAAGCAGATTTGACAACAACGCAGATGGCATAGAGGCAGAGTTGGCAGAAGCGCAAAGTTTTCAGTCGACAGAGGCAGAGCTAGTAGTAGTGAGAGACTCTGGTGATAGATGAATCATACTTATTCAGTTTGGATGCTTTTTGGTTGCATATGTTGTAGTAGCAATAACAACAGTGACAAGCATTGCATGCAGAACATTCCAAAGTACCAGGTTGGGGTAGAGTTGAATTCCTTTCTTGTTGAGAGGGAGTGTTGAAATTTGCAACAAGAAATATTAAAAATAGCATCTAGAAATTCCAAATTAATTTGTCCTTGAATTAAATTGTGAATTAAATCGAAATTCTATTCTCATAGCAACTTGTAATAGTTAATTAAGTTAAATTGAATTAATTGAATTAAGAAATTTGAGTTGGAATTCTATCTAGATTCATGTAGACTGATCCCTAAATTTTACGGGCCATATTGAGTTCTTTTGAGTTATAATTAATTAACTCAGTCTAATTGAGTTAACGCCAGTTAAACAAGTTCAAACAGTTGGAGGACTAGTATGAGGTCTAGTAATGGGGATAAGCACCAATGCAGCTTCACTGCTCCACCAGTTAACTAAAGATTCACTCATAAATAAATCATGCATGTCAGTTCTGAGGAAGAATTAGTTGAGATGAGAGTTCAGGAACACTGTACTATAAGTTGTATAATTTTTCGAGTTGTACAGATGGTGCATACAATCAATTGCAGGCCTATGGATGGAATATGTAGTTATGGAGAGACAATTTCCCAATTAAATATGGACTAATTCTCTTAGGAATTGTTCAAGGAAGTAGCAGCTTGGTAGGTAGTAGAATTGGATAAGTGATGGCTTGAGTTGGCTTGTCAAGCAGAGAGATAGATTGTACTAGTGCAGGAATTGTTTGAGACGAACAAGCATTGTATTTTCTTCTAAGATATTATGATTAATGCAATATAGATAGTTGGGGCTTTGAGCAGTTTCTTTCCCCAAAGAAATAGTGTTATGTGCAATTGATATTCTTCCTTTTCTGCTCATTCTTTTCATCGATCAATTTTAGTTTCCGCTAAAGAGTAGAGTAGATTATTGTCTTATTTTTCAGCATATCACATAAGTTGTTGAATCTACAGTAAAAATATAAATAGTATCAGAGCTTAAGATAATATAGAAGAGTAGAATTTGAGTTTGTTGTGCAGGTGAGATCGAATTTGTAAGTTCATACTTCAAAATCAACAATATGGCTTTCTACTGTTTGAGACTTGAGTATGCCTTGGAGGGTAGCTCGAATTACATAACTTGGAAGGATAGGATGGAGGCAGTGCTGGAAGACAATGACCTCAAGGAATTCATAGATCATGACATTCCTAAGCCTCCAACATCAGATACTAAAGAGCTGGTTGAATGGAGAAAGTGTGTCGAAAAAGTGAGAAGAATTATCCTGGAAGGAGTTCGAGACCACATTGTCTCGAGTCTCCATGGTAAGGATACTCCATACTAAATATGGAAGGCATTGATAGACCTGTTTTAGGATAGTAGTGACCATAGGAAGTTGGCACTAAAGGACAAACTCAGAAAGATCAAGATGGAGAAGGGCGACTCAGTTCTAAATTACTTGACCAAGTTCACCCATTATCGGGATGGTCTTGGAATTGTCGGATTACTGTTGCTGAAGATAATATGGTGAGCCTAGCTCTTATAGGACTTCCCAAGAGCCGGCATAGTTACCAAGATTCTATTAATGGGAGGGAGAATCTATCAGATTGGGAGCGACTGTGGTTAGATTTGGTACTGGAAGAGATTCGGCAGAACATCATAGATGGGACCTCTTTCCAAAGAAGTGGATGGGGACTTTGAATTAGTGAGAAAAGAAAAGAAAGCCAAAGGAAAGAAGTCCTAAGGTGAGGTGGGCGACAAGAAGAAGGACTTGTTGAAAGTCAAGTGTTTTCACTGTCACAAGTATGGGAACTATGCAACGAACTACCCATAGAAGAAATAAAACAAGAAGGAGCCAACAATAGTGGCAACAGGTGAAGCTCTAGCTTCACAATTCTAACTTGATTTCACTCTCATTACATGGATGTCTAGCACTGTAATGGGAAGCGTGTGGTATCTCAACAATGGTGCCTCATTCCATATGACAGGGAATAGAGATCTCTTCAGTGATTTTGAGGAGAAAGACCTCACACAGAAAATAGAGTTTGGAGATGACGAGAGTTATAACGCAACTGGGATCGGTACAGTTACCTTTCAGAGGGAGTCTGAATCCCCTCTTAGAATCACAAATGTGATGAATGTTTCAGGACTAAAGAATAATCATGTTTCCATCATGGTATTGGAAGACAATGGCTATGATGTGATTTTTAGTAAGGGAAAGGTTTTCCTTAGACACATCTCCACGGGTCAGGTGAAACATATAAGTGTGTGAGTCAAGAAACTGTATGCTCTCGAGGTCGAAGATGCACGCAAATCCTTGAGGAGAAAGGACAAGGTTAGAGAATTGGTGGTTGGGAGAGAGCATGAATTACCTCTCAACATGCAGCCTAAGAAGAAGCCTCATAAGCAGTCTCAGAAAGTTGTGGAGCAACCATAATTAGAGAAGAAGAAACGAGACCAAATGGAGAGATCCACTCAAGAAGAGAAGCAGTAGCCTCAGAATCAACCTTAAAATGTTGTAAACCACAATTGGAGAAGCAGAGAGGAGACTAAGTGGAGACATCCACTCAAGTAGAGACCTCCAGTGAGGGGAAATTTCGAGCCAAGTGGGCAGAGGGAGCACATCCAGCCATACCTCTAGGTGAGAGGTGGGTCGATGTAAAGAATTAGTCTCAAGAGTGCAAAAATTTGGGCATGGTCAATTGAGAAGTTTTGTCTCATGGATCATTACATTGCTACGGGAGCCCACAGTACATAGTAGTAGGTTGGATCAGTGGCAGTTGATGCAGTCAGATATCAAAGTGACAGAGGAAGAGGCTAGCAACATTCTGATGCTAGGGAATGCAGAGTAAAGTTTACATTAGTGCAGATCGAAAAGAGGAGGATTCAACAAAAGCATAGAGTTTTCAGTTGACAGAGGCAGAGCTAGTAGCATTCAGAGACTCTGGTGATAAATTCATCATACCGATTCAGTTTGGATGCTTTTTGGTTGCAGATGTTGTAGTAGCAACAACAACAACGATAAGTGTTGCATGCATAACATTCCAAAGGTATCAAATTAGGATAGAGTTGAATTCCTTTCTTGTTGAGAGGGAGTGTTGAAATTTTCAACAAGAAATGTTAAAAATAACATCTAGAAATTCCATCTTAATTTGTCCTTGAATTAAGTTGTGAATTAAATCGAAATTCTATTCTCATAGCAACTTGTAATAGTTAGTTAAGTTAAATTAGCTTAATTGAATTAGGAAATTCGAGTTGGAAGTCTATCTAGATTCATGTAGAGTGATCCCTAAATTTTAGGGGCCCAGGTTGAGTTCTTTTGAGTTGTAATTAATTAACTCGGTCTAACTAAGTTAGAGTAAGTTAAACTAGTTCAAATAGTTGGAGGAACTAGTATGAGGTCTAGTAGTGGGGACAACCACCAGTGCAACTCAGACTGATCCACCAGTTAACCGAATATTCACTCATAAATAACTCACGCATGTCATTTTTGAGGAAGACTTAGTTGAGATTAAAGTTTAGGAACAATGTACTCTCAGTTGTATAATTTTCCGAGTTGTATAGATGGTGCATGTAATCAGTTGAGGGCCTATGGATGGATTACGTAGTTATGGAGAGAGAATTTCCCAATTAAATATGGTATAATTCTCTTAGGAATTGTGCAAGGAAGTATGGGCTTGGCAGGCAGTAGAATTGGCTAAGTGTTGGCTTGAGTTGGCTTGTGAAGCAGAGAGATAGATTGTACTAGTGCATGAATTGTTCGAGACAAACAAGCATTGTATTTTCTTCTCAGATCTTTTGGTTAATGCAATATAGATAGTCGAGGTTTTGAGAAGTTTATTTCCCCAGAGAAATATTATCTTATGTGCGATTGATATTCTTCCTTTTCTGCTTATTATTTTCATCGATCAATTTTAGTTTCCACTGAGGAGTAGAGTAGATTCTTGTCTTGTATTTTAGCATATCACATAAGTTGTTGAATCTAGAGTAAAAATATACACCACTTAATGAGATACTCTAAAATTAATTGATCCTGTAGCTGTCAGGTTCTTGTTTCCATGACTTCTTCAAGCTCAAATATGATTTTTCCTTCTTCGTCAAGTTCTGACAACACTTTTTGAACTAGGAGTTTGTCACGGATAACCCTCTTTAATCATGAAACATGGAAAACTAGGTGTACTCAGGAAGATGCAAGCAACTCCAATTTGTATGCCATAGTACCAATCTTTTGCAATGCGTTTTAAGGACCATAGAACTTGGGTGATAAGTTATTATCATTCTTATCTTTCTTGAGGGGCATTTGTTTGTATGGTTGTAGCCATAAACTACCCAATCGCCTACATCAAAGCTTCTTTCACTGTGATTCTATTTTCCTATTGTTTCATTCGATTTTGCGACAAAGTGAGGTTATCCTTTAAGAGTTGGAGAACTTATTTTTAATGCTCGATGTGATCTTCCACTACTTGAACCTTAGAATTTTCTCTTAAAGATGATGTGATGGATGGTGGATGATATCCATAAAGTGCCATAAATGGGGTCATTTTTGCTGCAATATGGAAGGAATTATTATACCACCATTTAGCTAGAGGTAACCACTTAACCCATTGTGTTTGTTTATCCAATACAAAGCAACGAAGATATCCTTCCAAACATTTTTTCACTATCTTAGTTTTCCCTCCAGATTTAGGATGATAATATGAGCTATGAGCTAGTTGAGTACCAAGAAAAGAAAGTAATTCTTTCCAAAAATATCCAATGAAAATGGGATCTTTGTCACTTAAAATAATCTTTGGATTTCCATGTAGCTTTTGAATTGTTTCCATAAATGCAATAGCAACTGTATTGGCTTTAAAAGGATGAGATAATACACAAAAGTGTGCATACTTGGTAATTCTATCAACTACCACCATGATGACACACTTTCCTTCAGACTTGGGTAAACCTATGATAAAATCCATTGAGACCTCCTCCCAACGTTGACTTGGAATGACTAAAGGTTGTAACAAACCCGAGGTCTTAATTGTCTCTACTTTATTTTGTTGGCAAACCAAACATTCTGCCACAAACTTCTAAATATCAAATTTAAAACATACCAAAAAATTCCTTCTTGACCCTGTGGTAAGTTTTCAAAAATCCCGAGTGCCCTCCTAAGGGTGAGATGAGCAATTCCAGAAGAATCTTTTTCTTGACTTGGGAATTCTGACAAAGATATAAGTGATCTTTGTACCATAATGAATCATTTTTCTAGCGAAATGTATCATATATACTAGAATCTTGCTGCGACTTTTGAATGAGTGCTCACACCTCTTCGTCTTTCTTCCATTCAGCCCTTGCTTTGGTTATCCAATCAAATTGAATAATAGAAATGGCACAAATAAATGCTTCCACATCCTCATTCTTTCTTGAGAGTGCATCTGCAACAACATTTTTCTTCCCTTTTTTGTAGATGATTTCAAAGTCATAACCCAACATCTTTGTGACCCATTTTTGCTTCTCTTATGAAGATAATATTTGTTCCAAGAAGTATTTAAGACTATCATGATTCATTTTTACCTTGAAGTTTCTTCCCATTAGGCAAGGTCTCCATTTCTTTAGTGCATGTAGTATTCCCAATATTTCCTTCTCATAAATAGGTTTGTGTAAATAATTTCATTTGATTAGACAACTTTCAAAAGAAATGGGTCTTCATTCTTGCATTAAAACAACACCAATTTCATTTCCTGAGGCATCACATTCCACAATAAATGTTTTTGTGAAGTCGGACGTAGATAAGATCGGTGCTTGGAACATTGCCTCTTTAAGATGTTCAAATGCCTTAGTTGCTTCTCGAGTCCAAGAAAATTCATCTTTTTTTAATAATGTTGTGAGAGGTGCAACTATTCTCCCATAATCCTTAACAAAATTGCGATAATACCCTGTCAACCTGGGAAATCCTTGAAGATGCTTTGTGGTTGTGGGGATTTTCCATTCCTTAATAGCTTTAATTTTGTTAGGGTCTACCTTAACTCCCTCATGAGATACAATATGACCCAAATATTCCACCTCCTATACTCCAAAGAAACATTTGGAGTTTTTTGCAGATAATTGTTTCTCATCCAATAATTTTAATACCCTGTCAACCTTTTGAACATGATCCTTCGAAGACTTGTTGTAGATTAGTATATCATCAAAAAATACTAACACAATTTTTCTAAGGAATGGTTTGAAAATGGAATTCCTCAAACCTTGAAATGTCGAAGGTGCATCAGTAAGGCCAAAAGGCATGACTGAAAATTCATAATGAACCTCATGAGTTCTGAATGTTGTTTTCAGAATGTCTTTAGTCTTCATTATAATTTGATTATATCCTGAATGAATATCCAGCTTGGTGAAGTAAATTGCTCTATGAAATTCATCCAACAATTCATCAATGACATGAATGGGCAATTTATCTTTAATAGTGAGCTTGTTGAGATCCCTATAGTCCAGACACATATTCCATGATCCATCCTTCTTGTGCACCAATACGGCTAGAGAAAAGAAATAACTTTGACTAGGTTGAATTATACCAGCCTCTAGCATTTCTGCAACCATACGTTCAATTTCACTCTTTTGGGCATAGGGATATCTGTAAGTTCTGATGTTTGTAGGAACACTTCCTGGAATAAAATGAATAGCATGATCATGATCATGGATAGGTGCGAGGCCTTTGGGAGTTTCAAATGCCTTGGAATGATTGTCTAAGGCTTTTTGGAGATCTGGAGAAATAAATGATTTTGATGTTTGAACCTCTAGTGAGCATAATTGTGCAATTGCGCCTCATTTTTCTTTCTTCAAAATATTTGTCATGCCATTAGATCTGATTATACTTCTTGGTTTCCCTGCGATACCCCTTAATTCAACTTCCTTTCTTCCCAAAAAAAAAATTCAAAAAAAGTTCTTGAAAATTAAAAGTTATTATCCCCAAAGATTGTAACCATTGGACTCCTAGTACAACATCAACACCACCCATTGGAATGGAAAGCATTGGACTATTCAATAAATATTCCCCCATGATTAACTTGATATTATGGCACTTTCGATAGAAATTTATAGTTCCTCCATTTGAAACCATCACTTGACACTCGAGTGCTGGATATAGGAAGAAATTCAATTCTTTGGTTATCTTACAATGGATAAAATTATGAGTACGCCCTGAATTAATTAGAACTATTACCTTTTTATTCTTGATATATCCTTCTATCTTGAGAGCTTGAGGAGTGGTAATTCCTGCCAATGCATTTAAAGATATGGTTGGATTCATTTCTTCTTTCTCTGGGGTTGGTTTTTGGTGTATATCCTCCTATTTTGATGTTTCTTGTTCATTTTCTTCCTCCTCTTCACAATCTATGTAGAATAATTTCTTTTGAGCACACTTATGACCTTTAGTGTATTTTCTATCACAACTATAATAAAGCCCTTTTGTTCCTTTTTCCTCCAATTGTTGTGGCATAAACCTTGTAGGTTGTGGAAGGCTAAGAGCAACAACACTTCCATATTTGTAGTTGTGAGTGGTAGATTTCCTTGTTGTCATAATTTTGATTTCAACTTTTCTCGCCACCCCGAATGCCTTCTCCAATTAATAAGGTTCCCAAAGGATAACCTCATGTTTCATGTTATCCTTTAAATTCCCTATGAATACATCAATTCTATGTTCCTCTAGAATATCATTTACACTAATATTCAAGTTTTGGAAGTCCTCAATGTGCTCCGCCATTGAACCTTTTTGTTTGATATTTATCAATTGGCTAAAGAAGGTGTTGCTCTTTGTATCCTCACAATGTGCTGGAATTTCATCCGTAAAAATTGACCAAGTGACAAGTTGTTTACGAGAAAAAATCCATCAATACCATACAAATTGATTGGGTTCTAAATATAAGATGCAATGCATATCTTGTGTGTATGCTGCACATCATTTAGATCAAAATATTACTCCATTTATAGTATCCATGTTACTGGATCCTTGAAATCGAACTTCCTTATATATATCTTTGGAATGTGGTAGTTCTTAAACCCCACATTGCAGTCTCTAAAATCATAATTCATATTCCTTTCGCCCTCATCATGATTTTCATGGATTACATTCTCACCACCGGGAAGCCTTTCTTGCAACAACTTTGTCAAACCCTCCTTCAAACCTTCCATGCTTCTTTTAAACCATCCATGTCACCTTGTATTTATGTTTTTAAACCATCCATGTCATCTTTGGTTTCTCTTTGTAAGAGCGAAATTTGTTGCACTTAGACTCATATTTTTGATATATCATGCTGCAATTCTTCATCTTCATGCACCATAGTAGAGATTTATGAGGGCTTAATGGGTGTAGAATTATTTTGTTTGGGAGGAATTTTAGAACCGAATACTGATATCTACTCTTCAATATTCCCTTGGAATCACTTCAAACTAATTTTTCAAACAAAATTTATGTAATTTAAAAAACAAATACACACATTTTTCTTGCTTTTAGGAACTTGATCTTTAAATGGTTGTAACTCCGTAACTTAGGATCTCTAAGGTCTGAAATTTATTCCTATGGTATCCCTATTAATATTGATTCCAATGCCACAAGTCAGATCAATATTGGATTATTTAATATAGAGGTATGCTAGATCTCCCAAGATGACCTGATTATGGACTGGTTCAATAGAGATAAGTTGTACGGGATGCCACGTGTCACTGTTTCAACATTCGACCCTGAAATTTCTACATACAAGACTATAGTCCATGCACTTTCAACCAATTTTTACATAATTCAAATATGAGGCCTGAAACGAAAGTTATGACGATTTTCCCTAGGTCACCTATTTGAGATCAAATTTTGGGACCTGCAAAACCCCTAACTTCCTTGGATCTTATATAAGAAAATGTAGCGAAAAAAGATTTGAAAATTGTACAAGAAGTTCACCTCCACGTGGTCAATATTTCAGCTTCTGAAACCTCATTTAAAAAAAGTTATAGCCAAAATTCCAAGATGGCTTGTTTCAAGAAACGAAACCCTAGAATGCAAAGCTCCGATGTCAAATGTTATGCAACCAGTTCACAAAAAGATAGATCAACGACCTAAAAATTATCTTCTTCAAGGGGGGAACCTAATTTAAATTACATAAATAAACAATTCTTGGATGATTCAAATGATAATACCTCCTTGGTATATATAAGAGCCCAAGGGGTCACAATATAATCAAAGCCTACATAACAATAGTATTGTAAGGGCAGAACAATAACAATAGTGGGCTTCTATGGGGCACAAAAATAAAAACATGGGGGATACATGGGCACAACAATAACAATAGGGGGCTACACTAATAACAATAAGGGGAATACACTATTATTATAGGGACCTAATAGAATCTTGACCTTTGGATTTATAAATTTTCCCTAGTCATCCCACATGCATTGTGGGAGGGAATTTATAACGCTTTATAAACAAAAGAATTCCTTATATTATTTGTATATGGAGTAGAAAGAGACATAGAACCTTGCATAGCTTACACATAATGTAGTTTCTTGTTATAACCTCATTTCCCAATCATTGTGCTAACTCATTACCTAGTCATCTGTGTTTGACTAATACTCGACAAGTGTCACCCCAGGATATGTCTAGTTGGCTCCCATGTGTAATGAGATATGCCAAAGAATTGAGGATAAAAATGATATATAAATATTAATAATGTGAAGATGAAATGAAAGAATTTGAAAAATAAGCTAAGCATGAAGAAGTAAAAATAAACAAGGGTAAAGTTGACTAAATAATGAAGCATGGAGTGTAAAGTGTGCGGAGAGAAGGTTTGTGAGGTATGTAGAGAAGAGGAATGTAGAGGTTAAGCAATGTGTGGAGTAAAGTATGTGCAAAGTAATAGGAAGTGGGGGAACTTTCCACATGATTGGAAAATGAATAAGTAAAAAGGGAAGAGGAAGTAACATAATCCCACACAAAAATAGATAAATAACATGAATAATGAAAATAATGATAAAAACTAAGTAACTAAGAAATGTGGGGAAAACAGTGATATCTTTGGCATATGAATTTTGTTGTTTATTTCATAAAATGTTGGACAAAGTTGAGATGTAGGGATATCCAATGAAAATACGAACATGAAAGTTTTCTTTATTCCTAATATCTTGTCTTTTCTTCTCTATGTTCAAAAGAGATGCAATCTATGTTGGCCTTGCATGAAGAATATTTGCAACATTAAAACCTTTTTATTTCAAAATCACTCTATTTGATGCGTGACATAAAAACACGTCAACATATTTATTGTCCATTTTTTTTGTGGTTGGGAGGACAATGTTTTATCGTATCCACCCAAGTTTAATTCCCACAAGCAATATATTGAACTCATATCAAGTATATTTTTGTAATAGCTTCGAGCCTTGTTGTTGAATGGCCTCGAGTGCTAAATAATATCTTGTGTTTGCCATTGGAATGGAGAGTGACATGCGTAGTTATACGGGGGAAAAAGAGAAATATAGAGAGAGAGAGAAAAAGAGAGAGAAGCAAACATCCCCAATGTCAATTACTTTTTTCCTCATCTCAATACACAACATATGATTTGAATCAATATGAAACTCTGATCCAAAAATTCTATACCAGATAAAAAATGTTGACCTCGGATATTGGTGACCATTATGTCCATGGAATATTTGTAACAGACAGATCCACCCAAAGGGATCACTTCCTCTTGGGTCAACCACAGAGCTTGATCATCAGGGTGTCGAGAGAATTGAACCTGTGACCTCTCAAAAGGAAATGTGATTTAAGGATGGGGACACAACCAATTGAACTAACTCTCAAAGCTAATTAAAACCAAAAACGTTTCTTAAATATTTACTTTAAAAAATAAATAATAATTTTTTAACAAAATAATTTATATTTAATAAATTTTCTATAATGTTTTTATTTTAATAATTAATTATTTTATATTTATTATTTATATATTATGTTAATTTATTATTTATATTTTTAGTCTTTATAACCTATAAAGAAATTAATAGTCTAACTTATAAACGAAATAACCTTTTTCACTAGAACCAGAGGACACAATTTCAAGCAAGAATGTGATCTTTTGTTGTTTAAAATACATTTTTGAATGCATATATGGATTTAGAATCAAGAAAAACTCTTACGGAACTCGAATTCTACTAATAAAACAACTTAAACTCAAGCTTTAAAAAATCTCTGTCGGATTTTAGTTGAAATTAATTAGAAAAATTGCCATAAAAATGATAATTTCGTCTATAAATTAGACTACACTAAAAACACAACAACAACATTATCCCACATCAAATTGACATCAACCTCAATCGTATAAAATTATTTTAATATACAATACAAACATCAAAATATACGACCATGAACTTTAAAAAGTCTCATAAAAGGCCTTCAGTGCAACTCAAAATGTTATACGGCATTCTTTATTCCGAAGGGCTTGAGCCTATAACCATATGATTCAATTCAAAACAAAAAAAAGGGTATTATGCTTGTCATATTTTACAATTTTAAGTTAATATGTTGAAAATTTCTAAGAAAATGAATAACCATTGTTATACCTAAGTCCATTACTTGTGACTTCGTTTACGATTATAAATCATATTTAGTGTGTGTACTTTGAATAACTTTTTGGTGGGTTGAAACATGTACAACAAATTTGGATTCCTTTTGTTATAGCAACAATAGTACTATTTTGTAGATGAAGGTGTAGTATTAAGAAGACTTGAGGGTACAACATTAAATTTAGTTTTTGGGGAATAAGTATATGTGTGCATGTATTAGCGTTAGATATGATTGGTGTAAAGTTATTTTTAGTCTTTATTTTTAATTAAAGTATAGAATAAAGTTATCCTTATTTTTAATTTTTAGTCGAAGTATATAGCATTTAGAGTTTAATTTAGTCTTATTTTAGAAAGTTTCCTATTTTAAATAATGTGTAAATTTCAATGGAGTCTTAACGCTTGTGGAAAATGATTTACTGATATGGATTTGTATGGGTTTGTAAAGTTTATTTTGGGATGGTTATTTTATGTCTCTACATTGCAAGTTGTTGCTTTTTTTTCTACAATGTGAGAAAATTATAGAACTCAAGGTGGAGAGCTCAAATGTGGCAAGATGAAAATGGTGATGATGATAGTGATCATGTGTGTGATGAGGAAAAAGTATTTCTATCTATAATAAAATGTTAGGTTAGATTAGACCTGAAGATGAACCACTGTTACTGGTTCGAAACATCGATTATAAAGAAACCTAATGCGATGTATCTGGAAGATATGCTACATAATCATGAAACTCGCAAAAACCTCAAAGACAAAATAGACTAGACCTATTCCAATAATAAAATATTCAGTTGACAAGATCAAGATCTAACCTTAAATTATGAGCATTTTATTTTTTTGGTAGATGAAAAGATTAAAGAAATGACCAATAATATTTATTTAGTTAGCTAACTCAACTAATAATAATTAATTGAGTTGATCCAGAAAAATAGTTAAAATAATTATTAAATGAAAATGATTTATTCATTATTTCTAGAAGATATGGTCAAAATAAGTTAAAAATAATTACCAAATAGCTATTTAATAATTAGTGCATGGGAGAAAAGTGAAATGATTAAGGAATAATAAATAAATAATGATTTATTAAATTATTCCTATGGATGGGTAAAAATATATTTAATTATTTTGACAAAATGGGTAAATATGAAAATAACATGAAATTAATTAAATGAATTTCTAGGTTTTTTCAAGTGGGTAAATTAATTACATAGAAGTAATTTATGAAAAGTGGTTCTCTAAAATATTTCCCAAGGTGAAAATGAGTTTTAATTTGTAAAAATCATACTACATGGTGTATTTCGATCATCTGTTAGGTCCCTATACTACTAGTATAACCCCTTATTGTTATTAGTATAACCCCCTTATTATATTGTTGTGCCCATGTAGTCCCCATATTGTTATTATTGTGCCTCACAGAAGCCAATTATTGTTATTATTATGCCCTTACATTATTATTGTTATGTCGGCTCTGATTATATTATGACCCCTTAGGCTCCTATATATAGAAAGGAGGTATTGTCATTTGTATCATCCAAGAATTATTCATTCGTGTCATGTAAAGGAGGTTTCCCCGTCGAAGAGGCTGATTTATACGGCGTTCATCTATATTTTCTATCTTTTTGTGAACTAATTTCATAACATTTGGTATTGGAGCTTTTGATTCTAGGGTTTCACTGCTCCAAACAGGTCATCGCGGATTTTTCGCTATCACTTTTTTCTACGACGTTTTAGAAGCTAAAACAAAAATGCATTTGAGAAGAAATCTCGCTGAACTTCAGGTATGAATTTCAAATCTTGTTTCGCTATATTTTTGAAAGATACAATCCAAACAGGTGACCTGGGGAAAATAGTCATAACTGTCTCTCTGAGCATCAAATTGAAATTTTGTAAGAAGTTATAGAAAGAGGACGAACTGCAGTTTTCTGTGTATAGTTTTCAGATCTGAAAGTCAAAACAGTGACACGTGGCACTTCATACAAGTTTGCTCTTTTGAAAAGGTATATAATTAGGTCATCTTGGGAGATTGTGCATAACCCTTTTGTGGAGAATTCAATTTCGATCAAACTAGTGGCATTGTAAAGAGGACACATACGGCTACTAGAGGTCACGATTTCAAAACTGGAATATCTGAAATTACAGAGTTACAGTTGTTTCAAGACCGAGCTCCTAAAATCAAGAAAAGGCGATATGAAGAAGTTTGATGGCAAGGATCTAGTAAATTGGATACTACAGATGGAGAAATATTTTGATCTACATGAGGTGCAACTGTTACAAAAGGTACATGTTGCATCTTCATATTTAGAAACAGATCAGTTTTTATGGTATAAAGGGCTTTGTTCTTGTAAAGCACTTGTCACTTGGTCGATTTTCACGGAAGAAATGATAGCACATTATGAGGATACAAAGAGTAACACCTTATTTAGCCAATTGATAAATCTCAAACAAAAGGGTTCAATGACAGAGCACATTGAGGACTTTCAAAAATTGAATATAAGGGTAAATGATAATCCAGAGAAGTAAAGGATTGATGTCTTCATAGGGACTTTAAAGGATAACATTCAACATGAGGTTCGTCTTTGGGAACCTGATTCATTGGAGAAGGCATGCAGGTTGGCAAGAAAAATTGAAAACAAAATTATGGAAACAAGGAATCCCACCACTCATGACTATAATTACGGAAGTGTTTTTTCTCCTAGCCTTCCACAACCTACAAGGTTTACACGACAACAATTGGAATAAAAAAGAGAAAAAGGGCTTTGTTACAATTGTGATAGCAAATACACTAAAGGTCATAAGTGTGCTGAGAAGAAATTGTTTTACATAGATTGTGAAGAGGAGGAAGAAAATTATCAAAAAAAATTGAAAGAAGAGGATATACACCGCGAACCAACCCCAGAGAAAGAAGAAATGAATCCGAACATATCTTGTAAAGCATTGGAAAGAATTACCACTCCTCAAACCCTCAAGATAAAAGGACAAATCAAGAAGAAAGAGGTTCAAGAAGTGAAAGATCACATTGAGAAAGAAGAAATGAATCCGACCATATCTTGTAATGCATTGACCGGAATTACCACTCCTCAAACTATCAAGATAGAAGGACATATCAAGAAGAAAAAGGCAATAGTGTTGATATTTTTGGGCAGTACGCATAATTTTATTCATTGTAAGATAGCCAAGGAATTGAATTGCTTCCTATATCCAACACCAGAGTATCAAGTGATGGTTGCAAGTGGAGGAACCATAAATTGCTCTGGAAAGTGCCATAATATCAAGTTATCCATGGGAGAATATGTATTTAATAGCCCAATTCTTTCCATTCCAATGGGTGGTGTTGATGTTGTACTAAGAGTCCAATGGCTACAATCCCTGGGTATAATAGCTTTTAATTTTCAAGATTGTTTCATGAAATTTTCTTCGGAAGGAAAGGAAGTTGAATTAAGGGGTATCACAGGGAAACCAAGAAAGATAATCAGCTCTAACGGACTGACAAAGCTTCTAAAGAAAGAAAAACAAGGCGTAATTACACAATTATGTTCGCTAGAGGTTCCCACATCGAAATCATCTATTTCTCTAGATCTCCAAAAAGTCTTGGACAATCATTCCAAGGTATTGGAGACTCCCAAAGGCCTCCCACCTATTCATGATCATGAACATTCTATTCATTTCATTCCAAGAAGTGTTCCTCCAAACATCAAGCCTTACAGATATCCCTATGCCCAAAAAAGTGAAATTGAACGTATGGTTGGAATAATGCTAGAGGTTGGTATAATTAAACCTAATCAAAGTTCTTTCTCTGCTCGAGTAGTATTGATGCACAAGAAGGATGGGTCATGGAGCATGTGTCCAATTATAGGGAGCTCAACAAGCTCACTATTAAAGATAAATTTCCCATTCCTATCATTGATGAATTATTGGATGAGTTGCATGGATCAATTTACTTCACTAAGTTGGATCTTCATTCAGGATATCATAAAAACATAATGAAGATTGAAAACAATGTAAACTTTGAAACGGGAACTATAAACTCAAAACGGGAACTCTGGCCAAAAAACCCCAAAAAAACATCAAAAACAGTGCTAAAAACGAAAAGTGTGTATACTGGAACGATGTTTTTTTTTTAGGTGTCAATTTTGAACGTGTTTTAAAAATGGCAGTGACTACGAAATTTACTATGAAATTTTCATGCAAAATATAGCTTAAAAATGAAAGTGATGATACTGGAATAATGATTTTTTTTTTAGGGTCAATTTTCAAACTTTTTAAAAAATGCTAATAAAACCAATTTTTTATGTCTCAAACAAAGTTAATTTTTAAGGAAAAAACAGATTAATGTTTCTGGTAGAATATCATTTTTCTTTCCTAAGTATAAATTTAACATGTTTTCAACCACACCATGCTAGATACAAAAGAAATTGAAAATTTTTCAACTATAAAATTAAAAAACCATGACATTATGAACAAATTATATCATTGAATGAAATCAAAAGTCTTTATTTGTATACTGAATAAAACAGACATTATATCTCTAATTTGATATTGCATTGTAGATATTTAAACAATAAAATTTATCATACCTAAGACATAATCCAACAACATAAAAATGCTTCATAACTTCTCATTTAACAACATATGGAAAACATTAATTTTATTTGAAGATATGATGCATACATCAGTTATATAATCTATCTTAAACAATTATTCAAAATCACTCATATTTTCTTGCACACCATCACAATTCACATCTTCAGATGAGTGACTGGATGCTGACGAATATGTTCCATATTCTTCTCTTTCATCAACTAGTGCCCCATCTGAGTCCACATGCATGCCCAACATTCCAGGTTTCAAAAGTCTTCTAGATCTATGACTGGTTTCAGCAGACTCCCATGTCAACACTATTCCTTCTGGTAACAACCTTTTCAGAATCTCTGTCGTCTTGAAGCGAAGAGTTCCTCTCTTTGTTAAATTGAAGTCATAAACAAGTATGTCAACATCCTCCAATTGTAATATGTCTGTGCGGCGGCGATTTATATTTGTACCCTTTCTTTTTCTTTTTCCACCATTTTTTTTGTCAACTACCATCTCTGAATTATACACACCATTGAATGGGTGTGTATTTGTGGCATACCAATGTACTTTAACACTTGTAACATCCTCATTTTCTGTAAAGACCTTTATAACTTTAGCAACCCAAAATGGATAGCCTTTGGGATCTCCATCTGCTAGCACTGCAATCATGCAACCCTCCTTAATATCATGTACTGAACCCCTATAAAGGTCTTCCATGGCTTCGCGTTGTGCACGAGATCTTCTGGAACCAATATACATCTCTCTTTCCATTGCCTGTGAAGAATTAATAATACCTTGAGTTTGTTGCTGTTCAACAATGTTTACTTCCTCTTGTTCATTCGACACATTTTGTGGCCAAATAAATGGATTTTTCAAAGGTATATCTTCATTGGTTGTTGTTGAAATGATATCACTTTGATTATTGAAAAATGACTCCCACCAAACTGAATAAGCAATGTCAAAGTACTCATATGTATATCTAATACATTTTTTAATTTCTTCTAGGCAATCAGAATAATTTATATGTCTATTCTGTCTGCGTGCATTCTGAACTTCACCAACTGATTGTAATAACAATATTTTTGATGCAAATATTGGACGATCTGGAATGAACTTCAAAAATTGCAAACCTGATGACGGTGCCCATTCTGTAGTAGCTGAAAACTTCTTGCCCCATATTAGTGTTTTCCCATCAATTTCTTTTATACGAAATTGATTTTGGAAGCTAATATCATTAAGTTGTTCAATTCATTTCCCCTCACCATATGATCCTAGAATAAACCTTCGCATGTCAACAGTTTCTTCCAACACTTCAAAAGCAGGCTCTGGCATGTATGATTTCTTAATACATTCAATTAGTGATGGCAAGCTCCCAACTTCCTTCCTCCTCAATGTGACTGAAAAACGACTGAACATCTGATCAATATGGTCATGAGTGTGCCCAACAAGAAGGAAACCAACCTTTACCTTTTGAAAAATTCTCAATTCAACAAGCATGTTCAGATACCCAAAAACAACCTGATTTTTGTTTTCACGGCAAGTGTTGTCCAATTGTAGATACAAAACTTCAGGAAGATTACCAGACCAATGAGAAATCACATCATGAATTATGGTTATGGTCAGATTTGCATCATTATGAATATTTGGAGCTGTGAAGTACACCCTTGGCAACATTTTCCCATTGAAGACCATACAACCGACCAAGTGAAACTGAATAAAATTTTCCTCTTGTAGATTTTTGGGTGTGCGAACAAAATGTGGTAAAAGTGTTTTCTTCTGGTCCATACCATCAATTATCAAACCCAAATATTTATTTGGATTATCATAACACTTCTTTCGATGCTTGTACAACTTCTTCCTTTCATTTGTTTGTTGTTCGCGATGCTCCTGAAGTTCTTTTACAATTAAATCTACACAACATAAAAGAAATTCATTAAGAAATATGTTTTCATAGTTGATGACTATACAATTTTAAAAGTAAAAGTTATGAACACTTACCTCTTTCTGAGCCTTCACATTTGTCCCTTTTTTATTTAAGAGAAGCACATGTACTGCAAATTCCCATCCTTGTCTTCTTAGGAATACGAACATTATTGAATTCTTTCTTTCATATCTTCACAAAATATTGATATGTAATAAATTGGCCCTGTCCCTCAGCACTTTCTGCATATTCTTTGTATAAGTTGTAGATTTCTCGTCTTGAAAAATTATCTGGAATATGTATTGTCTCTCTATTTGGCATACACTCTCCATGCTTTGAAAAGAAATCTTTCATCCATGACATTGCAGTATTTGATAGTGGCCCAAACTGTCTTTTCTAACGTACTTCTGAATAAAATGTGGGATCCTTTTCCAAATTTTCTTGAATTCTCGAGAGACGAAAATTCCCAATTGAATGAAACATTTTGAAAGATTTTCTACACAATAATAAATTCCTAATATGATAATCATAACCTGACAATGTAGATTGCATGCAGCCAACTAAATATGAGTTTTGCATGCTTTTATTCATTGACAAATATCTCTTCCTGCTTTCTAATGCAAATGTGAAATCCATACGTTTCAAGCAATTTTTTTGGCAAAATTCACTTGAAATGAGAGTGATGATAGAACTTCTTCTCGTCAGATATTCTGCTCTACCCCTTGTATAACTAGAATAGTTTGCATTGATACGAAAAGGTCTGCTCCTACTCCTCGATACAATATTTCTTGGCAACATCTCCATCATTGGATCATCATTTTTATAAGGATTTTCATCATCATTAAGAGGAATGTTATCCACACTATGATCAGCTCTGATTTTCAAATTTTGACTGAGAGGATACCCTTCATCTTCCCCTTCTTCAGTGCTACTATCATAGTCCTTAGAATTCAGACTAAATGGAAAATATGACTCGATGTTTAATGGATATTCTTCCTCATGTACATTTTCAGTGCTACTCTCATAGTCCATAGAATTAGGACTACGTTGAAAATGTGGCTGTTTACTTATTGAAGATGCTACATCCTGTCCTTTGTCAATGCTACCTTTATACTGATTAGAATTAGGACTAACTGCATCATCCTGTTCTTCATCACTACTGCTCTCATAGTCCTTAGAATCAGGACTAAGAGAACATTGTGATACTCCAATCTTTTGAAAATCATCATTCCGTGCTTCATCACTGCTGCTCTCATAGTCCTTAGAATCAGGACTAAGAGGACATTGTGATACTCCAATCTTTTGAAAATCATCATCCCGCGCTTCATCACTGCTGCTCTCATAGTCCTTAGAATCAGGACTAAGAGGACATTGTGATACTCCAATCTTTTGAAAATCATCATCCCGCGCTTCATCACTGCTGCTCTCATAGTCCTTAGAATCAGGACTAAGAGGACATTGTGATACTCCAATCTTTTGAAAATCATCATCTCGCGCTTCATCACCGCTGCTCTCATAGTCCTTAGAATTAGGACTAACTGGACACTTTGACACTCCATTCTTTTGAAATTCATTATCACACTCATCATCACTGCTGCTCTCATAGTCCTTAGAATTAGGACTAAGTGGACACTTTGACACTCCATTTTTTTGAAATTTGTTATCACACTTTTCATCACTATTGCTCTCATAGTCCTTAGAATTAGGACTAAGTGGACACCGTGACACTCCATTATTTTGAAATTCGCCATCATGCACGTCAAAACTGTTGCTCTCATAGTCTTCAGAATTAGGACTAAGTGGACACCGTGACCCTCCATTCTTTTGAACTTCACCATCACACTCTTCAAAACTGCTACTCTCATAGTCCTCAGAATTAGGACTAAGTGGACATCGTGACACTCCATTCTTTTGAACTTCACCATCATGCTCTTCATCACCGCTGCTTTCATAGTCCTTAGAATTTGGACTAAGTGGAATCTGTGACTCTTTATTAATTTGAAATTCTCCATCCCCTCTTTCATCAGTGCTGCTCTCGTAGTCTTTAGAATCGGGACTAAGTGGAAGAATTGACTTTCTATTCATAGTGGAAGAATTCCCTCTATATTCATCAATATGAATAGAGTTGTTACGCGATGAAGATGTTGATGGTGTATAAATCGAAACTTCACCATTAGAACAATCCATCCCTTTCAAATAGAAGATGTTGAATGATACAAATGGAGTCTCCTAAGAATATTATATAGCTTAAAGAATGAAATATTCCCTCCAAAAATTTTCGCGAAAATATTTCCCTCCAAAAATTTTCGCGAAATTATTTCCCTCCAAAAGTTTGTTAGATTTATTTACCTTTATTATTTTATTCTACAATTCATTGAAAAACGTAAACTAAATTTTTTTATGAAATCAATCACTGAAATTCAAATTGTAAACTACAACTTCTATATTAATTATTCTAATAGTTAAAGTATATAATATTTACTAAACAACTATTTTTTTTTTTTAAATTTTTATAATATATTCTAAAACAAATTAATCCCACATTCAATCCATTGTAAAATAAATCTACAATATTCGCTCTATAATAATTTAAAACAAATTATCCCACATTAATAGTACAGAAGAACATCTTCGTAATTTCATTTATATATTAAATTTCGTTATCACTATTACTTACCTCACATCCAGGTTTTCTGAAGTTCGTTGAAAGACTTGTGAATTTGTGGAGCAGCTATATTGCTATCAACAACATATTCAACGAAGAATTATCGCAATTGAAAGGTAAGTTCAATTTTTTTTCAAAATTTTCATATTAAATTAATTTAACAAAGAAGATTTTTTTTTTTAAATTAATAATTTTTCCAAGCCAAAATAACAATTATGTCAATCGTGAGCATGGTGGGCCCAATCAAACTCAATCACCCAATAACCGTGGGTAGGCCGTCGTCGTGCCCCCTTCCCCCAACCCATTACTGATCTTTTCCATTCACCCATGCCCTCTTCCCCCTTCTACCCTACCCATGCGGCAGCCCTTGCCACCCCCAACTCACCCACCCATGCACCCTTTCCCCAACTCTTCCTTCCCTACCCCACAACTCTCCTCCCCATAAGCCCACCCCCTAACTCCCATTCCCCTCCAATCTCAACTCCTCCCCCCCTTCCTTAACGCCGGCCCCATGGGCCCCACCCCCTAACTCCTTCCCCGTGCCCCCTCTCCCTCCACCCCCTTCTGCCTCCCCCCCACCCGCACCCTACCTCCCCCCCTCTTTATGCCCCTACCCCTACCTCCCCCCATCCCCCCCCCCCTACACCCTAACCCTACCCCCCACCCCCTACACCCTACCCTTGCCCTTACCCCCCCCCCCCCATCCCCTATCCTTACCCATCCCCACCCCTACACCCTACCCGCGCCCTACCCCCCCCCCCCCTCACCCTTACCCATCCCCCCCCCCCTACCCCCTACCCTTACCCCCCCCCCATCCACCTACCCCCCCTACCCGCGCCTTACCCCCCCCATCCCCCCTACCCCCTACCCCCCCCATTCCCTCCTGCCCCCTCCCCACCGCGCCCACCCCTCCCCCTCCCCGGCCCCTCCGCCCACCCCGCCCACCCCGCCCCCTCCCCGACCCCCTCCGCCCACCCCGCCCCCTCCCCGACCCCCTCCGCATGCGCAGTGCCACCCCCGGGCCGCCCCGCCCCGCCCGACCGGCGGCGGGGCGGCCCGGGGGTGGCACTGCGTGGGCGGAGGGGGCCGGGGAGGGGGCGGGGTGGGCGGAGGGGGAGGGGTGGCGGGGCTGGGGCGGGGTGGGTGGAGGGGCCGAGGAGGGGGCGGGGGAGGGGAGGGGTGGGAGCGGTGGGCGGAGGGGCCGGGGAAGGGGCGGGGCAGGGGGAGGGGGCGGAGGGTGTGCGGGGTGGGGAGGGGGGGGGTAAGGGTAGGGGAGGGGGGGTAGGGGGATGGGGGTGGGTAAGGTTAGAGGGTGGGGGGGTAAGGGTAGGGGGTGGGGGGTGGGGATGGGGGAGGGATAGAGGGGTAGGGCGCGGGTAGGGTGTAGGGGGGGGATGGGGGGGGTGGGGGTAGCAGGGTAGGGTGTAGGGTGGGGTGGGTAGGGGCAGAAGGGGGTGGGGTGGGTAGGGGGATTGGGAGGGGGGTGGCGGTAGGGGTAGAAGGTGGGGGGGGGGGGAATGGGGTAGGGCACGGGGATGGGGGGGGGGGGGATGGGGAAGGGTAGGGGTAGGCGGGGGGTTGGGGAGGGGGGGGGGGGGGGGGGCGCGCGGTGTGGGGAGCGGTGGGCGCAGTGGGGAGGGGTGGCCGCGGGGGGGTGTTGGGGGATGTAGAGGGTTTGGGGGGATGGGGGGGGGAGGGGGTTTTGGGGGCGAGGGGGGATGGGGCGCGGGAGTGTGGGGGGACGGTAGGGGGTAGGGTGAGAGAAGGGGAGGGGGGGAAGCTTAGGGGGTTGTGGGGGGCACGTGGGTAGGGGCTCGCCCATACTTGCCTAAATGTCTACTTAGTCTCATTATCCCTCACCTGACCTCCCGCTCGCCCATCGACCCGCCTGCCCGTTAGAGGTGGCTGGGCAATTCTGATTATACAAATAAAAAATTTATGGTATATTTTTGTTATTAATTTAAGTTAATATGTTTTTTTATTTACTAATTTGTGTGTTTTTTTTAGGAAAATGGCATCAAGGAAAATTTCTGTGAATCTTTCTGGACCAAAGAGTCTTAAAGGTGTATCTTCAAAAAACATTGGTGAACGAACTCCACCTGAGCTCATGCCTACAAATATTTCAAGTGCTTCAAGTGATAAGAAGCTAATCTCAGATTGGAAAAGTTCAAAAGAGGTGAAATTTCCATCAAGAGTCTGGTATGTGAAAGAAAGATAGAGCACAACTGTGAATATATATCTATACATTGATATACCCCATAATAATGAAAATTTGGAGGTGATGGGAAGAGTCATAGATATGTGTTCGGTACCAAACACTGAAGTTGTTTACGTACTTACAAAAGATCCCAAGTCACATGAAAGGATTAAATACCGACTATCATATTCATTATATGACACGAGAGAGGTATCTACAAAGTTGTGTAAACAAATCGTAAATGAGATGACACAAAACATCGTAAGTATTGTTATTTGTATTTTTATTTTGCGTTTTGAAAGTGTCTCGCTATATTTTTTTAACTTTGTTTATATTAACATATGATATTTTGTTTGGCAAAATTTTGTTGAAATCTGTTCAATTAGGTTGGGAGGCATTCATTTCATAGAGCATGATATCATGAAAGTTGTCAGCCATTTTTACTCAGTGTCAGAAGAAGATATGGAAAAAATGGAAAATGTAGTAATTGATGATGCTACAAAACTACATCCAAAGAATCAGAAAAAAAGGCCTCTGGTGGATAAATCTAGCAAGGGTAAACAAGTTACTTTTGAGGACGATGAAGTTGAAATTGACAATGAAGCATATGTTGCCATTACTGAAGATGACATTGGAACTGAGGAAGGTCGTAAAAGACCAAAAGTAACAATGCCCAAGAATAGATCTCTTGAGAATGTTATGACGAAAAAAAGTAGAGTTGAAGATCTTGAAGTAGTCATTACCAGCAGTCAAGAACCTAGTGAAACTTCAAAAGAAAGCAAAGAAATCATTACACCAGGAGCTGATTTAGATGATGGCATAATCAAAACAAAACAAAATGCCATTTGACAGAATTTGACAAAGAGAAACTTAATTGATGGTGGTCGTACATTTCAAGGATAATTTTAGGGGCGAATGTTCACCCTTTGGTGAAATTAAGGGGTTCTAAATTTTTAGTGGGCGAATATTTTGTATCATAGTACATTTTTACAAATCACCTCAAATAGCCCACCTTATTTTAAGGGAGAGGGTAAAAAAGGTAAATTTAGCCCTTGAAATTAGGACTTACAACCTTCCATTCGCCCATTTTCAAGAATAGGTTTTATTTAAGTGAATCCTATGGGCCAAATACCATATTTATAAAAGAGGTATGGTAAATTAATAAAAATATAAATAAATGAGAGGTATGGTAAATAAATAAAACATTTTTTATATTTACTCCATAAGTCACCTTATATACATGTAAGGGTGTAAACAAATAAAAATATAAGTAAAGTGGAGGTATGGTAAATAAATAAAAATATAAATAAACTAGACGTATCGTAAATAAATAAAACCTCTTTTTATATTTAGTCCATAACCCTCGTTCTATTTATGAAGGCTCAAGAAAGAGGTTTTATTTAAGTGAATCCTATGGGCCAAATACCATATTTGTAAAAGAGGTATGGTAAATTAATAAAAATATAAATAAACGAGAGGTATGGTAAACAAATAAAACATTTTTTTATATTTACTCCATAAGTCACCTTATATTTATGAACACTCAAAAAATGGGTTATATTTAGGTGAAACCTATGGCCAAAATACTATGGGACAAATACCATGGACTAGATTGTTATTAATATCATGCAAAAAACCATTATTAACCCTAATATTAGAATTAATAAAAATAAAAATGGCACATGGTATTGACCCATGGTATTCACCAAAATGGCACATGGTATTGACCCATGGTATTCACCTGGAATGTAGCCTATTTAAATGGGGGAATTAAACCAGCATGTAGCCTATGCTAAGATTCACTAGGACTTTACAAAGTTTTATTATTTAGTGAAAGACTCGCCAAGATCTTACAAGATTTTATAATTGAGTAAAATATTCGCCATGCCTGGTGAGAGATTCGCCAAAAAATTATATATACATATTATATTATTGATAAAATCGCCTTCCATTTTTCCTATATACCATGGAGATTCGCCCATTTATTATATTTATAAATTTAGGGGTGGTTCTTAAAATTTTCCCTGGTACATTTCTGTTAAATGTCAGACAAACCTATAAGGCAAGTGAAGGACAATGCCAATATCAAGTCAGAAAGCCACATCATCTGCATGTTCACAACTTGAAGACATTGATGAGGTACAATCCATATGCTCATGTGGTTAGTTATGTGCTTCTTGTTGATCCACTTCAAGTTCCCAACAAAGAAGCATTTGATAAGTCAAAATGTTTTGAATACAATTATTATGTGCTTGGGGGGAACCATTCTGTTGAAGCTCAAAGACAATTGATGGAGGAATATCCTAATAACCCACGTTTTGAAACAATGAAATGTATCATTTATGCTGGTTTAAATGAAACAGAAGCAAAGTTAGTGGCATGGGATCATAATTCAGATAATGAATATAGGATGTCTATGACTTTGATCCAAAAGGTTAGATTTATTCATAGTGAATTCCTAGAAAAATGTGGTGGGGATTAGATAAATATTACTGCAGATTTCCGAAAGGAATGTTGTATGGAAATAGGCTATCAAATTGAAGAGAAAACCAATTCAAAAGGTGGAAAAGACAACAGATATAGCGATTTATTCAGAGGTGTTGATAACATTTTCCAATTGGCATTTAGAACTGGAGATATTTGGAATTTGATTGATGACATTTTTAGCATGTGGGAAGACATTGGCATTAAAAACCAGAGGGTCAAAAAGTCTAAGCCATTGATATGTAGCAACAATAAATCAGCTCATGAACTGAAGCAACTTCCAGACGATATGACCATCACGCCTTGGAGGGCGATGCAAGGAGTGAAAGATGAAAAAATTGTCAAAACAATATTATCTCGTGTGAGGTCAGGGGAATTATCATTGGAAGAAATGTCTGAAGAATTTCAAAAGTAAGTTTGCTGAATTATTTTTACTTATTTCCAGGATTATAGTTATCTTTTAAATAAAACATGTTGTTATTGGTATTATTTGTTATACATATCATTATATTAACTTTTTCTTACTTTATCTATGCAGTCACAAAGTTTACATGAAACTTCAGGAACAAATGGTTAAATTGTTGAATGAAGATAGTTGGGATGATGTTGTACGCAACTATCCAGATTCAAGTTCTACATCAACATTAAAAGCTTTTTATCTTGCATTTAAAAAGGTAACTTGATTTATACATTCAGTTTTAATCATCTGTGTACTATTTTTAATTTAAAACTTACACATACATTTGTTTGTTTGGTAAAAGATGAGGAAAGAAGATAATGGAGCACCAGACAGTTTCAAGACTTTTATTGAAAAAATAAAGATTGAAAGACTGAGAAAGCAACATATTAAGAATGTTGAACTTGATCCAACTCTTAATCATTTCATTTGGAATGGGCTAGACACTATTCAATATCAAGTAATACAAGGCGACTGTGAAGACATTGCTAAACTCGTACCAAAAAGGGATTATGCCCTGGTTATTGCAGATATTCCCCATGGTTTCAATATTCCAAACATTTACTATGATAGTGACCCTTATACTTATCAAGCTTTTAATAAAGTGGCGGCGGGATTTATGGAAGTGACGTCATCACCATTATGGAGATTTGTGACATTTCATTCAGACACACAATTGGCAATGGTATTGTCAAGCTTCAAGGGGAAAACAAATTCAAGGATGCAGCTTACATGGTAAGATGTTTAAAGGTATATTTGATTAATGTTGAAAAATTCATTTATGTACAAGTTAATTGAACTTTTACTATTTTATGTTACAGGCAAAAGTCAAATCTTCTTAACAATGAAAATCAACAATTTATAAATGACTGTGAGTTCATTCATATTAATAGTTGGGCAAAAGATGATAGCCATATGTCTATGATTTTTAATCGGGTGGACAGAAAGAGTCATAGTCAAATACTGACTTATGATGTTGTTGTGAGAAAACTAACATATGAAGACAAAGAAACGAAAGGAGAGATAGTTAACATTTATCAAAAACCACAATTATTGATTAACTATCTTATAGACATATGTTCAAATGAAGGAGATTGGGTTCTGGATTTATTTTCTGGCTCAGGTAGGTTTTGGCACATGGAATTGAATTTCAATATGTTCTTTTTTTTAATTAATATGTCATTGTACTAATTTACTTCATTATTTTTTTGTGCTTGATAATTAGGTACAACACTAGCATGCTACCTTCAAAAAGGAAGAAATTGCATTGCAATTGAGAAAGATCCATTACAATGTAATTTCATTCAGCAAAGAATTAATGCTCTTCAATTTCTTCCAGATGCAATGCAAGAAATTGGGTTGAAGAAATGGGACTTTAGTGAATCACGTGTGGCAAAAAAGGCAAAGGAACCCCAACCACCATTACATGGAATGTTTGGAAAGACATATATTGGGAGATTTGCAGACATCAAAGACCCATTAGAAGAGGAAATTGCGCAAAAGGAAGCAGAAAATATTGTGGAAGATGACAATGATGAAACTCTAGAGGACGAAGAGTTTGGATTACGTGACATTGTTGATTAAATTTAAGTTATACCTGGAAATCAAGCTTTGCAATGTTTTGACTCTGACATTTCATGAAAAGAATAATCAATGAATTAAAGTTGTTATGTGTTCAATATTTGTAATTTGTGATTTTCGCATTGATTTTTAAGTTAATTATTATTTTTTGAAAAAAAAAGTTGTTATTATTATTTTTTTGACATGAAATTCATAAAAAAAACTATTATTTGACCATTTTTAGTTAATATTTTTGTATAAAATTTGTGATTTTGACATGTTAATTCTAGCAAAAAATTATCAAAACGTTTAGTTTTTTTGTTATATTTATGTTAAAAATAGTTATTTTTATGTTCATTGTTAAAAAATGTTGTTTTTTAGAAACAATTATTTCATGTGGATTGAAAAATTAATTAAGGATGTATAAATATGTAGATTATCTAAAATTCAAACTATCGACTTTCTAATTTAAAAACGCAAAACAATAAAAACCCCACTAAAAAAAAAAAAAAATTAAGATAGAGAACAAGAAAATATGAATAAAATGACCACTTCAAAAACTATCAAATTTAGAAAATAATTTTTTACATTTCACACACTAGAAAATTTAAAGTCAAAAAATAGGTCTTTTAAAAAAAGGGTGTGATGCAGAATACTCACTTTTTAAAATCAGCATGAAAATCACTACCATTCTAAAACTTAATGCACATGAAAAAAATTAAAGTTCCAAAAACCATGTTCTAAAAAAAACATGTGTATTTTGCATCACCACTTTTGAAAACCAGGTCATTTTTTTGCTATCTCTACGAAACGGGTAACATTATCAGTTCCCGTTTCAAAGTTTACATTGTTTGAAGACGTTCTGAAAACAAAATTTAGAACTCATGAGGGTCATTATGAATTTTTGGTCATGCCTTTTGGCCTTACAAATGCAACTTCTACATTTCAAGGTTTGATGAATTCCATTTTCAAACCCTTCCTTAGAAAATTTGTGCTAGTATTTTTTGATGATATACTAATCTACAACAAGTCTTGGAAGGATCATGTTCAACATGTTGACATGGTGCTCAAACTATTGGAGGAGAAACAATTATATGCAAAAAGCTCCAAATGTTTCTTTGGAGTACAAGAGGTGGAATATCTGCGTCATATTGTATCTCATGAAGGTGTTAAGGTAGACCCTAGAAAAATTAAAGCTATTAAGGAATGGAAAATCCCCACATCCATAAAGCATCAATGAGGATTTCTCGGGTTGAAAGGGTATTATCGCAAGTTTGTTCAGCATTATGGAAGAATAGCAGCACCTCTAACAATATTATTGAAGAAAGATGCATTTTCATGGACTCCAAAAGCAACAAAGGCCTTCGAACATCTTAAAGAGGAAAGTGCCAAGCACCGGTCTTAGCTACGATGAACTTCACAAAAACCTTTATTATGGAATGTGATGCTTCAAGAAATGAAATTGGTGCTATTTTAATGCAAGATGAAAGATCCATTGCTTTCGAAAGACATCCAATCAAAGGAAAGTATTTACACAAAGCTATTTATGAGAAGGAAATGTTGGAAATACTACATGCGCTTAAGAAATGGCGACCCTACCTAATGGGAAGACACTTCAAGGTAAAATAGATCATGATAGTCTTAAATACTTTTTAGGACAAATATTATCCTCTGAAGAGCAACAAAAATGGGTCACAAAGATGTCAGGTTATGACTTTGAAATCATCTACAAAAAAGGGAAGCAAAATGTTGCGGCAGATGCACTTTCAAGAAAGGATGAGGATGTGGAAGCATTGTTTTGTGCTATTTCTATTATCCAACCAAATTGGATAAACAAAGCAAGGGATGAATGGAAGAGGGACGAAGAATTGTGGCCACTCATTCAAAAGTTGCAGAAGATCCCAGTTCAAACAATATTGCAAGAACTTGACAAGGAAGGAAAAATCATATTGGAGCCTGGAGGAGTCACAAAAACAAGAACCTGACAGTGACGAAATCGATCAATTTTAGAGTATCTCATCAACTGGAAGAACTTACCCGCTGAAGATTCCACACGGGAGGACAAGAATTTTATACAGAAGCATTAAGAACTACTCAAGCATTGAGTACACCACTTTTTGAAGGAGAGGGGCATGCTAGGTCCCTATACTACTAGTGTAACCCCTTATTGTTATTAGTACAAGCACCTTATTATATTGTTGTGCCCATGTAGTCCCCATATTGTTATTATTGTGCCCCATAGAAACCCATTATTGTTATTATTGTGCCCTTACATTATTATTGTTATGTCGGCTCTGATTATATTATGACCCCTTAGACTCCTATATATAGAAAGGAGGTCTTGTCATTTGTATCATCCAAGAATTGTTCATTTGTGTAATGTAAAGGAGGTTTCCCCCTCGAAGAGGTTGATTTATAAGTCATTAATGTATCTTTTCTATCTTTTTGTGAGCTGGTTTCATAACATCATCCTAGTGGGAAATGGATAGGTGATCACTTTTTGGGCAATAACAGATTGTCCCTCAATGTATGAGTTTTAGGAGTGCATCATATGACTAAAATAAATTTGTAGCTTCCTTTCTCTAGACATCGAATGAGGAGTCAATGGAGAGAGAGAGAGAGAGAGAGAGTGCAATTACAGCAAAGGGAAGAACCACATGTAGAGAAAGTAAGGCCTACTTTTCAAAAACAAGTCTCCATATGGTGTGTACATGATCTCTCTGAGGTAGGAGAGGCATACTATACCCCTCAAGATAACTCAATACAAATAATAATGGTGTGCCCAACAAAGTGGGTTTGAGCAACACAATACATGGTACATAATGTGTTGGCATCAACGGGCCAGAAAATAAAACAATGATATAAAGAGTCCTATATACATGTGCCTGGAATAAGAAGGTCAAGTCTAATACAATGAATCTGGTTAAACTAAGTACATAGGACAAAATGCCCCCAAGCTTATGAGAGGGTGAGATCACGACCAAAGAAGCCCTGTTGTATAGGAATGGGCTTTGAAGATATGAAGGAGCCAACTGAAAGAGGGGCTCATGTGGTGATCTTTGCGATCAAAGGAAACAGAACTAGTAAAATCTACTAAACTACATATCAGGCTACCTAGGAATTATTGATGATCGGGCATGTGGGGGGCACCCCCTCATGAGGTCTGGGAACATATCACACATGTTCAGTTAATGTTGGGACAATTTGTTGAAGCATTGGACCATCAACTGTATGATTCTCGATGATGCAATAATGATATGGAGTTGATCACATGAGAAACAACCAATTCAAAGGGCAATGATGGGTCCATTTGCTTGATCTGAGGCACCCAAGAGTGAAGAAAATGGATCTGATGTACAACACCCCCTAGGCCAATCCCATGGAATAAATGTGTTGAATTCAATAGAGGGGGCTCGTTAAAGTTGAGGCAATGATGAGTCCTCAACAAAGGAATGAGGAATAGTCATGTGACTAATAGAGAGACTGACATTAGGGTGTGGAATGAAAGTGATAGGATTGGTGGATTTCTAACTTCCTTTGTCAGGGCATATCATGCACGGTTGACCTAGCAGTGACTGATATGATTTCGAAGGGGATGGTCAATTACTCAAACATAGGATTTTAAAACATGGATAAGGATATATGGAGGTCAAATATCAATAATACAAGATGTGTGTGTCACACAAAGAAGATGAAATACTATAACAAGACTCAACGGGGCTCTGAGAAAACTCCATGGGATATAAGGATGATTCATCTATAATGCTCTAAATAAGGGTGACTCAATGATGTTTCCACTAACCAAACTAAGTACAAGTGGTACAAGGCCCTCTTGGGGTAAACCAAGAGGTAATAAGAGGGGGTAGTCTTGGGGACATGAGTTGTGATCATAATAATGAGAAGTGCAAATGTTGTTGTCTCTAGTTATGAAAACAATCTTCATTCCCAATGTGAATGGGATTGAACGACATGGGCACCAAATGAAAAGGGTTGATAGAGATGGAGTGCCATTGTGAGGTAGCGTATACCACTCAATAGGCAGAAAATGATAGAGATGGATGGGTTGATCCACCTACAAAAGTATGGGGGGAACTAAGGTGATAATTTTGGAATGATAGGAAAATGCAATGAACGAAGTGGTGTTACTGATGTGCAAAATGCTACAGGGAATGGGCCTAAAGGAGACCCTATATACATGAGTAATAATGGCTAATCATGACAAAATTTGACACATAAGTCAAGAAGTGCAAGAACAAAGTGGTGTTAGAGTAAGAGTGACAAATATGAAGATATTTGATTTTAACAGGGGGAGACTCGACACCACATGGAAAAAATGGCTTCTGGATGAGGTATCAAATTAGCAAAAAGGGATATAATGGTGTAAAAAGGGCCAAAGGGGGAACTAAGAGACTTGATGCTTCTTGGAAGTGTTGGGTGTGTTTTATACTCTTTCCACGACTAGTGTTACGCATTGTACGTTGCGTCGAACGCAACGGGGGGTCACAAGGGGGGCGACAACCCCCCCTATTGGGGGGTTTGTAGGGGGGCGATATCCCCCCTGCACAGGGTCCAGGGCAGCACCCCAAGGAAAAAAATAATTATGCGGACCCAAGTATGGGGGGAGACTCAAATATGGTGGGTGGGCACACCCATGGTTTTGTGCATGGGTTCTGCACATGGTTTTGGGCATGATGGTTTTCTACCCATGGTATTTTACAGATCCGATCAAGGGAACTATGGTTATGTTCTAATATAGGGTTAATGGATTGGGGTTTATGAATTCTTTAGCATGTATATATATGTATTATAACATTGAAATGAATATAATGAAAAATCAATCTAGTAGTCCCAGTTTGGGATCTAGGGGAATATCTCTATGTATACCTGTTTTATTTTCTCGCCATTGTTTATTTTTATGTTTTAAGAATTTGTTGGCAAGTAATTTTTGTACAGGGTTAAAACCTAAAGGAATGATGGTTCTTGGTGAAGAATTAAAGTAATAAATGAATATGGGATGAACTACTAGAGGTCTAGAATCATCATCTCCCACGAAGGCGATGGTAAATGTGGCATTACACAGAGTAGAATTTTTGTATATATGGTATCAATAATCTACTATATGTGATGTGTAGATCGCTCGACGAAGAGGTCGGTTGGACAAACTACACAATAAAGGAAAGGATAATCAAGCTTATTTATACCTTATGGGCCTAGGCCAAGAGTGATGATAATCATTGAGTGAAAAGGGGCCAGGGGGGTCATCATGCCCCCAACCATGAGGCACTTCCCCCAAACATATGGCAATGGGATGGATTGATTGAGTATGAAAATATGTGTCATCATACCATGGGTGGCTTGGGATATTATGAACTAATGCTCACCTATATTAAACTGGGACTGAACAACAAAAATGTCTATGGGACTGGGTTGTTGATATAAGATGTAGGAATGATTAAGTGGGTCATGCCCAGGGTGATCTAGAGAGATATGGGATTATATAAGTTCTTCATAGTGGGGAAGAATAATGGTACTAGAGTCAACACTATCAAATGAAAAATGAGAGTTGGGGAGAATTGTATCTTTTGGACCCTAAAAAAGGGATGCCCCCTTACCCAAACTATGTGGAAATGTAATGGCCACAAGGTGGATGTGGTTCAAATTCCTATGTTCGAAGTAAGGGGTTATTTAACTAATAATCATCATCATCGGATACATGGTTCACATGTGCAACGTCTTCTATGGGATATTGAAGACAAGTGGATGGAATATACACCGATATTGATACTGAAGCGACCTCAAAAATAGAAGAGGTTTATGGAGGTTCATAGTCAGACGTTGTGGAAGAGTCTAAAGGTGTTGATTCCATGGATGATGAGAGGTAAAGAATAGGTATGAAATTATCTGCCATCTCTACATCAAGTGGACCAATCATAGCAGTCGGTTGAATGGTCTCATGCCCTGACAAAGTAGAGGTTCTAAGGGCCATGGGTAGAGAAGTTGAGACTTCACTACTAGTGGCATCCATATCACGAAGAACAACAAGGGTATCATAACAATAGTAGAGATGAGGGAAGCAGTGCGAATAGTGTTTGTATGTATTGCACAAAGCACATGGGTGATTCATGTGTAAAATTTTAATCTTCTTGGATGATTCAGGAAAAGTGACTTGCACTTAGTAACATTTGGGTCTAGCCGAAGTTCATCCATGGAAATAAATTCTTTCAACCATGGAAAATTAGGGAAACTATTGGTGGCATGGCTAGGTAAATCACACAAAGTGCAATATGGAGGAGCAGTATTAGGAGTTGATGGTTGAGTGGTTATTTCTCAGGTTTCTTTATCTTTTCCTCCCTTCTTCTTAGCTCTTCCCACCTCACCAGTTGCTTTCACAATAGGAGAAAATTCATGTTGAGGTTGCACTAGATTGGGAGGGGTGATGGGAGGAGGATCGATATACCATACTAGGATCCCCTAGGTGATATTGGACAAACTTAGCATATCCATCACAAGTGTGTTGAGTATTCCTAGTTGGGGAGAAAGAAAAGTTATATGGATGAAAGGATGGTGTCCAAGAGGGACTCCTCTTAAGTCACCTGCTAAGTTTGGAGCAACATATTGTTGATGAGTTGGCTAATGAGAAGAGGAACTAGGCTATTGAGTAACTCGTGACTCTTGAAGAATAAAAACAGTATAATTTCCAAGCTTAGTTAGAATAGGTGGTGGGCCAAAATATGCCCCAAGCAACAAGGAATATTTATACTCCTGGAATTATCTCAGTGAAAGAAGACATTGAATAATTGTCCGCCATCGAAAAAATGGCATTTTGAGGATATGCCATAGACTGAGTATCATAGTATGTCAATTGATCGATGGTGATAATCTTCCCATAATGAGGGAAGCTCATGGTACGATAAACAGAAGAAGTGATTTCTTTCATGGTGTACATGAAACAATGTCCAAGTAAGAGGTTATAATCTAGAGGAGCATCAATGACCTTAACATCAAGCATGACCTGCTTCCCAGTGATGATGATGGGGCATTTTTTTACAAACCGATAGGTTGTAAAGGGAGACCATCATATTGATCTTTATGTTTGGAAATTACTAAGAGGGGGGTGAATCAGTAATTTCAAAACTTCAATTTTTTCTAAATTTAAATTTCTTCTTATGCACGTCATGATTTATATATATGCTCAAATATTAATGGTTTCTTTTCGCAGTTAAATATTTGCAGATATACTTATTCAACATTCAAGATCATTCACACAATATTAAATAAACAACACATGAAGACACCAGATATAAGTGAAAACCCATAAGGGAGAAAACCATGAAATTTTGGCTGAAAGTGATGTGAAGGCAACCTCCTACTTCCCAATTACATCATATTTTTGTACGCTCCAACCTACAAGAGGCTTGTACCCTAAAGAATCTCCAAATCACACACATTTTTCTGTAGGCTACCACCCACAGGAGGCTCCTACCTCAACAGGCTACAATATGTTCTTTATCAAGCTACAACTTGAAAGGAGATTGCAATCTCCCAATCACAATACAAAGTCAAGTGTTTTGGTTACCTAATATAAACTTATGTTTTCAAGTATGTTGCACACCTTCTCTACTTCTCTTCTACAGTTTTGTTCCTCTTCTGCTACTACTCATGAACCCTGTCATACAAACTGCTTAACTCCAAAAAGTCATTTTTCCTTTCAAAAATGTATCTTTTATAAGCATGCATGATTGGTTGTTTATATTCTCTATGGGAATATGAAATGAGCCATTGTCTCTTGGTCTTCTAAAATTGTTCACTACCTGTCTCTTCATTTTCAAATATGAAAAACTGAATTTTTTAATATAAAATAGAGATGAAATAATATAGCTCACCAATAATGATTACAAGAGACAAATCAGATTTGTATTGGCTACATTTTCCAACCTTGTACCACACAATTTTCTTGTTTAATGAAAGCATATGTTTTCGAGTTTGTATCTCAATATATCATGTCTCATTTTTTATCAATGACAACCAATCAATAATGTTCAACCTTCACACTAATTATCATAGCCTTTGCATTCCAAGAAATATTTCAACATAAATTAATCTTAACACAACCAACACCAATCAATTAGATCAATGTCCTTAACATGATCATTTCACATCAATTCCAACATTATCAATATTATCCCCCTTTGGCATTGATGGCTACTCCAATTAACATTGTGAGTGTTGCTCCAAATTGTTAACGCTTCAAATGCAATATATTGAAAAAGATACCATATTTATTGAAATATACAAATATATGAACATATATGACTATATGAACACATTGAAATATACAAATAATACCATTGCAATATATTAAAACCATTTCCCCTCGCTTCTATCCAGTATAGATACCATTGTTGTCCAATATATGAATAATATTACTTCAAATAATAACCAAGAAAAATAATAGGCTGCTCCAAATAAACTTTTGGTAAGAGAGATAATATGTTGTTCCAAATAAATAGGTTGCTCCATAATAGATAAATAATAGGCTACTCCAAATAAATAAATAATAGGTTGCTCCATAATATTGACCACATATGAGTGTGATAGACTTTTGGCTAGAGAGAGATAATATGTTGCTCCATAGAAATAAATAATACGTTGCTCCATAATATGAGGGGTAGGATTTCAAACTTTGCTCAACTCATATTAATCTCAATTCAACAATGCATTATTAATGTTGCTTGTAATATATTGTAATACTAATGTTGCTTGCAATTTTAATATATGTTACCAGAAACGGGACGGTTGCCACTGTTCCCCATAAAAAAACGTGTAAGAAATGAGACCAGACGAGTCTACGATCATTTTAGTTAACAGGTGCATATATTTTATGGGAAATCTTTTACAGGTCTTAGTTCGCTCTTTTGCAGGTCGTTCTCAGCCCTGTATTTTCACTCTTTATTGTAGATTTTATGCATGTATTCATTCAATAACCTAGAGAGCTATGCCAAGTTTACATAAAGTTGATCATTTCTGTACTATTGTCCTTTTTATTAGTTGATTTGTTTTCCTTTCACATGTATATTGTTAAAATTCATAGTTTAAACTTTATATTATATGTGGCTCAAGAAGTTCACATTTAATTGCAAATTGTATTTATTGTTTATATATATAATTATTTGGAATTTTTTTAAGGAAACAATAATTAGCCAAAGGCCCAAAATGCATAAGAATGCATACACTTAATTGACTAGGAAGCATAAGAATGTATATATTTAATAGTCAATTTTCTAAGCATCAATTTGGTATTCAAATTATTTAGTTTTTAATCAAATTTGGGTTGGAAATTTAGTTGAAACTATATTGAATATTGAAATTAACTCTGTATTTTTCATTTTTATTTATTTTTCTCTCTCCTCATTTCTTGAGTGCGAAACCTCCAAACTCTGTTTTTTGAATTGTTGTCGTTTCTCGTTTAGTTTCCCGTTTCTTATTTCCTTAACATAGATTTTAATACCAATGTTGCTTGTATATCCAATCATGCTTCTAATGCCAACTCAACGCTCCTAGAAAAATCAACTCAATGTTGTTATCCAACTTTGTTTGCAATACCAAAACGATGCAAGTTATCGACATCACAAGAGGCTCCATATTAACGTTGAGCATATGTTAATGCTGGAGCATTAACATATTAAAGTTGGGGCATTTGTATATTAGCATTGGAGAATGTATGTATTAAACGTTGGAGAATCATGGTAATAACGCTAGAGGCATTTGTATATAACATTGGAGGCATTTGTAATAACGTTCCCTGTCCAAGTTAGGACAAAGATCCCTAAAAGTTATTTCATTTGTATATAACATTGTAGGCATTTGTAATAACGTTCCCTGTCCAAGTTAGGACAAAGATCCCTAAAAGTTATTTCATTTGTAGGTGTTGTTTCAAATTGAAATTTTTTGTTCCAAAACACATATATCATCAAGTACTTCTAACAATGTAAATTTTGAAATGGGAACTGATATTGTTACCCTTTTCGTAGAGATGGCAAAATTAGGACAAAGATCCCTAAAAGTTCTTTCATTTGTAGGTGTTGTTTCAAATTGAAATTTTTTGTTCCAAAACACATATATCATCAAGTACCTCTAACAATGTAAATTTTGAAACGGGAACTGATATTGTTACCCGTTTCGTAGAGATGGCAAAAAAGTGACCTAATTTTGAAAAGGGTTGATATAGAACACACATGTTTTTTTTAGAGCATAGTTTTTGGCACTTTAATTTTTTTTATGTACATTGTGTTTTAGAATGGTAGTGATTTTCATGCTGATTTTAAAAAGTGATAATTCTGCATTAGACCTTTTTTTCAAAAGACCTATTTTTTGACTTTAAATTTTCTAATGTATGAAATGTAAATAATTATTTTGTAAATTTAATAATTTTTAAAGTGGTCGTTTTCTTCATATTTTCTTGTTTTTATTTTAATTTATATTTTTTATAGTGAGGTTTTTATTGTTTTGCATTTTTAAATTAGAAGGTCGATATTTTGAATTTTCGATATTCTACATATTTATACATCCTTAATTAATTTTTCAATCCACACGAAATAATTGTTTCTAAAAACAATATTTTTTAACAATGGAATAAAAATAACCATTTTTAACATAAATATGACTAAAAAACTACACGTTTTGATAATTTTTTGCTAGAATTGACATGTCAAAATCACAATTTTTATACGAAAATTTTAACTAAAAATGATTAAATAATATTTTTTTAATGAATTTCATCTCAAAAAAAAATAATAATCACCTTTTTTTTCAAAAAATAATGATTAACTTGAAAATTAATGTAAAAATCACATATTACAATATTGAATGCATAACAGTATCAGTTCCCGTAATCGGAATCCAATAACCACCGTCCGACTGCCCATGGGGGTGGTTATCCAATTCTCGGAATCGGATAGCCACCGCCTGGCCACCCCCACGGGCAGTCGAGCAGTGGCCATCTGATTCTGAGAAGTAGATAGCCCTTCTCGGCCACCCCCATGGGTGGCTGGGTGGTGGCTATCTGATTCTCGGAATCAGATAGCCACCGTCCAGCCATCCAATTCTTAGAATCGAATAGCCATTGCCCGATTGCCCATGGGGGTGGCCGGTCGGTGGCCATTTGATTTTGAGAATCAGATAGCCACCGCCCAGCCACCCCCAAGGGTGGCTGGGCGGTGGCTATCTGATTCTCAAAATCAAATGGCCACCGACCGGCCACCCCCATGGGCAATCGGGCAATGGCTATTCGATTCTAAGAATTGGATGGCCACCCTCATGGGCATCCAGGCGATGGCTATTCAATTCCGAGAATCGGATAGCCACCCCCACAGGTGGTTGAGTGATGGCTATTCGATTCCGAGAATCTGATAACTATCCCCACCGGCAGTCAAGCGGTGGCTATCCGATTCTCGGAATCGGATAACAACCCCTTGACCGCCCTTAAGGTGGATATCTGATTTTGAGAATCAGATAACCACCACCCGGCCACCCCCACAGGTGGCTGAGTGGTGGCTATCCGATTCCGAGAATTGGATAGTCGTTGCCCAACCGCCCGTGGGGATGGCCAGGAAGTGGCTATTTGATTTTCGAAATCGAATAGCCACCGCCCGTGGCCGATAAAATTGTTTTTTAATAAAAAATAAATTTTGTTATATATATATATATATCTATATATATATATATATGTATGTATGTATGTATATATATATATATATGTATGTATGTATGTATGTATGTATGTATGTATGTATGTATGTATAATGTTTTTTTTAATTTTATATATATTCGTAAAATATATATATTTTAAATGTTATTTTAAAAAATATTAAAAACATATTTAGCTTTTTTTAGTTTTAATGTTTTTTTGAAAATGGTGTTTAATTTGAAGATATGTATTTTATTAAAATTTTAATTGTTTTTCGGTTTTTTATTTTATTTTTAATTTCAACATATTTTTGTTTTTTAGGGTTTTTTGAAAATGGTTTTAATCTTAATTTTTGTAGTTTTTTTAATTATTTTCCTTTATTTTGTTATTTTTCTATTTTTTTAATCTAGTTTGTTTTTAATTTTATTTTATTTTTTTCGTTTTTCTTAATGCTTTTTAAAAATTTCCTATTTTTACTTAATTTTATAGTTTTTTTTATTTTATTTTTTCCAAATTTTTTATGGTTTACCACATTAAAAAAAAAGAAAAAGAGGTTTTTTTTTGAAAATATGTTTTTCTTATTATTTATTTCTTTAAATTTTTTAATTTTTTAATTCTTGTATTTTATAGGTTAATTTTGTTTTCTTTTTTACATTTTTATGATTTTTTTTTTTTTTAATTTTATGTTTTGTTTTTAACATATATTTTTATTTACGTTTTGGTATTTTTTTTAAACTTTTTTTTTTGTGTCTTTTTTCATTTTTTTTTTTAATTTTTAATTTTATGTTTTCATTATTTTTTTGAAATTTTAATGTTTTTCGGAGTCATAACAAAATCTTTTACACCATTATTTCAAAATGTTTTGAGGGTGTTTTTTTGCACAATTTTTGCACATAAAAATTCGGTTTTACTGGCATTTTTTTAAAATGTTGAAAATTAACCCTAAAAAAAAAAATCCACCGCTCCATTATTAGCACTTTTCATTTTTAGGCTAGTTTTTGCACAATTTTTGCACAAAAAAATCGTTCTCACTGCCATTTTTAAAACATGTTCAAAATTGACCCTAAAAAAAAATAAACATCGTTCTAGTATACACACTTTTCGTTTTTAGCATTGTTTTTCATGTTTTTTGGGGGTTTTTTGGGTAGAGTTCTCGTTTTGAGCTTATAGTTCCCGTTTCAAAGTTTACATTGTTTTCTTAAGAAAGAATACATAAATGTTGGATTGAACGCCATTCAGATAACGTCGTCAAAGAATAGCGTTGCCTTATTGTATATTGTTGTGTGAAATTTTTAGAAAGTTTTTTAAATAATAGATGAGAATACTGTGAATAATGTTGTCTTATTGAAGTGAGCGCAATCAATAACATATGAATAATAATGTTTCCATTGCAAATATAGTGAGTAATCTATAAATAACATTCAATTATTTGTTTAATTGCCTCACATAATTTGTTGAATAACAAATGAAAAAGGTATTAACAATAATGTTGCCCCCATTAAATTTGTTCGATTGGATTGAATTGAAATGATTTTAATAATTGAGACCAACTTTTCAAGCACCCAACATTTTATTTGATTGAGACCAACGTTTTCTTGAATTGACACTAGCTTATATAGTGTATTTTTTTTCACTCTATCATATTCCAAAATTGTAATTACAATGTAACTGGCACATAGGATACCAGGTTATCCAATGAATAATAAATTATTCTCTAAATAAGTCTAATAATTGAAACCAACTCTCAAATTGGTTGAGACTAGTTGTCTATTGCATTATTCCAATATAGGACTTATCTGCAGTGGCATTAATGTTGCCCTCTGGTTCCAATGTTGATTGTTGTTAATATTAATTATCTGAATTTTTGTCTTATGTCATCTATGCTCCCATTTCCGTTCCTGTCCAATTCTGAATATCTGTAATTATATCCCTGCCTACATAATCATTACTTCTTCATTGTGTTCCCGTTCCTTCAACAATTCATTCTTTCCATTACATATAGGAATTATTTTGAGTGTGCAATTCTCTTTGGGTTGTCATTTCCTTTTTTCAAATGCTTTTTTATTCTCTTTGTCTTCTTGATCTTTTAGGGTTCTACATTTTTTTCAGGCTTTCTAATATATGCAGTTACTCAATGCTAGTGATGCCTCTTTCAATGGCCTGCACTAATGACTTTTTGTTTGTGATTTGATGCTCTCCAAATTTCCTTAGTATGGGGTGCCTTTGAAAAATGTATTTATCTTTTTCATTTGAATGCTATTACTTCATTTTAGTGACTGTCTGCAACATAATGGACTTGAATAATTTTCCATTCACTTGTTGTGGGATAGATGAGCCTTATTTTCTGCAACATGTATGTTTTCTTTTAGAGACTTGGAAAATGATTTCTCTGCATGATGCAAATTATTCTTTTGCAAAAGATCTGGGACTTGCGTTAAACTTGGTTCAATATTTTTATCATAGTCATATATCAAGAGAATACCTCTTTTAATTTAAATGTTTAGATTTAAAACAACTAAAAGCTCCTTTATTCTACACTCAAATTCTTATGAGATTGAGGATCTTCATCTGATAAAAACAAATTATTCTCTTCAACTATGTTGCCTATGCTTTTTAAGGGATTTATTTTATTGAAGTTGAATACAATTTACTTCTCTTTGCATTCAAAAAAATAGCATCAATAACATCTAAATATTTGTGTTCATAGTAATGACACGAAAGGATTTAGAGAAATCCTAGTGCTGCAATGAAATCTAGCAACGTAGATTAATCATTTGATGGCTTTAATCCCTTGTTGGCCTTCTGATTGTAGAACCCATTTCACAATCTTCTTAAATAGCAGTTTTTGAAATAATGGAGAATATATGCATACAACGATCCTTTACCCCAATGTTGTACTTGATTATATGATTATTTGTTAAGCCCTTTTCCTATAGAACTTGCAAATAACATGGTTCGAAGGATGACTTCATGAAATTGAGCTCTACTAGTAAGAAAACATATAAATATATAAGATCCACTCATTTAGACTTGATGGCAATGCTTTTGTTTTCATATAATTGCATAGGTCTCATGTTTTTTCTTACTTCATAGACCAAATTTAGACTAAATACATTTGTCATCATAATGTACATTAATTCATTCTATATACATATTTAGATTCATCAGAAGCTGAAGAATTTTGAGAAAATTCTAATGATGCCAATATACAATGAGCTAGACTCATATTTCAACATGATTTGACTAGATATGCAAATGTCTAATAGGACTATGTACATTTGAGAATATTTATTTACATGCTTATATACATGATATATACATATGTACCCTTTTTTTTCACAAAATTTTGCATTAAAGAATGAAATTTTGAATAATGAACATGATTGAAGTTGCTTTCTCATGAAGAAGATGACTGGATTGTCCTTTGTTCTTGTTGCTGCTTGACTGCTTCAAATTCTTGACACAAGTATATGCTTCTTGTTCCTCTTCTTTACTCCTTCCTGCTCCTGTAATCTCCCCCTTAGATTGTGCACTCAATTTCATATTCTCTATAATGTTGTAGGTTCTCATTTTGAAGTCACATTAGTGAGAAGAATCTATAGGAACTATCCCTAATTTGTTTCTCAGATGTTCGAATGTTTTGTAGAAAATTTGTGATAGGTTAACCCGATAATGCAATATAAATCAAAGCATAATACTATAGCCTACTTCTACTGTCAATTTGAGGAAGCTTAAAGATCAAGCTGAACAATATAACCAGAAGAAGAAGAATTAATGGCACAATAAACATGAAAATACTTTGGGGAAAGCCTAAAAACCCTGCACTATTGTATTATCATACATGGTGGAAATACATAGGAATTATACAAAGCCTTAGCTCTCAAAGCTAGCCAGCTCTTAGAACAATCCTCACAAATGCTCACAGGCAATATTGGATTCTCTCCTGCCTTCCTCTATGCCCTCCAAGCTCCTATTTCCTTGTGTTGTTCCTTGTGGATGATTAGCCTATTACCAAGTGGAAAACCAATCCTTCAAAACTGCGCAATCCTTAAGGATTAATCCTTGACTGCATGCATGAGTTTTCTCCATGAGAAAACACATGCAACTGATAGTACATTGTCCTTGAACATTAATCTCAACTGGGTCTTTCTCAGAATAGACATGCATGAGTTTATGATGAGGGAATCTTCAGTTAACTGGAGTAGCACTAGTTGAGTGCATTAATGCATCAACTGACTGTTAACTCACTATTAGTTCCTCAAACAGTTTGGAACTAATTTAACTAGACTTAACTCAGTAAACTGAGTTAACTAATTACAACTCAAATATAACTCAATCTCATCTCCTTAATTTAAGGGATAACTCTTGCATGACTTCAGAAAAACTTCTAACTTGAATTTCTCCAACTAATTAATTTAAAATAAATTAATTAATTATTTCCAAGTCGCTGTTAAGACTAAATTCGATTTTAATTCACAATTTAATTCAAGGACAAATTAAATTGGAATATTCTTGTTGCGATATTTCAACATGGTTCTCTCACAAGAGGCTTATAAATATATCTGTTATTTTTTCTTTTGTGGGTATATACTCCATATATACAGTTTTCTTAGCCACTTGTTCTCTAAAAGAGTGGTACTTTATAGGGATATGTTTAGTCTTTGAATGAAGCACAAGATTTTTCAAAATGCTTATTGCACTTGTATTGTCGCACTTAATAGATATAAGTTCACTGAAATTTACCTTCATATCTTGTAGAGTTTGTTTCATCCACAACACTTGTGTGCAACAAGCAACAACTACTATTTATTTGGCTTCTGTTGTAGATAGAGAATTTGATGATTGTTTCTTTCTTAACCATGCAACCAGAGACTCTTCTAAGTAGAATGCACCGCCACTTGTACTTTTTCTGTCATACACACAATAGGCCAAGTCTGTATCTATGTATGATTTCAATGTAAAGTCCTTCCCTTTTGGGTATGTTGTCTAAGCAATCCTCTCTGCAGACAGAAATGATCCCTCTAGCCCAATGAGTGGGACTAGCAACCTACGTGACAATCTACTAGACACTTTCATAAGTTATAATCGAAATAGAAGAAGAGGGAGATGACCTACCTCATTTTGATGCTATAATATCCTCCTTTGTTCAAGACCTCGAATCGCTTGCACCACAGGCTTAGTCCTACTGCTCACAGCGTTTGAATGCCTACACAAGAGATCAATACACGAAAAATCATACAAGTAAAAATAACCTAATCGAAAGTAACCTACTTAATAGATCAAGGAGCATTAAGATTAAAAATGCATTAACATACACATTTATGGAAAATGAACCAGTAGTTGTATATATTAATAGAATAAAGGAGGAAGCATACAACCAAGCCATGATGTCAATAAGCTCTCCTTGAGTGAATGTCCAAGTCCAAGCTCAATCTCTCCAAGCACTCCTTCTCCAAGCCAAATGAGTAGCATGTAGGCACAATCTTAGCATAAGGGTGAACATAGCCAAAGACCAACCATTTGAGAATGAGAGAGGATGAATATATAGGCAGGGAAAGGGAGTTAGGATCTCTCCAAAGATAGGAGAAGGCCCTCATTTCAAGGAGGTAGCTCATAGGGATAAGACTAAAAGGTCAAGTTGAGAGAACTTGATCTCATCCACATTGAACAACCTCTAGCTCGTCGTTTTGGAAGCCTCTAGATCATGAAGCTTCTTGTCCTCTTTGGGAAATTTTCCTTTTAGGGATCATCGCTAGTATCCAAGAAAAAAGTGCGTTGGCATCGCGGGCTAGTATAGCGCAACTAGAAACCATCACGATTTTTAGTGTCAGGGAAGCGATGATTATACAATTAGGGTTTTAGATCCATTTGCTTCAGGGGAATCTCAAGGCATTTTCCAATCAGTGTTGTAGGGAGGATCTGAGCTGCATATCTGGATGAGTACACTGTATGATGGTCATGTTTCTGGCACTTCGGGGTATGTCACAGGGAAGTGTAGGAAGTGTGACAAAATATTGTGTAACAGATGCCCCCTAAAGCATGAAAGCAGAACATGGAGTGATGGTTGAGATGCTTTACGATATTTTTGCAAAGACGATAACAAACACTGTCAGGAGACCTGTAAATCAAGAACGCATATAAATAAACATACCTGATATCAAAACATGAAGCCATGGCATGGACACAACCATAAAAACAGTAAGGACTATGTGAAAGGATCCACAGTATGGGCATAGTCATCCAAATGAAAAAGGATCATTGGTAAATCTAAGATACAAAGTATGGATGCAGCCATATGATATAGAAGCATCATCATAAATGCAAAGTACCATGGTATGGTCATAACCATCCATATAGAAGAAACATGTGTACAATCATGAACATAACTCCACACAGCCTGAGTCATATCAGACAAGACTCAGGGTCTTGCGCTTCATCCCAACCTAATCAAAGTACGAATTCTAACATGTGAATGAATGTGCTAAAGTTGAACATGCTAGAAAACCACTTGATTACCGGCCAATGATGTGGACCATTAACAGGCACAAGAGAAATCACCAGTAATGAAAATAGCTCTCAAGGTACGAAAGTACAATTCGTGAATGTGAAAATAAAGTTGAATTTGAACACTCGTGGAATAATTCGATCAAAGGCCAATGATGAAAACTTGTCATCATAAGTGAAGAACTTGCCATTATAGCATGCAAGCTCTAAGGTACTGAGAGGGAGTCTCTAAGTCATCTTCATGGATGATGAGCTGAAGTCGACAGGAAATGGCCCGTTGAAGGAGGAACAAAATGATTCCCCCATCATCGACATGAAACAAGGAATAAAGTGAAATGAATGAGTATTATCAAGACTTTAGCAAAAGGTAAGACAATGTATAGGTAACAAACTACAGACATGACTTCTCTTGAACATATCAACGACACAACTCCGGAGTGTGGCAGCATTTGACTCAATATAGGACTAAGGGTCATGATGACGAAGTGGAATATCCATATGAGAGGCAAAATGGATCACCCAAACCCAGAAGGACAAGTGACTGAGTGAGGATATCCCAAACCCAACACAAGAAACAGATGAGTGTCATGTTCAAGAGTGACATGCTGCCTATACAAGATATGTTTCACTTTCACTTTTTCCCCACTATTTCTAGTGAGTACATCTTTATTTTTACACAAGCTTGAAGAGGATACCATATGCTTGTCGTATAAGTTCAACCTTCGGATGAATCCATCCTAGTAAGTTTTACGAGCCTTAGGAAGGAGAAACTTGGTCTCATCATAGTGACGAGTCTTTTGCCATTAAATTTGTAACGAGTCTGACAAAGAATAACTCGATGTCTTTTTAATATTTAGAGAGTTTGAAAAAGGTACGAAAAAGAAAGCTCCATCATATCCATTTTCGTAATTTGTCTCTCGAATCCGAAAAGGTAGAAAACAATATTCGAGAGGACCTCTTGACCATGTCGACCAAGGTGTTCCTTTTTCGTAAATAGTCAATCTCAGCTCGAAAAAGGGGTGAACATATACTGAGATGACGTCAATTCATTTAATTTAATGAGTTTTAAAAGACAATAACTCGACAATCTTTTCATCTTTTGAGAGTCAAAAAAGAGCTCAAAGGTGACTCCTCCTGGAGAAACGAATGGTATAAAAGGATAGCAACTGGTTTCGAACATGATGGAACTACTCAAAACATGTAAGGTTCAAGAGGCTGGCTAATAATATTACTCATTTCATATGTTCCTTAGGCAAGGGTAAAACAACCAAGTGAAAGCATATGATCAGCCAAAGATATGGTGATGATGGAATGAAAAAACCAAGGCTCATCTGGAAAAAATCGGCTGATAAAAACAGAAATCACGAGATGTAAAGTGGGAATGGTTTCATTTTTACACAAGCTCAAAACATGGGAAATTATGCTTGGGTTTGGTTTCATTTTTACACAAGCTTGAAACAAAGATAAAATATGTTTGATATGAGTTTGCATGCCCCCGGCATAATGACTCAACATAGGGCCAGGTCCCCCAAGCTTCATTTTATTCACCTAAGTAGACTATTGGTTACTAACAGGTGGATGGAATGAAAGTCTACTGAAAAGACTCAACTGGGATTTTATGAGATCTAATCAAAGACTTGAATTTGAAGGGGATTTGTTTCATTTTTTAACAAGCTTGACATAGGAAATAACCATTATCATAACCTATTTCATTTTTAACGAGGTTGACATAGTAAAAGAAATATCCTCATAGGGACCTATTTCATTTTTCAATGAGGTTGACATAGTAAAAGAACTATCCTTATATTCCTTGTTTCATTTTTTAAGGAGCTTCACACAAGATAGGAACCCTACTCCAAGACCCTTTATCACAATCCAAAAGAGGCCATGGCTTCCAAGAGGTTCTCATTAGATGGGAGAAAACACTCTGGAAGGGATACATGTCTAGGGATCCAAATGAAAAATCAGGCTCCAATGCCCCTAGTACGTGATGTACTACATCACCTACTAGATGATCAGTAGATGTGGAAATGGAATAGGTGGCCACGTAATTAACCTATGGCAAGGGTGATATCTCTTGCACATAAGAACCATTTAGGAATGATGGTTGAGTGAGAGTTTATTCAAGACCAATGAATGTAAACTTATCAATGATCACAATGCTTCTTTCATGCAGGAAACACATCACTCGAAAGAGCGAAGAGACAAGAGCTCCTATGACATAAACATAGTCATGGACAAGGAGTAGATTAAAATACAAAGGGCCTTGGACAACCATCGCGTCTATATTGACAATGTTTCCTCCGAAATTAATAGGAAAATTAGGAAGGATCCCTAACGGTTGACTGGTTCCTCTATTAAAACCTAACAAATTCTGGGTGACAAGGATAAGTTGAGGAGAACTTGAAGCTTGCCAATCAGTTGAGGACAGAATGCTAACAGAATCACCCTCATCTATTATTGTGCTAGGTATGGCTATATGGTAAGCATGTACTATAATCTGGAAAGGCACATAAGACGGAAGGCGGTATCCTTCCAGTCAACTCCCATCAAAATAAGTGACCAAACTACTGGAGGGGGTGTTGTAGGAACATGAGAGCTACCGTCTTGCACTATGGGAATAGGAGAACTACTCTCATGCACCTCGAGAACAGGAATATTTCCCTCCAGTTCATTCGAAAATAAAGAAACCAAAATAACTTGAGTGGTATGGGGTTCACTCTCTACTTGAAAGGTACAGTTAACTGAAGATGGAGTTAAGTCTACTAGTTTCTCAACCAATGGTTGGTCGAGAACGGACTCACGAGACTCACTTTTAGGGAGAGCAAGATTGACCAAAGATGAATTTTGATCAATCACTAGTGAAGGATTAGGGGAAAGCTTTCGATAAAAAACTGGAAGACAAGGCTGGGAAGAAGTAAGGTTTTCCAACTCTTTGGAAGCCTCATCTAGAATAGGAAAAAGGTGAATGGGATGATTGCCTTCACACAACTTATTGGGAAATTTGACTTTTCCCTTTTTCCCATGAGCTTTGCTCTTACTAGTTGATGGTTTGTCACCAGCATGAACCCCAGATGTTGATGACAAAGGTCGATGTGAACCTGCTGACCACACTTTTAAGACCTTGGGAATACCAGGACAATTCTGAAGAAGGTGGTCACCCTTACATAACATGCAAGCGAATTTTACTTTCGAGGGTTGGTTGGAATATTTTTCTACATCAATTGCATCTGTAACAATAATTGTTTGGTTGCCCCCTTTCTTATTTTGCTTCTTCCTCTTCGTCCTCTTCTTCTTCTTCTTATCTTTTTGGTTACTAGAATCCAGACTTTCACCAAGCGAAGAGGAAGAACGGGGTGAAGAAACAGGCGAAGAAGTCGAGGGGTCAACTTCAGGATCAACATGAAGTTGATGGTTTTCAGGTGGAGGAGAACTTGGTTGAAAAGAAGTTGGGAGACTCGGAATCACCGAGACCAAAAATAACCAAACTGGCTTACCAATGGTCAATCCAGGAAGGGACAACATTACCATATAAGGAGCACCAGTATTTTTGAAAGAAGGAAAAGGACTAGGATTCCCGTCAAAGGGGTTTCCTTGACTGGTAGACTCAGGAAATGTTGCCATTGGTATCAACCTAAGATCTACTAAGGAGTATTTCCACAAGAAGGATGTTTTTCTGTGACCAATTTATTTATTTTAGAAATTAACAAAACAAAAAAAGAGGGGTAAGCTAGGCAAGAGGGTTTATCAAGTATCTGTGAACGGCTTTATACACCTTAGCCAAAACCAAGGACTTAACATAGAATGGCCAATCTCCCTGAATTTTGTGTCCGGTGTATCACGTTTACAAGGTGGCTGACTCAGTTACCTATGGCTAAAAGATAGAAACCTAATGGAGTCTCCCAGTATATACGCGACGGTACGGGGATCACTAGTTCGTGTTAGCACTCTCTAATGCAGAATCATTTGATGAGAGTGTCCCTATATACTTATCATACTGAAGTGCCTCCTATATACCTGAAAGTACCAGAGAACCTTCCATATACTTCCAAATTGGGACGAGATTTCACCCCCAGGATACACTGCAGGAAGTTAACGACAGCTACTATGTTTAAAGACGTTGGAACACGTCTCTAACCTAGACCTCTAGATATTTGTGTTAAGTTCCAAATGCTCCTTAGGTTAATTGAGATAAATTTTAATGTTTATCTTGGATTAAGTTTTAATTTTGATGGCTCAACGATGTCACTTATTCCTAAAATGAAACTAAATGATGAAAATGAAACATTTTCATTCGATGAAGGCTAAACTAACAAAGGAAGAGAGACAACCAAATAATGCATCAAGCAAGCAAAATGCATCAACACAATTCTTTCCAATGCAATATGTAAAAACGAAATCTAATCTTTCATTTCACTAACAAATGCAATGCCAAGATGCAATCCTATAGAAACGAAAATCACTTTCCTTTCACTAAGATGCAATAATGATTTTTCTTTCACTTTGATTCAAACAATGCAAACTAGTGCAATGAGCAAAGGAAAATGCAATCAACTTAATGAAAATGAAAATCTCTTTCACTTTATGATTTCGAATGCTAGAAATATTGACAAGATCTTTCACTTTTTATTTTTGAAACATAAGAATTAATACAAGTACTTTATCTCAATTCAATCCAAAGCAAACAATTTGTAATTTATGCTTGACAATGTAACTAGATCAATCTTCAAAGCATCAACATGACTCAACACTAATGAAAACAACTTCACATCAATGAACCAAAAGAAACTTGAGCTAGATGTCCTAATTGCAGGAAGAATCTTGAATGGGAGAAATTAATCTCAGAAAAGCAGATCAAACAATGAGTGGAGGGTGACCTAGAAGCCCTAGAAACCCTAGAAAGAAAACAAGCTTCAAACACACATTAACCAAGTCAAGAGACAATTACAGTCATACAAGCATAACAACCAAGACAAATACACTGTAGACACACTAGAAACTCATTGACAGAGGGAAAAAAGACTGAGAAAAAGAAGAAAAATGCTAATTTTTTTATCCTTTGGGATCATCACACCTGTTATAGGAAAAAGGGAAATGCATGGGTAATCAGCACAACTGTAATTAAAAAATCAACAATGACATTGTGACTATTATGACTAAACCCATGATAGGCGAGAAAAATTAGGGAAAATAAAAAATCTTCAAGACCAGAACAGACTGAGTGTCCTCAAGTAATAACTAGTAAGTTCAAATAGCTACAAAGAAGCAAACAAGTCAAAAAATTGACGGTTGGTTAAAATCATCATAGAATCGGGATGAAGGATTAGATGGAAAGGGTTATAGCTTCCCCAACAGAGTCGCAATTTTTTTGTCTAGGAAATCCTCTCTGTGGACATAAATGGTCCCTCTAGCCCAGCGAGTGGGACTAGCTACCTACGTGACAATCTACTAGACACTTTCCTATGTTACAATTAAAATAGAAAAAGAGGGAGATGACATACCTCGTTCTGATGCTATAATATCCTCCTTTCTTGAATACCTTGAATCGCTTGCACCACAAGCTCAGTACTACTACTCACAACATTTGAACACCTGCACAAGAGATCAAGACAACAAATAATACAAGTACAAATAGAATAATCGAAAGTAACCTACTTAACAGATCAAGGAGCATTAAGATAAATGATGCATTAACATACACATTTATGGAAAATGAACCAGCAATTGTATATATTAATAGAATAAAGGAGGAAACATACAACCAGCCCTTGATGTCAATAAGCTCTCCTTAATTGAATTTCCAAGTCCAAGCTTAAGCTCTATAAGCACTCCTTCTCCAAGCCAAATGAGTAGCATGTAGGCACAATCTCAGTATAAGGGTAAAATAGCCAAAGACCAACCATTTGGGAATGAGAGATGATGAATATATAGGCAAGGAAAGGGAGTTAGGATCTCTCCAAAGATATGAGAATGCCCTCATCTCAAGGAGGTAGCTCATAGGGATAAGACCAAAATACCAAGTTGAGATAACTTGACCTCATCCACATCAAACCACCTCCAACTCGTCATTCTAGAAGCCTCTAGATCACGAAGCTTTTTATACTCTTTGGGAAAATTTCCTTTTAGGGATCATCGCTAGTATCCAAGTAAAAATCGTGCTGGCATCGCGGGGCTAGTATAGTGAAACTAGAGACCATTGCATTTTTAGTGTCAAGGGAGCGATGATTCTACAATTAGGGTTTTTGAGCCATTTCCTTCAAGGGAAGCTCAAGGCATTTTCCAATCAGTGTTGTAGGGAGGATCTGAGCTGCATATCTGAATGAGTACACTGCATTATGGTCATGTTTCGGGCTCTTTGGGGTATGTCACGGGGAAGTGCAGGAGGTGTGACAAAATACTGTGTAACATGGTACCATAGTCCATAGTCTATAGTCCCTTTTAAGTATCTCAATATCATCTTTTCTTGCTAATAGATGACTTTGTTTAGGTGTTGATTGATATCTTTCCATTAATCAAACTGCCAACATTATATCTGGTCTAAAAGTTATTAGGTATAGCAATATTCCTATCATAGATCTATAAAGATTGATCAACATCAGGTGATTCATAATCTGCACATATCTTACATCTAGTTTCCATGGGGGTTCAAATAGGTTTATAGTCGTCCATTTAGAAATTTTTCAACATATCTCCAAGGTATTTCTCTTGAGAAAAGAATATGCCTCCAAACTTTTGTAGGATTTTCAGCCCCAGGTAAAAGGTAAGTTCTCCAATCTTTGACATCTAGAACTTATATTTAATCTCTTTAGCAAACCATTTTACTATATGATCTTTATTGCTGTCAAAAATAATATCATGCACGTACACAACCACAATTAGTAGTTCATCTCCATAAATCTTTATGTATAGTTTACTATCATCTCCTCCTCTCTTGAAACCCTATTTTTGAAGGTACTTGTCCAATCTAGAGTACCATATCTGCAGTGCTTGTTTAAGACCATACATTTCCTTCTTTAACCTGCAAGCATAGTTAGGTTTATCTGATAATAAAAACCCTTCAGGTTGTTCCATATAGACCTCTTCCTCAAGTTCTCCATTTAGAAAATAAGACCTCACATCCATTTGGTATACTTTGAAATCCTTGTAACAAGCAAAGGCAAAAAACATCTTGATTTCCTCTAATATCCCAACTGGTGCAAAAGTTTCTTCATAGACAAGACCTTCTACTTGTGAGTACCCCTTGCACACTAGTCTAGTTTTGTTTCTAACAATTTGACCCTTCTCATTCATCTTTTTTTTGAATACCCATTTTGTGCCAATGACATTCTTTCCAACTGGTCTTGGTGTTAATTCCCAAGTCATGTTCTTTTAACTCCTCATTCATAGCATCTATCTAGTTTTTGTCTTTACTTGCTTCATCAAAGTTCTTTGGTTCAATCTGTGACAACATAGCAATATGAACTTGGTCTGATTTTTCTACAAGTTGCCTCCTTGTTTTCACTCCTTCACTTTTATCTCCAATAATTTGACTTTCAGGATGATTCTTTTGTGTGTGTCTTGAGGGACCTTTTGAATGAGTCTCTATATTTTCTAATTCTTCATCTTGTACTTCATTTTCTTTATTGTCATGATGATGATGATATGGAGGATTGATAAAACATGTGCTCTTGATCTTATCTTCATCAAACTTTACATATATGCATTCCACAATCTTATGTAGTCTTTTATTATAACATTTGTATCCCTTACTTTTTTATGAATATCCCAAAAATATTCCCTCATTTGATTGAGCATCAAACTTTCCTAGATTTTCATCATTATTTTTGATATAGCATTTACTCCCAAATACTTTAAAATGTTTGATTGAATTTGGATTACCATTCCACAGTTCATAAGGTGTCTTATCACAGTTTGGTTTGAGATGTACCTTATTGAGAATATGTATTATTGTATGTACCACTTCTTCCCAATAGGTTTGAGGAATGTTTCTTTCTTTCATCATGGCTCTAGCCATTTGTTGAACATATATGTTTTGTCTCTCTACAACTCCATTCTATTGAGGTATGTTTGCAATAGTATACCATCATTTTATTCCAAGTTCATCACACAAGTCAGCAAACTTATTTGAAGTAAATTCACCTCCTCTATCTGACCTTATGTACTTTATCTTACACCCTGTTTTATTTTTTTCCAGTTCCTTGAATATTTTTAACTTCTCAAATGCTTCTAACTTATTTCTGAGAAATGCCACCCATGTCAATCTAAAATAGTCATTAGTTATCAGCATATAATATTTTTCTCCTCCTGGTGCTTTTGTTCTATAAGGCCCGCACAAATCCATATGAAATAGTTGCAAAGTCTCACTATTTGATAGTTTATATTTGACTTCGAATGATATTTGTGTTTGTTTTCCCGTTTGACATGAATTGCAGGTAGTGTTTTGAGGCTTCTTTATAGGTTGTAGATATCTGACTGCTCTCTTATTACTAAGCTTGATGATGTAATCAAAATTGAGATGCCTCAATATCCTATGCCATAACAAAGATTCATCATGTTTGTTGATGTTGCATTATTTATTCTCTTCCTTCAAGATATATACATTATTCTTTATTCAAACTCCTTTAGCCAAAATCTTCTAACTAGTTGTTGACCTGATTTCAAAGTCTTGAGCTCTGAAGAGAACATCACAACCTTTGTTAGACATCTGACTTACACTCAACAAATGGTGTTTCAGAACCCTTTCCTCTTCCATTATTCAGACTAATTTTTCCCTTTCCTCTAATTCTCCCTGCTTCATCATTGCCAAATGTGACATTTCTAATTTATTGTCATCTAGGGATACAAACTTGCTTTTATCTCCTATCATATGTCTAGAGAATCTACTAACAATGCACCATTTACTATTTTGATCTTAAGCATATAGAACTAGGTCACACTTATCAACTTTCTTTTCTTCCTTCTTCTTTCTCCATTACATGCATCCATTTATTCTATAATTGTTTTGAGATGATAATCTATTATCTTTAAGTTGACATTCATATGACTTGTGCCCAAAGTTGTGACAATAGAAACATTCAGTGATATCAAGGAGGGGGGAAATGCATTTTTGTTTAGATTCATGTTTGTTTTGATGTTTGTGAATCCATTATTAGCCTCACTTCTCTTAGAATTCCCCAGATCATTTCTTCTGACATAAGCTCTACAATTTATGGCTTTATGTCCAAAATTTTTACAGCAGTAACAATACCCATAGAAAAAAAAATTGTACCTGGTAGTGGATGTCATTTGAGGATATAACCATCTTGACATTTGATAATTTTGTCTCCTGAAGAAGTATGGTCTTTGATAGTTTGTTGTTTGATTTTCCATTCCTTTTGTCTTTTTTAGACTTTTCTTCCTTGAAAGTTACATCTTTGGTGACTGACTTCCCTTTTGGAATTCCCATATCATATGCTATCAAGGAACCAAGTAATTGATCTTTGTTCAATGTCTCAAAGTTTGTTGTCTCTTCTATATCTAAAAACTTGGGATTGAACTTAGAGGGTAATGACCTCAATCCTTTTTTGACCTATTACTCTTTCTTCAAATGTTTCTCCTAGACCCATCATGACATTTACAAATTCATCAACTCTTAAAAAGAACTTAGCAATATCTTCATCTTCATTCATTTTTAAAATCTCAAATTGTGTTCTATATACTTGAAATTTGGCCATCTTTACCTTTTTATCTCCTTCGTGAATATTTTCTAATTTAACCCAGATATCTTTAGTTTTCTAACAATGCATTACTTTAATAAATTCAAACTCACATAATCCACTCAAAAGTGCATTCATAGATTTTGTATTAGCTATAAAATCCAGTTTGGCATCTTTGCCACTAGTCGTTTCCTTTGGTTCTTCATACCCTAATATCACAGCAGCCTAGACTTCTACTCCAAGAGACATTAAATATGTATTCATTCTCACTTTCCAGAAGGCATAGTTTGTACAAGTAAATAAGGGGGCTTTATTTGTTGAGCATCCTTCTTGACTAGCCATTTTAATGAATTAGGACCTCCTTCCAATTGTTAAACTACTACTGAAGTAACCTGCTCTGATACCAATTGATATTTATGTTTGGAAATTACTTTGTGGGGGGGGGTGTGAATCATAAATTTTAAAACTTCGATTTTTTCTCAACTTAAATTTCTTCTTATGCACTTGGTGACTTATATATATGCTCAATTATTAATGGTTTCCTTTTGCAGTCACCAGAAAGAAATATTTGTAGATATACTTATTCAGAATTCAATAGCATTCACACAATATTCAAGAAACAAAACATGAAGACACCATATATAAGTGGAAACCCATAAGGGATAAAACCATGAAATTTTGGCTAAAGTGATGTGAAGGCAAGCTCCTACTTCCCAAATACATCATATTTTTGTACGCTCCAACCTACAATAGGCTTCTACCCCCAAGAAGCTCCAACTCCCACAATTTTTTCTGCAGGCTACCACCCACAAGAGGCTCCTACCTCAACATGTTACAACCTGTTCTTTTTCAAGCTACAAATTGAAAGGAGACTGCAATATCCCAAGCACAATACAAATTCAAATGTTTTGGTTACCTGATATAAACTTCTATTGTCAAGTCTGATGCACACATTCTCTCCTTCTCTTTTACAATTATGTTCCTCTTTTTTTGCTGCTCATTAACCTTCTCATACAAATTTCTTAACTCCAAAAAGTCTTTTTTTCCATTCAACAATGTATAGTTTATAAGCATGGATTATTGGCTATTTTTATACTCTGCAGGAATATTAAATGAGGCATTGTCTCTTGGCCTTCTAAAATTTTTCACTACCTATCTCTTCATTTCAAATCTAAAAAAAAAAATGAATTTTGTAACATAAAATAGAGCTAAATAATATAGCTCACCAATAATGATTACAAGAGACAAATCAGATTTGTATTGGCTACATTTCCAACCTTGTACCATACAGTTTTCCTAATTAATGAAATCATATGTTTTCCATATTGTGTCTCAATATATCATGTCTCATTTTTCATTAATGACAACCAATCAATAATGTTTAGCCTTCACACTATTTATCATAGTGTTGGATTAGGGGTTCCTGATCCAGGTTCAGAGTTAGTTGCGCCAACCAACAAAACCCTACACTACTGGCCCTTTCAGCAACAACTTGCATAGCGCATGCTACAGTCTCACCCGAAGCAGTATGGGGGGATGCTAGAACCAATTTTCCACATCCAGAGAGGAGTGTGATGTATTTTAGCACCCTAGATCTGCCTTCACACAGATTTATAAGCCCCTAGGGATCGGTAATGGAACTCTATTCAAATAGTCTTCAGATGTGAAGGTATACAATTGGCTTTTGTGGACCTTTATCAATTGACTTATCCACTTACGCGCATTAGAGAAAAATCCTAGATTAGTGTTCGCACATATCTACTTAAGTTATTTAGAAAACATAACAGAATTCAACACAGCCTTCGCGAAAGTACTTAACATGCATTGCATTAATCTATTAAGCCTTATTCAAGTGAATCACGCATCATTAGATCAATATTCCATAAACACATTATTCATCCACAATATATATCATAAACATAAATAAATGGAGGTAAACATATATACACAGTGTTTCTTTGGTAATCTTCTTTAATGATTTTTAGTTCAACTTTACTAACTCTAGACTACCCTGCACACTCAGCTACAGGGGTCCACGCACTCAGTTGCAGACTCTTCCTAGGCCTCTACACACTTGGCTGCAGAGTCTTTCTCTCCTATCTGACCCAATCTTAGCACTAAGACCTCTCTTCTATTGACCCGTTACATTCATCATTTCTTCCATCTCTCCCTTAGATTCTCTAAGACACACCTATTTATAGCATTTTTCATACAATCCCATGGTCCCTGGACCACGGGTGGATCTCAAAACTAACTCAACTTTTACATAAACAAGGGGCTAAAACTCCTTTTACTCCTAACCATCTATGCACTCTGCATCTACAAATTGCAGATACTTTACATTACTTACAAAAAATATATCAAAACTTGGGTTATCTTAACCCAAAAACTGACCCAGGGGACCCCATCCCAATGGGCCCCCAACACAAAGATTGTGGCTCGCCCTCAATTCACTCGGCTGGCACTGCGATCTTGCTGTGAAGATACCCTAGCTCCACCTAAACTACTGCAACCCCGACAGCGCTCTGCATGGCTACCTGCTTGACCTCCTCAACTAGCTTCTATGTAGTTGGTCCTTTTGCATCTAGCCTCATTGTCTGTTGCAAGCCCTTCAGCTTATCCTGGATGGTTTTTGTGATCTGATAAGCTTCTTCCAACCATGGCTCCAGCGTGGCCTTTAGCAAGGACTCTTTATTTTGTGTCGCCTCTACCTACGCTAGGAGCTTCTTCCCCTCCTGTAATTTTGCAAGGCACTGTGCTAGTGTGATTGAGCGCATCATTGCCCTAACTTCATCATACTGTCGTTGCAGATCCATGATCTCTGTATTTAGTGGGTCCTCCTACAGATTTGTTACCAACTCCATATCTTGCTCAAATATTGTTGAGCAGTCTGCATCTGTGGCATCCAAAGTGGCCAGTCCTTCCTTGATTGCAACTTCGTGTTGTTCCCAGACCTCTGGCGAAGTCATAGACTGTAACTTCAATTGTAGCTCAGTTATTTTCATATTGAGTTCGAATTGAACTCGAACAACCTTTGTCTTTGCCTTTGCTTCGCACACACCAGCAACTAACTTCCTGATCTTTTCTTTTGGTTGTGCATCTTCAGGAATATGAAGCTCAGGAACTGTTCTGCATGCCTCCACAACTGTTGATTCCAATCGTGAACTGTGTGCCTGGAGTGCTTCCTTCTCCTACAAAACTTGTGTCTTTTAAGTGAACAAATGTTGATTATTAGATTTGATCTTGCTGACAGAATCCTTGTGCAGCATTGACCACCATAGACCTACGTGAAAAATATTCTACACAGTCGTGTTTCCTGCATAATGTCCTCCCGTAGCCCCTCCATGAGCTTCAACAAGAATGCTATTTCTCTCAAAATCTGGCTCATATCTTCACAATATTTCATCAGAACCCATCTTATGCAAATGTACTGCAATCACTAAAAATTTCGCCATGCGCACTACGAGTTCCTTCTTTTGCTGACTTGTATAACCTTATGGTGTCATCCCCATAGTCAAAAAGTGAATAATATCTGCAAAATGATTGTCCGCTATACCCATCGTGAAGAGTTATGCATCTTGCAAACCTTCCTCAAAATTGGTAGGCTCCTCTCCTGTTTCGGTCCGTGACAGATGGTCAGGTCCTGTGTTTAACCTTCCTGGCTTCACAATTACTTCAAAGTCATACTCCTGGAATAGTAGCAACCATCTGCAAATCTCCCCCCACCCCCCCAACGCAGGGTTATTGACTAGGTATTTCAAGGTAGAATGATTTGTGTACATCTTGAAATTCCCTCCTAACAAATAGTACCTAAATTTCTGCAGCTTAGTCATTGAATAATTCTTCTCAACCTTCGATAATTTCCTACTCGCAAAGGTGATAGGGTGGTCCATTTCTCCTTCACCGACTTGCATTAACACTGCACCCAACGCAATGAAAGAGGCATCCACATGTACGTGAAATTCCTTTTTCCAATCAGGGAATACCAAGATCGACGTGGTGACCATATTTTCTTTCAATACATCCAAGTTGTGCTAACATTCTTCATCCCAACAGAATGTCACATCCTTATTCAGAAATTTATCCATGGGCACGGTAATCTGAACATATGCTTTGATAAATTTTATGTAATATCTTGTATGTCCTAGCATGGCACGTAGCTGCTTAACGCTCCTTGGGGCCTCCAGATTCACTATCACCACAATTTATGTAGGGTCCACTATCAACCCTTGCTTACACATCACATGACCTAGAAAAATTCCAAAGGGAACACAGAATAGGAATTTCTTCAAATTCAACACAATCTGATATCTGTGACACGTATTCAAAATTAGGTGTAGACTTGCTACATGGTGCTTCACTAAACCAAACATCGTCCATTCACTAAAGTATACTTCCAATAACTTATGGATGAACTCTTTAGATGCTTCTATAACTACACGACAAAATATCGCAAGTGCATTTTTGAGTCCAAACGGCATCACAGTATACTGGAAACAACCCCATTCTGTTGTGAAGGTTATTTTTCTCCTATCCTCTGGCGCGATCTTGATCTAATGATACCCTGAAAACACGTTAATGAATGAGTAGGCCTCTTGTCCTCCAACATTGTCTAATAATTCTTCGGTAAATGATGTTGGGAATGGATCATGGACACAGGCATCATTAAGCTTCCTCATATCTACACAAATCCTTATTTTTCCCTTCAGTTTCTTCTCCTGAGCCACCATCGAGCTCACCCAATCAGATTCCTCCACGGGTTCTATGATGCCCACCTCCAACGTCTTATACAACTCCTCACGAACCTTTTCCTCGTATCTTGGATTAAGACGATACGGCCTCTGCTTAATAGGCTTCGTGTTTGACTTCAGCGTAATCTTCATGATGCCCAAGTCACCTATTATGACCCTAAAGTCTAAAAATTTGGTAGGAAAAAGATCTTGGTACTCGCAGAGTAGCTCAACAACTTTATCCACAGTGGCATCTTCCTAGTAATCCCCAATATTTGGAAACTTTGGTTCTGCTTCAGTACCAATGTTTACTTGCTTTGTTTTCAATGGCGCGGTGATGTCCAGGTTTTCTATTTGTGAACCTTCGACTTCGCAATACCCTTCTGGTTCTGGGATATTAAGATTCCTTGAATTGTCATCCTCCCCTTTATTTGTCACATTATAACATTCCAGTGCATGGCGTAGCTGGGTGCTCCAATCTGGTTGGACCCACTCCAAAGGTTGTTGTGGCGTTATGAAGATAATTGCCTTAATCTTTTACAGAGCTTCATCAATGCTCTCAAAACCATATTCAAACCTGAAGGTCAATAAAAATCCTTCCATTAAGATATCCCACTCTACGGTGCCATGGCAAAGCTCTCTCCAAATACCAGTTCATGGGGATTATGTCCAAGGTATGGAAAAATAAGTGTACCCACTCTGGCTGCAGCTCCGTTCCATAAGCTTTAGTCCATTTCACTAGGTGATCGTGCAGATCATCCTTCCCACTATATTTCTCAATCAATCTAATGTTAGGCCACCAAACCGTAACCTCGCCATTCTTCTATAGTCCCTCCATCCATCAAAGTTATCCTTTTGCGTACCCCACCGTCGTGCGAGCGTAGCGCACAGTGCCAAATCTAATGCTTGGAATCGGTGATCTTCGGGGACTTCGCACTCAAATGCATCTAAAAAATTATCTAAGTCAATTAAACTATCATAATAGGGTAAATTCCTTACCTCCGATGATACATAGCACATCGATTTCATCATCATATTGTAGTGCAATGTAGATACTTCGTGCAAAAGATTCTGCAAGTGTTCCAACTCTTCATTTGAATCATAGGTGCAGGAACTTTACCGATCCCATGTAATCTATCCATATTCCATTGAATTGATCCAATCCTGGTCTCACACCATTATTTTATAGATCTGATCTATTTCATCATCACTTTCCTCATAATCACGGACCGGTTCAGTGTAGCGTGCCCCTTCTGCAAGATCCAACGGCACTACAAACCGAAGTGATTTCCTTTCAAACGACATTGTCCTCTTCTTCAAGTTGACGACCCCATTCATGTCAATGGCCCAGTCAATTCCTAGGAGTGTAGGGTATGGATTACTGTCATCAAGGATTTCTATCACTTCAAATTCAACCATTGCACTCGCACCTTCGATATCAACTGTGACTCTGTACAATCGTCCCATAGGGATGATCTTCTGTTGGTTCACCATTCTGAGCTGGATCGAAGACCACTACAGCACAGGTCTCCCCATTCTTTCCCATGTTTGTTTTGGAAACACGTTCACATTAGATCCCAGATCCAAAATGACCTAATCCATTTCATAGTCTCCTATCTGCACGGTGAGCCTCATCTCCTGCCCTGTTCACGCCTTATGTTTACCAATTTTTCTAGCTACACGATGTCTATCTGGGATGTTCTCTTTGCTAGTGCATTTGTTTATTAACTCCTGTAGGCCTTTCACAGCTTTGCTATCGCACAGTAGTTTCATGCAGGTTTCCAAGAACGTGGTAAGGATAGTGGGATCCACCTCTGTAGGCGCGTTGGTTTCTTGCACTTTGTCCTGGATTCCTGAGGTGGAGGCCTCAATGAATCTCTTCTTGGCTTCCATAAAATTTTCCTTAATGTGCTCGAGATCAAAACCAACTTCCTCTTTTGGGGCCTTGTGGACCTATCCGATTTCTTTAGGTTGTTTACCATTATCATCACCACTCGTTATTCCACTCCTCAGCACTATATTCACGCTATGTTCCTCTTCACAGGGCTCAACTCTCATCATATGTAAGTTCTGCTTTCACTGCTGAAGCTGCGCCTTATTTTCCTACATCTTAGCTATTAGCACTGGGAGTTATTCTATAGTATGGTCAAACTGGATGCAGTATTGACATGACGGGCATGTCTGATTCTAACACTCCCACGCTTAGTGCCCTAGTGTCCGGCAGTTGTCGCCGATAACATTTATGCGACCTCTACTAGGTCCTCCACCTCCACGGCCTCATACTCTTCCTTGATGACCTCTGCGCACTCCTCTAACGCTCTACTTTGGGGGGCGAGTTTCTGCTTGCATTCAGTATGTAGGTGTTCTTTCCATCATTAGCTCATAGCTACGACAGTGGCGCTCATCATGGCCCACATATTTACAGAAGTCACAAAACAACGATTGGGGTGACTGAATGAACTTTTGAAGCAAATGACAATTATCCGTTGCGTGTTTTCCAGCAACCTGACAAATAGTGCACCATAACCAACCCCCATGCTCAGCCCTACTGGGGCTTCCGGCTTTAGGGGAATTGGTCCCCCTCCTATAATATAATTTTCGAATACGGGACAATGGTCTTTATCATGCCCCTAGCTCTTACACTTCAGGCACCATACTTTCGCACGCACCTCTGTTTTATTCTCCTTGTCTTTCTTCAAGCTTTGCAATTCTAAACAGAGGATTTGTAACTAGGAGTAAATCTGTTGTACCCCGAAGGTCAAATCCTGAATGGGCATTGCACGCAACGTCATCATGATTTCCAAGGCTTCTGCCTGAGTTCCTATCTTCTATTGCGATAGAGAAATCCTCAGGTGGGCCAGAAGGGAAGTTATAAACCATTTGCAATGTTGATCGTCTATGAGTTGCATGTTAGCTTCTTGAATCACACATTTCAACCTTTGATATAATTCCCCAGGTGTCTCATCAACCCTCATCGTGATTTCCTTAAATCCAACTACTGATTGTGAGTCAGACTTAGGATTTCTAAACTCTTTGTTTAAAGCAACCTTAGTATTTGCTAGCGATTCCAGAGGATTATCAGAAAAATACTTAATGTACCAAGTCGGCATGTGATCTTGCAAATCAATAACCACTTGTTCCTTCTTTATATTTTCATCAGTAATCTGTTATGTTGTCCACACAACATTCCCAAAAAACCAAAATTTCTCTATATCTTCACTCCCAATGCCTTTGAAGATCAGCAACTTCATCGTATTTGCCATGGCGGATGGTGGTGGTGTTGGTGGAGGTGTGGACGAAGGCATATGTGGTGGGGGTGGAGGTGGAGGCGGAGTGGATGGTTGATGTGTTCACGGAAAACACTTTGTTATCAATTGAATAACGCTTTGTGGCAGAGTTCGTTCTGTCTCTTCATCGTCACTCAATGGAGGTCCAATCAATGGACTATAATTCGGTCCTGATCCTTCACGATTTCTAAAGAGCCTTCCACTTCGTGTAGCTCTGAACATCAAGGCAATGGCATAACCCATTTTTTACACAACAACATTTTAATCCAAGTATTCAAAGATCTTAAATATTTACCTCGTGGTCCTTTGAAAAACCTTCACTCCGCTTCGTTGTAGCTAACCGAGGTATCAACCACGAACTCTGTAACAAATCCTCCTATAATTCGATCGAGCCAGTGATCAACAACCCATGCGATCTTGTCTTCAGAGGCTTCTAATCATTGTACTAGTTATGGAGTCCACATTATTGGTCCATCAAGCTTCCACCTTCCTTGACCATCTGCCAACTTAACTAACCACTCATATAATTCAATCAGGAAGGTGCAGAAGAAAAATTTGTGTATCTCTGTATACAAATACCTATCTAGCCATTGATCTTTTGATAGGCGCGGATTCATGTTTTCCTGCGCTGTGAATTCGTGGATTTTTCTATCCAGCCACTTTTCAATTTCTTTCTTCATCAGTGATGCAACATCACACATCTCCTTCAAGCAGATCCCGGTCCTAGCAACGGAACCATTTTTTGGCTTAGGGGGTCCTGACCCAGGTTTAGAGTTAGTTGCGCCAACCAAAAAAACCCTATGTTATTGGCCCTTTGGCAACAACATATGTAGCACAGGCTATAGTCTCACCCGAAGAAGTATGGGGGGATGCTAGAACCAAGTTTTCTGCACCCAGAGAGGAGTGTGATGTCTTTTAGCACCCTAGATCTGCCTTCGCATAGATCTATAAGCTCCTAGGGCTCGGTACTACAACTCTATTCAAACAGTCTTCGGACCTTTGCGAAGGTCTACGATTGGCTTTTGCAGACCTTTATCAGTTGACTTATCCACTTACACACATTAGAGAACAATCCTAGATTAGTGTTCACGCAAATCTATTTAAGTTATTTAGAGAACATAACATAATTCAACACAGTCTTCACGAAAGCACTTAACATGAATTGTGTTAATCTATTAATCCTTATTCAAGTGAATCATGCATCATTAGATGAATATTCCATAAACACATTATTCATCCACAACATATATTGTAAACAAAAGTAAACAGAGTTAAACATATATACACAGTGTTTCTTTGGTAATCTTCTTTATTGATATTTAGTTCAACTTTACAGACTCAAGACTACCCTGTGCACTTAGCTGCAGGGGTTCACACACTCAGCTATGGACTCCTCCTAGGCCTCTGTGCACTCCACTATAGGGGTTTGCGCACTCAGTTGTGGACTCTTCCTAGGCCTCTGCGCACTCAGTTGCAAAGCCTTTTTCTCCTATCTGACCCAATCTCAGTGCTAAGACTTCTCTTCTATTGACCCATTACATTCATCATTTATTCCATCTCTCCCTTAGACTCTCTAAGACACACCTATTTGTAGCCTTTTTCATACAATCCCATGGTCCCTCGACCACAGGTGGATCTAAAAATTGACTCAACTTTTACATAAACAAGGGGCTAAAACCCCTTTGAATCCTAACCATATACACACTCTGCATCCACAAATCATGGAGACTTTACATTACTTACAAAAAATACATCAAAACTTGGGTTATTTAAACCCCAAAACTGACCTAGGGGACCCCATCCCAACACATAGCTGATGAGCCCCAAATTTGGTAACATTTTGGGCTCATTTGGCCTCACTACCCTTGCTCAACCCTTCATTTTTCATGACTTATGCATCATTTTTTAGTATATTTATGTTATTTGTACGAATGAAGGGCAGTCACTATTCCTAGGTGGCTAATACATGTTTATTTCAGGTTTTTTGACATTAAATGGAGCAAAACCACCCAGATGAAGGCTAGGAGACAGCCAAGGTGGCATTGAGGTTTTGTAGGAAGGTTGTCCACGGCATTGAATGGCCTTCCTCGTGATCTCCACCCACAACCACTACAACAAAACAGGAAATTTGCGCCAGATTTAGCACCATATTCTAGTGCATTTTTTTCTCAATTGGGGTGAGCAACCTGGCGCTAAATCTGGCTCTATTGTACAATTTTTAAAGCGTCCTTTTTTGCACCAAATTTTGCATCTTTTTTACGCCAAATTTTGCATCATTTTCTGCATCATATTTTGCACCAAGATTTTCATTTGGTTTTACAACAGGCTTTGCTTCTAGTTTTGTGCCTTTTTTTGCATCTATTTTTGCATCATTTTTTGTTTCCTCTTTTGTGGAATTTTTTGCTTCTATTTTTGTGTCATAATTTGAATCGATTTTTACACCATCTTTGACATCTTATTTAGCGCCTTTTTTTACATCCAATTTGTGCCAATTTTTGCATCTGGTCTTATGCCATATTTTGCTTCTAATTTTGTACTTATTTTTACATCTATTTTTGTGCCAATTTTTCTGCCTTTTTTTACACCATCTTTTCCATCCAATTTTGCACCATATGTTGAATCTGATTTAGTGCCAAATTTTGCATGCATTTTTGCACCATTTTTTGCATCCACTTTTGCATTTTATTTATCTCCCTTTTTTTGCATCCTATTTTGCACCATATTTTGCATTTAATTTTGCATCATTTGTTGCATCCAATTTAGCATCATTTTTAACACCATTTCTTGCATCCAATTTTTCATCCTTTTGAGCATCTAAATTTGCATCCTATGTTGAACCATATATTGCATCCACCTTTGCATTCCATTTTGTGTCTATTGTTACGTTCACTTTTGAGCCATTTTTTCGTCTACTTTTGCATTTGTTTTTGCACCAAGTTTTTAATGATTTGTTGCATCATTTTACATCCAATGTTGCATCTCAATTTGCATCCAAAATTGAGCCATTTTTATGCCCATTTTTGCACCATTTTTTCTTCTTTTGTGTCCAATTTTGCACCATTTTTTATGTCCAAATTTGCATCCTTTTTGGTATCTAGTTTTTCATCCTTTTTGGCTTCCAAATTTGCATCCTTTTTTCTGCCACATTTTGTGTCCACATTTGCATCTCATTTTGCACCTAGATTTTAGTTGGAATTTTCATCTAGTTATGTATAATCTTTGACATCCTTGGTTTCACCATTTTTTAGTCCCATTTTGCATCTTGTTTTGTGTCTTTTCTTACATCCTTTTTGCATCCTAATTTTACACCATTCTTTGCATCCTCATTTTGGTGTCCATTTTTGCATCCTTGTTTGCACCCAATTCGGTATCCTTTCATATGCCCTATTTTGTTCCCTTCTTTGTGTCTAGTGTTGCACCCTTTTTTAATTTTACTTTAAAAACCTTTTTGTGTCATTGTTTGCATATTATTTTGATGGCTAGTTTAACATCCAATTCTACTCCCAATTTTTCATCCATGGTTAAATCCACTTTTGGCTTCTTGTTTAGAGTTTTACTTTTATTTCCATTTATGACCACCTCTATGGGTTCATTTTACTAAGTTCATTTACATAGTGAAATATATTAAATTTTCTAAATATCATTTTGCTGTAGGATTTAATGCATGGTTAGATGAAAACAAAACCCTCTCAGTTTATCTCAGAAACCTAGGACAAACCAATTAAGAGAAAGGTTGTTCTAAGGCTTAGGATTCTTAGTAGATCAAGATGTAGAGTATAGATTAAGAAAAAGAGAATGAATTCTTGTGAGTCCTCGCATGCAGGTCTTCTTGGAGTTTTTCGTATAGCCAAGAAGCGCTCCTAGCTAGCTCCAAAGCTTGGTCCTACACATAAGAGAGAGAATAAAGCAACCTTCACAACATAATATCTTAATAATCAAAACTATAAAAAACATATAAATATTATTGAATAAATAAATATAAACCAAAAACCCATGCATACATTAGTTAAATAGAAGAAGTAAAGAATGAATAGAAACATATGGAAGGAAGAACAACTGATCTATATGAATAAAGGAGTTGGAGGAAAGTTACAACAATCAGATATAGTTGCAACATCACCTCCCCCAACTCATAGCTCCAAAACTCTCCCTCTCAAGGCAGAGCTCAAGAGCGTGACAATACAAAATTCCCATCATTTTTTCAATGGCCAAGCCTCTAATATATAGGAAAGTGGAGGCTATGAAGATTTCCAAAATTCCTCATTAGTTCAATTTGGGAAAAACCTTTTGGGTGAATAATGTTTCCTCATATAAAAAAGGAATTTTCCACTTTTTAGATGCTTTTGTGCTTAGGAAAAAGCTTCCCCATGCTTTATGGCTCTTTCCCACTTTTGTATGCTTTTATTTTTTAGGAAAAAGCTAAAGATGAGGATAAAGAGATTACATTCCACCATATGTTTCTGAAAGTGACCAAGGATGTCAAATTCAAATTCTAGTTTGCTTATGTTTTAGTTTTTTTTAAATATATATTTAGTTTTAGTATTTTTTTTTTCTAGAAAAATATATTTAGTTTTTGGTATATTTTTCTATAAGAAAAATTATATTTTGTTTTTATAAAAATGGATTTTAAACATTCCATTCATGCTAAATTTGTGATTTTATGATAGGAGTTTAAATTATATATAGTAAAGTAACTTAATGTCATGTGTCGTGTTGCTGAGATGGGTGTTATACATCTCTTTCTTGCTAAGTTATAGAATGTGCTTGGGTTTTCTTAATGCAATAAAACTAATTATGTTCTTCATGATATCTTGAAATGTTCATCTTGAACCAGGCTAAAAAAACAATGAAGTTAAAATAGGTTTTCCTTTGTCCTTTATAGATCTTTGTCCCCATGAATCTTAGTCTTAATAGATTAATTGTCTTGTGGTGGCCTTGAGTGGTCACTTCCATTAGTTGCATGCTTTGTAGTTTTCAATTAGTGACATTTTTTAGGCTTGATAATATGTTATTTAATTTATTAAAATGTGTTATTGTCCATATTATTGTTAAATATTAATATTAAATATGCTGATTTTTAAGCATGTTTTAGCAAAACTTTCCCAAAATGTTTATAGATTGTATTTTATAATGCAATGATTCTTTGCTTGATGAAATTGTTTTGGATATTTTTTTTAATGATTCATTGATTGATGAAATTGTTATGGATATTTTTTTTAGTATATTAAATTGTATGTGATAAAGTCAAAAATCACCTCTTTTTTAGATTTTCATTGATCAATTTCCCTTAAGGCCATCAAGTTCACCATTTGGTCCCAGGTTAAGGAAATATAGGAGTCATGAAGTGGAATTGTCCAAGCACTTAAATCTTGAGACATGTTTCTTTTTAGTCACTTTATACTTTCTTTCTATGTAAATTTTTGATGAAAATGGTCTTGGAACATGAGGGGCGTCAATAGTAAGCGAAAACAAACTCCTAAAAGAAAAATGGTATGCAAAGCACCCATAAATAATGTTGATATAAGAAGCAAAAATATTAAGTGAGGTTCAACCTCATATAATTAGAAAATGGGGGAGGAATTTCCAAGTAGTAGTGATTAATGCTTAGAGATACTTGGGTGGAATGGTTATTATTGAAATGATTAAGACATCAAGGTTACCAATATGTTTACCTCTTTTCGCATTATGACAATACAATTTTAGTTAATTGACATAGAGGACTACTACCATGTATCCAATGTCTATGACTCCAATATTGCAAATGGAAAACCTCTATTTCTCAATTCTATTTCTAGCACAAGTAATTTATACTCCCCATCTCCATGGATTGTTGGGAGTGACTTCAATATTATAAGTGTCTCGAGGAAAAGAAAGAATGAATCGAAATGTTTAACAAGATATTTTGTAAGCTATACCATTAAAGCCACAAAGTAGTCTCCATTAAAGTTGTCAAGAAATGAGTCTCCAACCCACACATGTGGATCAATGAGATGTAATACATGTGTGTGTGGTTACGAACTCAATACACCTCTATAATAACTCCACAAACTTATGTATTTCACTCTGTCACATAAATTGACAGTAGTGTGACATAAGTAAACCAAGAGTAGACATGAAAGCCTTAGGAAACAAACATTCCTTAGATCCTCAATTAGGTGCTTAAATGATGAAGTGAAAATGAAAGGAGAAAAGAAGAATTCATGATTTAACCATCACATACATGTGATCAAGTGTGACTAGGAGTGTATATATTCATATATTTTCCAAAGAGGGAGTGAATACATGAGTTACCATTTATTGGCCCTTATTTTTCTTTCTTTTTCATTTTCTTATATATAGGACTTAGGGAATAAGGTTTTCATAAGTTTGGCACTACTCATAGATATAAGATTTACATGAATTTTCACTTCAACCTTAGAGTTTAGACTTAGATAAATCAATATAGTGTATGTTTAATGATTTTGGCTTTCACTTTTTTATTGTATTTCATCACAAATACAAAAGGGGAAATGTTTTGCCACAAATCTATGAATGCTTAATCATAAAGTCGTCATGTAATGAAAACAAATTAATGATGTTATTCTCTACGAAAATGATGGGTATTCTTGAGAAAATCTTATGCTTGTGGATGTTTCCTCCTTGGTTGAGAGGGAGTGAGGGTAGACACCATGTTATCCATGTGTCACGTACTATGGCTAGGATTAACAATCGTAAGCCTAGTAAAGGCACTAGTAGGGATAATGGTGGATTGGATAAACATCTGGGACCAATATTCTTTGAGAATTTGGACATTGACTAGGACTAATCGCCATAAGTCAAGTACATTAATCTAAGATAAGAATAGCCATGAGGATTGACATTTTCTGGTGTCAAATATTATGATAGTGGATTAGGAAATGATCATGTGAGGACATACCTGGTAAACATCTTGGTGGGGTAAGTGCCTTGAAAGGTAGTGGTGTCCAAATTTATGCCTCCCAACATTGTGCTCTGATCTAATGGAGAGATAAACTTGTTAGTCAAGGCCTTACTACTTTGAAAATTTTGGCTATGATGATGTAAATCATCATTGATGCTTATCAATCTAGATCCCTTCTTATATGAATATTTCAACTTGAGAGTACTTTTTTGTCTCATTATGAGTACCTCGCTAGTTTAGAGGGAGGGTCATCATCTTCATTATTGCCATCATCACCACCATCAATGTGATCATTATTGTCATCATTTCATTATCATCATAATCACCATTCATGTCTTCTTCATGATCATCATCATCATCATGATTTTGTATATTGTCGTCAATTGTTCATAATTATAGGTATCATAAGAAATATCACCAACCTTAGGACACATGATATATGAAAGAAAAATAACCACTTTATTTTTTAGAAATGATTGATGATCATCAACATCACTACCATTATCATCGTCATTATAATTGTCATCATCCCCATCATCATAACTAATATAAGTTTTATCATAATTTTTGTCATCTTCATCATGAACATCATAATCATCATTCATGCCATTATTGTTCTTGATTATGACCAAGATGAAAATAATGATAATGATGATCAGATGATGATGACTTGGAAGATGACGCCAAAGATAATTATTATGATTTTTACCATGATAACATTTAAAAATTGGGAGGAATGGCCAAGGTCATTAGCATCATCATCATTGTCATTGTAACTCCCATTGTCTTTATCATCATTGTCATTATCATAACAATCGCAATTCATGTCATCGTCATCATCTTCATTATCATCATCGTTATAATTATTGACGTTGTCATCAGTTGTTCATAATTTTCAATGTCATAAGAAATATAATCAATGCAAAAGATATGATGTGTGTTGGAAAATGGATGCAAAAGTAAACAAAAAAATGGGGGTAAAAATAGACGTAAATTTGGATGAAGAGTGGACACAACATAAGTAGATGCAGAACAAGACAGAAAAATTGAACAAAAGTGGATGAAAAAGTAGATGCAATAGTTCATACAAACTTGAACACAAAATAGGACTCAAACATGGATGAAAAAGTGGAAGAAAACATGGGCACAATAGTAGGCATAAAACTTAGCATGAATTGTGGTGAAACAAATGTGGATACTCCAATGAATGTAAAAAAAAAGGGACACAAACTTGAATGCAAAAAGGAGGAAAACTTGGATGAAAAAAGGGATGTAAACATGGGCCAAACATGGGTGCAATAGTGAACATAAAATTAGTTGCAAAACTAGACAAATCAAAAGTGGATGTAAAAGTAAATTCGAAATGGGATGCAAAAAACATAAACAATATTTGATGCAAACTTGGACACAAAAGAGGATGCAAATATGGATGCAATAGTGGAAGAAAATGTGGGTTGCAATGATAGGCATAAGATATGGCACAAATAATAGCACAAAAAAGGTGGATGTAATAATAGACACAAAAAAAATTTCAAACTTAGATGCAAGACAAGATGCTATAAGGGATGTAAAAGTGGATGCAAACACGGGTGCAACATGAGAAACAAAATTGGATGCAAAATATGGATGAAATGGAAGTACATGCAAAAGAAGATACAAAATGAGATGCAAAACCCAACACAAAAGTGGATGCAAAAATAGATGAAATATTTTATGCAAAAGAGGATGTGAAGATGGATGCAAAATTGGAAGCAAACGTGGGTACAACAGTATGTGCAAAACATGGAACAAATTTTGTCACAACAAAAGTAGATGTAATGGTAGATGCAAAAAAAGAAGCAAATGAAGATGAAAAATAGGATGCAAAAAGGGATGTAAAAGTGGGTGTCAACATGGGTGCAACAATGGATGTAAAATAGCTTTTGCAACTTATTTGAAAGAACAATTTTGTCCCAACAATTAGACTTGTAGCATAAAGAACATGGTTAATACATATGATTCGACCAAAAACTAGTTACTACAAAAATTCAACCAAAAAAAATATTACTGCATAAAAATAGAATTAAAAACAAAAAAAATAAAAACAAAAATTTCCCAAATTAAAAATAAATAAATGATAAACTTTTTTTTACCAAAATTTAGTGATTTTTTTAGTGCTAATACTAACATCACCATTACAACAAGATATTTTTTTAGTGCTAATACTGCCATTACAACAAGATATAAGAGGGATATAATGCAAAAAGTTTAATAACAATATGTATGTAGAAGATGGTCTTCAGACTGGTGAATTCATGATAATCAATGGGACTACAGTCAAAATAATTGGATGTTATTTACTTTTTTACATAGATTGTCAAAATAATTGCATAAATCGATTTTTTTTAACCAAAATTTAACAAAAACTTTGCTAGTGCTAACATTAGAACCACCATTACAACAAGATATCTTTCTAGTGTTGACAACACCATTATAGTAAGATACCTCAAGAGAGATAGAAAATTTAAAAAGTATGATAGTAATAGGTATCCAGAAGATGGTAGTGAAACTAGTAATTGTTCATTCTCATTATCATAATCATTGTCATCATCATCACCATCATCCTTGTCATCGTTATTGCCATCATTACATTATCATCATAATCACCATTCATGCCATCATCATCAGCTCCATCATCATCATCATTATGGACATTGTTTGCAATTGTTTATAATTATAGACGTTGTAAGAAATATCATCAACCCAAAAAATGTGATCAGTGCTAGAAAATGGTTGTTTAGGACACATTGATATACGTAAGAGAAATAACAACTCTATTTTTGAGAGATGATCGATGATCATCATCATCACCACCATTATCATCGTCATTGTCATTTTTGTCATCCCCATCATCATCATTAATGTAATTTCTATCAACATTGTTGTAATCATCATCATCATTCATGCCATTATTGTTTTTGATGATGACCTAGATGAAAATGATGATGATGACACCAACGATAATGCTTATGATTATGACAATGACAACATCTAAAATTGGGAAGATTCGCCAAGGTCATTAGCGTCGTCATCATCATAATCATTACCATCATCATCATTAATATCATTGTAACCACTATCGTCTTTATCATCATAATCACAATTCATGTCATCGCCATCATCTTCATTTTCATCATTGTCAATATTATTGACATTGTCATCAATTGTTCATAATTGTCAATGCCATAAGGAATATAATCAATGCAGAAAATATGATGAGTGTTGGAAAAGGGATGCAAAAGCGAACATAGAAATGGAGGCAATAATAGAAGTAAAATTGGATGAAAAGTGGATACAACATAAGTAGATGCACAACAACATGAAAAACCTAACACAAAAGTGGATGCAAAAGTAGACGCAGTTGTCAATGCAAACTTGGATGCAAACATGAAGGCAAAAGTGGAAGCAAACATGGGTCGAATGGTAGGTGTAAAACTTGGCACAAACTGTGGTGAAACAAATGTGGATGCAACAACGGACACAAAAGTAGATGCAAAAATGGATGAAACAAAAGTGGATACAATAGGGGATGCAAAAACATACACAATATCTGATGCAAACTTGAACACAAAAGAGGATGCAAATGTGGATGCAAACGTGGAAGCAAATGTGGTTGCAATGGGAGGCGCAAGATATGGTGCAACAAAAGTGGATGTAACAATAGACAAAAAATATGCAAAATAAGATGCAAAAATGGATGTAAAAGTGGAATCAAACATTGATGCAACAGGTAAAACAAAATTGGATGAAAAAAATGGATACAATGGAAGTAGATGCAAAAGTAGATACAAAACGAGATGCAAAACCCAATGCGTAAACCTGACACAAAAGTGGATGCAAAAATAGATGCAATATTTGATGCAAAAGAGGATGTGAACATGGATGCAAAATTGGAAGCAAACGTGGATACAATAGTGAGTGCAAAACATGGTGCAAATTATGGCATAACAAAAGTGGATGTAATGATAGATGAAAAAAAAGAATCAAAGTATGATGCAAATGAAGATGTAAAAAGGGATGCAAAAAGTCAAATTTAAAATGGGTGTAACAGTGGATGCAAAATTGTATGCAAAAGTGGATGCAATAGAAGTCGATGCAAAAGTAGATGCAAAACGAGACACAAAACCTTATGCAAATCCTGGTCCAAAATTGGATACAAAAAGGGATGCAAAAATAGATGTAGTAGTTGATGAAAACCTAGATGCAAATGAGGATGCAAACATGGATGCAAAATTATAATCAAAAGTGGGTGCAAAAGGAGGTGCCAAACTAGGCGCCAATTGTGGCACAAAAATATTAGATGCAATAGTGGGTACAATAATAGATGCAAAAGAGGATGTAAATATGGATGCCAAACAAGATGGAAAAGTGGATGCAACAAAAGTAGATGCAAAATTATATGCAAAACTAGACACAAAACTCGATGTAAAACGTGGCGCAAAAGTGATGCACAAATGGATGAAAAAATGGATGCAAAAAATGATTTAAAAAAGGATGCAAAAAAGGATGCAAAAGTCGATGCAAAAGTTGATGCAAGTGTAGGTGCAAAAAGTGGATGTAAATGAGGATGCAAAAGTATGTCAAACAAAAATAGATGCCAAAATTGATGCAAAACCTGGAACAAAACCTGGTGCAAAGGATGACACAAAACTTGGCATAAAATTTGGTGCAAAACGTGGTGCAAAACCTATTGCAATACCTAGTGCTAAACTTGGTGTAAGATTTGGTGCAAAACTTGATGCAAATTTTGTGTCAAGTTTTGCACCATATTTGATAAATGGATGCAAATAGCACCAAAAATGGGCTCTAGATGCAAAAAAAGAAGTAAAAAGGGACGTTAATCGCTGGTTTTGTTGTAGTGAACTCCGAGCTCCAACAACTATCACCACCGAGCTAGAAGGCAGCCAATGGATTCTAAGGGAACAGCAGTTTACTTTTAGTTGGTCAGCCAAGCCCCACTAATTTAGGAGGCCAGCTTGGCCCTCATAATGTATAAATATTGAGGTTGTAGCCTTCGAGAAAAGACTTTTGAAACTTTGTTGTAGATTCTGAATTACAAGCTATAGCCCTGTTTTGCTCTTTGTAAGCCATTTTTGGCATGTTATCAGACTTTTGACTATTATCTTTTAATGAATAAGCAGGCAGATTTGAGGCAGCTCTGAGTTCTTAAAGGAGCTTAAGCTCTCAGGGTTGGGCCCAACCTGAGAGCCTAAGTCTTCCTTCCTTTGTATTGTTACCTTTCTTTCTTTCAGCATTATATTTCTTTTCCTTTACATGCACTTGGAAACACAGTTTGCTGATTCGAATTTCTTGGTGTGGTTACATAGGTTAGTGTTATGAACAAAGTTGCTTTAGTAGTTCAGATTAGAGTAGGGAGATTGAAGTTAATCTGAGTTCCAAAAAGGGTTGAATGCACACTCACTTTCACCTCTATTTGGGGACTGGGAGTGCAGACCGTGCCAACTACCAAAAACACAGTTTTACATGTTCATGCAAGATTTAACGTAATATTTCCGTTTGTAGAAGTATCCATGCATTTAGATCTTGAGCAATAACTCTTTGTTTCAGCACCACGCACGATTTTCCCTTAAAAACGACATTGTTGTTCTTTGGTTTCTAATAAAACAGTTAGAGTAGGTTGATGACATTTCGGTTATATGCAAAGACAACTTTGTGAACTTCTGTGGAATGATGTTAGGGATCCCTTGGACCCTCTCAGAGTCCTCCTGACCTTTTCCAAGCCTTCCTCCCCTTGATCTACCCCTGCACAGTCAAGACCCAGTAAGAAGCACAGTCATAATAACTCCAACAACTTGAGCAAAATACAAAAACATGTTCTCTTCAGATGAAAGTAGTTTAGACACATGCATCTCATCTCAATAGAAGTAATGGCATCACTTTTAGAAGTTGCATTCCCACCATTGCATCATAAGGATTAAGCTGGTAGAATTATGGTTTACTAGGGTTTCCATGTTTTGTTGGCTTTCAGTTCATTCTTGCAAAGAAGGTTAATTTCCTTTGAGATAGCTTTCGTTCATCACTTAAAAAGCTTCTTCTGAGAACATATAGAAGTTGGCTTGAGCCCTAGCGGACTTGTGCCAGCTGACCAAGTGACAGCTGCGACAAGAGCTAGTACTAGTGCATATAGCACCGTCGCTTCCAAGTTTGTTACGAACTACCGGGTTGATAAAAATAGAGAAGGAAGCTCCAGGAGTTGTAGCATTATTGCTACAATACTGGAGCTCACCATCTTTTTGGCGCCGTTGCCGGGGAAGCGTCAGAGTATTAGTAATTGTTGCTTTTCTTCTATTTTCCTACTCTCTCATTCTGCTAAGTAGTTTATTTCATTTCCATTCTGCAAAAGTAGCATAGACATTTCCTGCTTTCATAGATTAACATTTCAATTCCGCAATTTCATTTTTGCAAGCATAGATTAGCATTTCAATTCTGCAAGCGTAGACTAGCATTTCCATTCCTGCAATTTCATTTGAGCAAAGTAGATTAGTTCTTTCCTGCTTTCATTTCAATTCTGCATTTTCATTTCAGCAAGATAGTTAGTTGTAGATCAATCTGTTTCAGTTTTTGCAGGTACCAGAGAAAAAATAAAAGCAATCAAAAGTCTTTCCATTTCATGCCTCGTAGGAATCGAGATAAAACAGGCAAATTCTTACCCAACACCCCCACTACATCACTGAGTCACCCCTCTCTCTTCTTCGGTGACAGTGATCCAGAAGAACCTATAGGTGAACCTCCTGAGATATACGAAGATCCTATAGCAGAAGAAGAATTAGAGACCATTCCATCTGAAACTATGGCTGAAAATAGAGGAGAAGATGAGAGAATAGAAGGTGCCTTCCCCATCCGAGAGACCAATGGGGACATGAAAATGAAGAACATTAGCCCCTCCGCTTTACCTCACTTCCATGGACTGACTACTGAAGATCCTGATACCTTCCTGTTTGATTTTTCTGTCCTTTGTCAAACCTATGACTATATTGAAGATGAGCAGAAGCTGAAACTCTTCCCCTCAACCCTTAAGGATGCAGCATTACGCTGGTTCATGGGCTTACCTGGGAACAGTATCACCACTTGGGCTCAGATGCAGCAAGCTTTCAACACTAAATACCGGGACTACTGTAGGTCCGAGGAAACCAAGGGAGAAATCTTTCGGATGACCATGGGAAATGATGAGTCCTTAGAGGATTATGAGGAAAGGTTCCAACTTAGCTATAAACAGGCCAGGTGCACACTTGGCCCTAAATCCCTCAAGTTGGTCCTGCTCCGAGGAGTCCCTGAAGACCTCTTAGATACCCTTCACATGTTAGCTGGAGGAGATATTTACCAACTGCCTTATGAGGACATAAAGACTGTGTTTAGAAACCACTCTAGAGCAGCCCGGAAACGAGGTAGGGGAAACCTCCTCTCAGCTGGTATTCCTTTCTCCAAACATGAGTTTGCAAATCAATTAGAGGATCTCAAGAGTGAGGTGAGACAGACCATTTCCATGCAACTTGATACATTCAGGATCCAGCAGAAGAAGGAAGAAGCTGAGAGGGCCTTGGCTATCTTCTGCCCTAGGTGCACAAGGAAACACCCTAAGAACGAATGCCCATTACATTCGGTTGAAGTATGTTTTGTTTGTGAGGAGGACCATCCCACAAATCAATGTCCAACCTTACCTGGGCTTAAAGCCATGTATCAAGGGACAGAAGCCCCCATTGAACCTCTCTATTTCCTCAACCAAAGGAGGCCACAGGGACCTAGACCTTACCAGCAGGGGATGCAAGGGGCACCCCAAGCTTATTACAGCCCCAACCAATCTACTCCTATGCCTTCCTGGGGTACCCCTGCTCATCCTTCCTGGTCTGTGCCTCCTCCACGGTCTTATCCACCTCAGTACCATACTCAACCCACTACTCATTCGTATCACTCACAGGCCCAGCCACAGCCTCAGTGGAATGCACCTCCATCGAGGTGGAGGCCCCAGTACAACACTCCTCCCACCATTTTGCCTCCACCACCAGCTCAACCACAATCATTACCTCCTGCTCCCCCAAGGAAACCTCAAATGCCTGCTCAACCGAACCCGAACCCCAACAACAGACAGGTCCAGCAGGTATATACTGGGGAAACATCATGCCCTACCTATGCTGTGGAGATCCAGGAGATCAATCTTCGATCTGGAAAGACTCTTCCAGATCGCCAACCTCCTCCCCTAGAGGATGAGGAAGATAAACAGGAAATTGAACCAAATGCTATTCCACCCTTTCCTGAGAGACTAACGGCCACCACACAACCTAACCCAGAGGAGGATGAGCTTCTGGGAGAACTCAAACAGTTGTGTGTGAAAATTCCACTTCTCCAAGCCATCAAAGATGTACTGATATACAACAAACTGGTTAAGGAAAAGTGTTTCAGACACCCAGGCAGGCGAAAGAGAGATGCTTCAACCATCAATGTCTTAGGACAGCTGTCTGACCTTATGTTAGGACAAGTCATCTGCCCAAAGTATCTAGATCCTGGGAGTCCTGTAGTAGATGTCCACATCAATGGCACCATCATACCTCACACCTTGATTGATCTGGGGGCTGCCATTAATGTGATGACCAGGGATACCATGCTCAAACTCAACCTTCAGGGTTCCTTGAGGAAGACCTCGACAGTCCTACAACTAGCAGATCGCTCCACCGTGACTCCCGAAGGGATTGTGGAGGATGTCTTGGTCTCTGTTGACTCTTGGGAATACCCTGCAGATTTCTTGGTTCTGCAACCAAAGGCAAAGCTTACTGGATACCCTCTCATTTTGGGAAGGCCTTGGTTAGCCACTGCAGATGCTTACATAAGCTGTCGTGCAGGAAACATGACCATCAAAAATGGTCCTATGTCCAAGCAGCTAGTCCTATACCCTCATGCCCAACCCTCCTTAGAGCATGACTTACCACTTTGGTTAGAGGAAGGAGAAGAGGATGAGGTGTACTCAGCACCTTTGTGCACCCTAGACACCACTAGAAGAGACCCCCCAACCGAGGATGACTTGATTGAGACCTTGATCCAGAATCCACCTCCCAGTGCACTATCCTTAGAGAAATTGGTGGAGGATGCCCAAGCCAGCGCCCTAGTGGATCTTTGTGCGACCAACCCTGTCACTCCCAGAATCAAAAATGTGGAGTTCGGCCCTGAGAGAACGTTAAAGATCAGCTCCTCCCTGTCTCCTTCCCAGGAAAAGGAGCTGTGTAGCCTGTTGGCCAGTCATCTAGATGCTTTTGCTTGGAGCTATAAGGAGATGAAAGGAGTCCATCCTTCGGTCTGTACCCATCACATATACATCAAAGAGGACTGTAAACCGGTTAGGCAACCCCAGAGGAGAATGAATCCAGCCCTTAAGGACATTGTCAAGGAAGAACTGCAAAAACTGTTGGATGCCGGATTCATCTACCCCATCTCGGATAGCGAATGGGTGTCCCCTCTGGTGTTGGTTCCCAAGAAAAATGGGAAGTGGAGAATCTGTGTGGACTACCGAGAACTGAACAAAGCTACCAAGAAAGACCATTTTCCTCTACCTTTCATAGATCAAGTGTTGGATGGACTGGCAGGAAAGAAGTTCTTCTCTTTCCTAGATGGGTTTAGCGGGTACAACCAAATCCAAATCAGCCCGGAAGACCAAGATAAGACCACCTTCACTTGTCCTTGGGGTACCTTTGCCTACCGCGTTCTTCCCTTTGGGCTATGCAATGCTCCTGCTACCTTCCAGAGAGCCGTCTTGAGCATCTTTTCTAAGCTGGTCCATGATGCGGTGGAAATCTATATGGATGACTTCACTCCTTATGGGTCCAACTTCCAGGAAGCATTGTCCAATCTGGGAAAAGTCCTAACCAAATGCATTGAGATGAACCTGTCCCTTAGTCCTGAAAAATGTGAATTCTTGATGACTGAAGGGACCGTGCTAGGCCATACCATTTCTTGCCAAGGGTTACAGGTGGATCCTAACAAAATTGCTCTCATCAAGAGGGTTCCACCTCCTCAAAAGGTAAGGGATGTTCGGAGTTTCTTAGGATTAGCAGGGTATTACTAGAGATTCATTAAAGACTTCAGCAAGCTAGCCTCGCCATTGTTTGGCCTGTTGGCAAAAGATGTGGAGTTTAAATGGACTGACGATTGTCAGAGGGCTCTGAATGAATTAAAGGACAAGTTGGTGTCTGCCCCAATCTTGAGAGGTCCAAATTGGGCCCTACCTTTCCACATCCACACTGATGCCTCGAACAAAGCCATAGGGGCAGCCTTAGGACAAGTTGAACAAAAACTTCCATATGCCATTTACTTTGTTAGCAAAAACTTATCCAAAGCTGAACTGAATTACACTGTAACTCAGAAAGAATTCCTGGTCGTGGTCCATGCACTGAACAAGTTCCGACATTATATCACTGGCTATCAAACATTTGTACATACTGATCATGCTGCAATTAGATATTTAATGAATAAACCAGATGTGAATGCTCGTATTATTAGATGGTTACTTTTGTTGCAGCAGTTTGATTTGACCATTGTTGACAAACCAGGTAAAGAAAATGTTGTTGCTGACTTTTTATCTAGATTGGACTTGTTTGCAGATGAGGATGGAACAGTGGATGACCAGATGCCTGATGAACATCTGTTTGCTATTTCAGTACTCTCTCCATGGTTTGCTGATATAGCGAACTACCTTGTTTCCGCACAGTTCCCTCCGCACCTGTCCTCAAGAGAGAAGAGCAGAATCGTCAGAAAAAGTGCCTCGTTCACTTGGATCGGGGGCAACCTGTTCAAGCTTGGCCCTGATCAGATCTTAAGGCGTTGTGTAAGGGAGGAGGAAGTCTTTGACATCCTCCTCACTTATCATGATGGGCCTTGTGGAGGACATTTTGCAGCAAAGAGGACCGCCTTCAAAATCTTGCAGGCAGGCTATTATTGGCCCACACTTCATCAAGATGTCAGAAGGTATATCAGCCAATGTGACCAATGCCAAAGGATGGGGAAACCAACTCAAAGGGATGAAATGCCTCTCCAACCTCAAGTGACTCTTGAGCCATTTGAGAAGTGGGGTATGGATTTTTTGGGTCCCATCAACCCTCCTTCGAGGCAGAGATCTTACATCATTGTGTGCACCGACTACCTGACAAAGTGGGCAGAAACCAAGGCAATCAAAGCAGCAACAAAAGAAAAGGTGGCTGAGTTCTTAAGGGAAAACATCTTCTACAAGTTTAGCTACCCAAGAGAGCTAGTCACCGATCAAAGAAGCCAATTCACATCCAACCTAATTGAAGACCTACTAGCTCATCACAAAATCACGCATAGGACTTCCACCCCCTATCATCCTCAGGCAAATGGGAAAGTGGAAGTCACCTATAGAGCATTGGAAGGGATTTTGACTAAGGTGGTGAGCAGCAGTAGGAAAGATTGGGCAGATCGTCTGGTTGAGGCCACATGGGCTTACAACACCACTTGGAAGACCACAACTGGCTTCACACCTTATGAGCTGGTCTATGGGAAGAGAGCCTTGCTGTCTATCGAATTTGAATACAACACTTTGAGGATGGTAGCTCAGCTGGACCTAGACCTCAGCCATGCCCAACAAGAAAGGTTATTGAAGCTGAATGGATTGGATGAGCATCGAATGCAGGCCCTTCTTCACACAGAAGTGGTTCAACTTCAGAGGAAGGTGTGGCATGACCAACACCTCAATGACAAGCAATTTCAGCCAGGGGATTGGGCACTGCTTTATGATTCCAGGCATAAAGATTTCAAAGGGAAGCTGAGAACCAAATGGCTGGGACCATATGCAGTAGAGAAATGTCATGAAAATGGATCTATCCTCATTCGGACCATTGACGAGGAGTCCATCCCCATGCTTGTCAATGGGCATCGACTGAAAATCTACAGGAAACCTCTCTCAAGACAAGAATTCATTAAAACTATGGAGAAATCAGTGCTGGTCATAGAGAAGGGTTCTGCCTCTGTTTTGGGCATACCCTGAAGATCTTAAAAAAAAAAAAAAAAAAAAAAAAAAAAAAAGAGAAAAAATAAATATCCTTGGGTGAAAACCTCTCTGAGGCTCCCAAGGCAGATGGTAGGGGTGAAAACCTCATTGAGGCGCCCCTGCTGTCTTTCAAAAAAAAAGAGAAAAAAGTATGAAAAAGACCCTTGAGTGAAAACCTTTCCGAGGCGCTTGAGGCAGATGGCAAGGGTGAAAACCTCATTGAGGCACCCCTGTTGTTTTTCAAAAAAAAAAAAAAAAAAAAGGGACAGCAAGTTCACAATGTGGTAATGCATGCAGGTTGCAGGTTTATGAAGGAAGAAGAGGTCCCTCAACTTGAAGACAAGGGTCCATATCATGCTGCCAGGAGACCCTACCAGCACCTCCTCCGAGAACACTCATCTTCTCCAAGGTATGGGCACGATTTCATCACAGCTTAGTCTTCTACAGGAAGTTACAGACTTTCTACAGGAAGTTACAGACTTTCTACAGGAAGTTCTGTATTTCTACAGGAAACTTCCTGTAGAAGTTTTGGACGGCCCAGAACTAATTGTATGAGGAGATCTAACGACCAAGGTCCGGTATGGACGCATGCAAGCTACTATTTTCTCCCTCACACACTGCTGTCACCTCCTTCTACCACCCCTGTCGACATGCAATGAAGATACCTGCACAATCAAAGCAGATCAGTGAATTATCAAGAGGAAGCAATTCTGAAATGAAAGAAGACGCTGAGATGCCATGCAATACTCAACCCAGCTATCCAAGGGCCCTGCGAGCATGATCGTGATGCCACTGTCTTCATCGTTCAGCATGCACCCAAGGAGGACAAACTGCTACAGGACATCCTACAAGAATCCCATAGCAGTTTAGCCAACTAGAGTGTACACCATTCGATCGCCTGCAACATGCAATAACAAAGCGGGCACATGCAGCAGAGTCATACGCTTCATCATCAGCAGCAGCAAGCAAATCCGGACCTGTGCAAATAGCAGCAGCAGCAAGCAAATCCGAACCGGTGCAAATAACAGCAGCAAGCAAATCTAGTCATCGTCGTCCTAAAACATGGAAAAGCATGTCGCGGCCGCACAGGTAAGTGCCTCGCCCTTTCTTTCGTCGAATTACATGAATATTACTTTGAAATGTTTGCAAGCATGAAATGAACGGGTTGAGCAGTTGCATGGCCATTCAACTGGCCACGTCGACCAGTCAGCTGGTCTAGTCGGATGTGTAGAATGGTGGCCATGGAAAAAGAACGGGTAGTGGACACGTGAGAACCGTCCAGTCGGGGAGAAGCGTGTTTTAACAGAAATGGCAGCGGCGGATCGGCGGAGAATGATGCAACAGTCAGGGACTTTGCATGGGAATGAGTAGACGACGTCATCCAACGGTCCGGCAGGGACAGCTCACCCCCGCGCCACGAATTCCGCCGGATTCAAATCTATCGAGTAGATCGCCACCCCTCGCATTTATCATCAGCCGTTTGGAAGTCGAGTGAGCATCTGCATTCCTCTGAAGCTCGACACTCCAAGCCTTCGGTCGTTCGAACGTCTGATAGCAACACAGAAGGCGCAGACCCACTGCAGTATCCTCCAGAATTCGTGCGCTGCTTCTACAGGAAAGCTACTTCTACAGGAAATTGGGCTCCTCACGTCAAAAGGTGGCGGATTAAAAAGGTAAGCCTGAACCTTCCATGCAATTGGTTTCGAGGGTGGCAGAGTCGACGTTCTACAGTCTGGTCATAAAAAAAATTACAAGTATTGTCTGTCGTTTGCATGAATTGTCATCCTATAGGATGTGAGTTATAATTAAGCCGTGTTAAGGCTCATTGGGAGATAAGTTTTCATGAATTGTATGCGTGGCAGAGGCGTAATTCTACGCTCTATCCCAGTAGGCCAATTTTCTTCCGCACTCGCCACCTCCAGCTAACGCAGCAGTTTTTCACCATGTCGGGTGGGTTCATCAGAAGGGAACCAACCGACTCAACAAAGCTAAGAGAGAATCCTGAGGTGGTGGAGCTGTTCACGCAAGCGCAATGGATGTCATTCTGCGACAAATTGCAGGGCTATGACAATGAGGTGGCAGAGGAGTTCTTGCAAGCTCTGAAGCCGAAATCCAAAACATTGGCCATCGTCAACTTCAGGGGTTTGAGTCTCAGACTCACCCCACAATTCATCAGCCGAGTTACTGAGCTCCCAATGGGATTACCATGGGATAAAGAAGAGAGGAAATTGGGCCAGAAGGCTAAGAAGGAATTCTTCCCCCAGAGGAGGAATTCTCAGAAGATAAAAACGGGGTTCGTAGAACCAGCTTACTGCCACTTTGGAGTGAAGTTAGCCTCCAGATTATGAAGTACATCACCTGCGAAGGTCGGTTTAGCATTGTATATGGGTACCATTTTCGGTTACTCAAGGAATTAAGGCATCAGATGGACCTACCTGTAGAAAACAAACTAAGTATCCCCTACTTTCTACTACAGTCTATGATTGAATGTGCCACCAAGTTGAAAGAAGGCACACCAGACCAGGTAGCCCACCATGGACTCATTAAACTCCTCATGGAGGATGCGCACCACACATACAAGGTTCCTCTCTCATGGGAAGCCTTCAGAAATTTGACCAAGGATGGTGATATAAAGATGTTGATCGAAGAGCTCGGTTCATCCAGCAGTGAGGAGACGGAGTCAGTGCCTGCAGGGAAGAAAGAAAAAGGCCAGAAGACCACGACCACAGAGCAGAAGAAAGAGCAAAAGAAGAAACAAGAGAAAAAGGGTGCCAAAGAGAAGGATGACACACCCATGTTGACGGCCAGAGAGAAAAGATTACAAAGCAGAGTGGACAAGACTGAGCAGGTCCACATCAGCAAAGGCACCTCGACAGCAGCCTCGACCAAGTCAAAAAGTAAAACACCCTCAGCAAAGCAACCTAAAGTGGTGCCACCTGTTCCTACAGGAAAACTGAAACTGGCTTCTACAGGAAGCCCGAAATCAGCTGAAAAAGGGCCTTCTACAGGAAGCCCTGAGAAAAGAAAACCAAGGGAAAAGAAAGCCGATGTTCTTGCAAGGGAGGCAGCAGCCGTGCTGGCCGCCCTCAGTACACCTCCTAAGCCAAAGGAGAAGAGAAAGAGGGAGACCCCTCTATATTTCAAAGCTAGGAGAAGTGTGAGAATAAAAACGGGCAAGCCACAGCCTCCATCCAGCAGCCCAATCATTATAGATGATGCCCCTACTTCGCCCAAGGAGAGGTCCCCCTCAAAGATATCAGTCACCTATGAGAGGGGGAGCCCGAAAACGACTACTTGGAAAGAAAGATTAGACCAATTGGCTTCAAAAGCCCGGCTACAGGATGCTGAAGCTGCTCTACAGGAAACCTTAGCCCGGCTTAAGGAAACAGAGAGAATGGAAGGAGAAGCACCCTCATCACCACCGAGGGAGGGCGAAGTAGAGCCACCAAGAGAAGAAGAAAAAGAGCACATTCTGGAGCCTAGCCCTCAGCCAAGTCTAAGCTCATACTATAACTTCTTGGAAGCTGGTAAAATTATACCACAAAAATTCACTGTGCCACTGTTCTTTGCATTGGAGGAAGAGAGAGTACGATCACACACGTGGATGAAAATAGCCAAATCAAAAGGTGTGGCGGACATAGGCCCCTTGGAAGAGCAACTTAAGGAGGCCAGAAGTGAATTAGCCATGGCTAAACACGTGGCAAATTTCCAACGGGTGTTCCTACAGGAAGAAAACGAAAAACTTAGACTGCAGCTACAAGAGCTGAGGAGAGGAACAGGCACACCCTCAGGGGACAGCACAGAAGAACAGCAAGGAAAAAAGGAACTGCAAACCGGTCTTGGGGAGCCAACCTTGCATCTACAGGAAGCAGAATAGCAAGCACAAATTGAGGTGCAAGCTCTCAGACAACAGCTACAGCAGAAAGAGGCACAATTGGCCTGCATGGCCAGTTGGGCCATGGATGTTATACAATGCAGACAGCCGGCCAAATCCTATGGCCTGTACCTGAAAGACCAATGGCTGCAATTTCAAATCGATACCTTGGCGCAAAGGGGTATCTCTCAGCTCCAAGACCCGCAGCAATTCACTGAATTATGCAGTACCAGCTCATCAGAGGATAAGGCCAAATTAGCGGAGTTCTACCTCCATAATTTGGCCCTGCCTAATGTAATTTCATGGGATCCCAATACGGCCTTAGGAGATATGCAATTAATGGCATTTGCCTCATGGTTGAACCATGAGGACAAAAGAGCAGTAGAAGCCAAAGCGGTCATGAACCGAGAGCTGAATGAGCCATTGCTAATTAGAGCAGAACCAGGGAATCCAGTTGCACTAATCTCGGCACACCAACACTTGTCCACCGACCCTCAAGCTTCATTGAGATATATGGATCAGCAGGCCCAAGCCATAGCGCATTTTGAGGACATGGAGAGACTGTTAGGAGACAACTCTGTCCAAGCTTGCACCTGCCGATGGAATACATTGGCCCACAGTCTGAAAATCAGAGAGTATCATACCCCAACTCGGATGAGGGAATCTCTAGTACGGGTGGCCCTTTATAAGAAATCCATGCAAAACCTCCAGGCCAGCTGGATTGGCCTCAAGCTAAGCCCACCACTGCTGCTAGGATTGATGGAAGGCAGCACAGAGAAAGATGATAATGAACAGTGGGAAGAGGTGAACAGAAAGGCTGGGTTCCATATCAGCAAGGAGGACACTACTACAGAGGCTTGGGATGTAAGGGTGGCAGTAAAGGCAATGAAGGATGAGGAGCTGGATTAGTTGCTCAAGGATGAGCAAATATTTTAGCTGGGGGGTGATGATGAGCCCCAAATTTGGTAACATTTTGGGCTCATTTGGCCTCACTACCCTTGCTCAACCCTTCATTTTTCATGACTTATGCATCATTTTTTAGTATATTTATGTTATTTGTACGAATGAAGGGCAGTCACTATTCCTAGGTGGCTAATACATGTTTATTTCAGGTTTTTTGACATTAAATGGAGCAAAACCACACAGATGAAGGCTAGGAGACAGCCAAGGTGGCATTGAGGTTTTGTAGGAAGGTTGTCCACGGCATTGAATGGCCTTCCTTGTGATCTCCACCCACAATTCCGAGCTCCAACAGCTATCACCACCGAGCTAGAAGGCAGCCAACGGATTCTAAGGGAACATCAGTTTACTTTTAGTTGGTCAGCCAAGCCCCACTAATTTAGGAGGCCAGCTTGGCCCTCATAATGTATAAATATTGAGGCTGTAGCCTTCGAGAAAAGACTTTTGAAACTTTGTTGTAGATTCTGAATTACGAGCTATAGCCCTGTTTTGCTCTTTGTAAGCCATTTTTGGCATGTTATCAGAATTTTGACTATTATCTTTTAATGAATAAGCAGGCAGATTTGAGGCAGCTCTGAGTTCTTAAAGGAGCTTAAGCTCTCAGGGTTGGGCCCAACCTGAGAGCCTAAGGCTTCCTTCCTTTGTATTGTTACCTTTCTTTCTTTCAGCATTATATTTCTTTTCCTTTACATGCACTTGGAAACACAGTTTGTTGATTCGAATTTCTTGGTGTGGTTACATAGGTTAGTGTTATGAACAAAGTTGCTTCAGTAGTTCAGATTAGAGTAGGGAGATTGAAGTTAATCTGAGTTCCAAAAAGGGTTGAATGCACACTCACTTTCACCTCTGTTTGGGGACTGGGAGTGCAGACCGTGCCAACTACCAAAAACACAGTTTTACATGTTCATGCAAGATTTAACGTAATATTTCCGTTTGTAGAAGTGTCCATGCATTTATATCTTGAGCAATAACTCTTTGTTTCAGCACCACGCACGATTTTCCCTTAAAAACGACATTGCTATTCTTTGGTTTCTAATAAAACAGTTAGAGTAGGTTGATGACATTTCGGTTATACGCAAGATAGGGGTGATTTGTTTCATTTACACTGCGCAGCACCACTCCATCGTTTCCTTATCCTTCTAAGCCGTGCCTAGGCCATCTACTTATCTCCCAGTTAGATCATTTGTCTCCCAACTCTTCTATCATCCACGTTGTTTTATCTTTTCGGCCTTCCATTGCCTCTACCCTCCTCTAGACCAACCAGCTTTACACACCCCCTCTCCATCTCATCTCCCTGTCCATAAGCCATCACAAGCTCCCCTCCTACCTCCCTATCCACCCATACGGCTCATTCACTCATCCATCACCCAAAACTCCGATTGCAGAACATCCTGTAGAAATTACGGGACTTCCTGTAGAAATCCTGAACTTCCTGTAGAACCCCCTGCAGACATCCTGTAGAAGCTTGCAAACACGGTTGCCAGGCATCTGAACTTTTTGAACTTTTGTGGAATGATGTTAGGGATCCCTTGGACCCTCTCAAAGTCCTCCTGACCTTTTCCAAGCCTTCCTCCCCTTGATCTACCTCTGCACAGTCAAGACCCAGTAAGAAGCACAGTCATAATAACTCCAACAACTTGAGCAAAATACAAAAACATGTTCTCTTCAGATGAAAGTAGTTTAGACACATGCATCTCATCTCAATATAAGTAATGGAATCACTTTTAGAAGTTGCATTCCCACCATTGCATCATAAGGATTAAGCTGGTAGAATTAGGGTTTACTAGGGTTTCCATGTTTTGTTGGCTTTCAGTTCATTCTTGCAATTAAGGTTAATTTCCTTTGAGATAGCTTTCGTTCATCACTTAAAAAGCTTCTTCTGAGAACATATAGAAGTTGGCTTGAGCCCTAGCGAACTTGTGCCCGCTGACCAAGTGACAGCTGCGACAAGAGCTAGTACTTGTGCATACAGCACCGTCGCTTCCAAGTTTGTTACGAACTACCGGGTTGATAAAAATAGAGAAGGAAGCTCCAGGAGTTGTAGCATTATTGCTACAATACTGGAGCTCACCAATAGCCTCACACTTCACATCACTTACAACCTTTGCATTCCAAGCAATATTTCAACATAAATTAATCTTAACACAATCAACACCAATCAATTAGATCAATGACCTTAACATGATCATTTGACATCAATGCCAACATTATCAATGCATATGAATGGAGGGTGATAGTATATGGTGAAATTTCAATAAAACCAAGATGCTTCCAGACTTAGGCAGATATCAACAGGTGTATATGCCTTCATCGATGATACACTATTGGACAACATTGTTCTTGATGGAGGCAGTGATTTGGAAGGAAATAGATGGGGGAAGGAGAGGATGATCCACTTTTTCAACATCAAAAATAATCATGTGATTGTCTGACGGGTCCATAATGCCCAAAGCAGATAGTAGATCCTTTCTCTATAATGGGCATGTATGAAGAACTTCCAACATTGACATAATATCTGGAGACTGTGCCAAGTCATCTATTATGCTATAAGTATGGGCAGACTAGGAGTTGGAAGTGTTGATACGTAATGCACCTTTAGTGATACTAGGAGGAACCTCTACCTTAAATGGAGGGATATGTAAGGTACCATTGGATGATGAAGGAGAATCAGTGGAGACTTGAAATTGCACCTCTATGGATGAGTTCATAGGAGGTGAATCATATTGGAATGACCAAGTTTGAAGGTTGAATTCCTTAGAATTCATCATGAGGATTTGATAAGATCCATTCCTAGTTTTATGAGAGAGGGGAACAGACGGATATTTACCATCTTAGGTGGCCACATATCCTTGGTTAGAGAAATGATTCCTAAGCACTATCGGCTACGTGGAGAGAGTTGTGGATGAAGGGACAGATTGCTTCCCTCTAGAGGGAGGTTCTTTTGTTGGGTGCAGAGCCTAATTATCTTCTTGATTCAGAGGTCTTGTTTCAGTCATGTTTGGATCTCAGTCCCTCACGGGGAGGTATGGGGGGGCATTAAAAATAGAAACAAGAAATTCCAATTTAATTTGTCCTTGAATTAAATTGTAAATTAGATTGTAATTCTATTCTCATAGCAACTTGTAATAGTTATTTAAGTTAAATTGAATAAATTTACCTAAGAAATCCGAGTTGGAAGTCTATCTAGAGTCATGTAGAGTGATCCCTAAATTTTATGGGCCCAGGTTGAGTTCTTTGGAGTTGTAATTAGATAACTCAATCTAACTGAGTTATAGTCAGTTATACTAGTTCTAACTATTAGAGGAACTAGTAGAGGTCTAGTAGTGGAGTAGTGCACCAATGCATCACCAATACCACACCAGTTAACTGAAGTTCCACTCAAAATAACTCATGCATGTCAGTTCATAGGAAGACCTAGTTGAGATTTTAGGGACAATGTACTATCAGCTGTATAATTTTCTAAGTTGTACAGATGGCATGTGCAATCATTTGAGGACCTATGTTTGGATTGTGCAGTTATGGAGAGTGGATTTACCAACTAAAAAATGATTAATTCCTCTAGGTATTGCGAAAGGAAGTAGGGCTTGGCAGGCAACATATTTGGCTAAGTATTGGCTTAAGCTGGTTTGTGAAGTAGAGAGATATATTATACTTGTGCAAGAATTGTTCAGGTTGAACAAGCATTGTATTTTCTTCTCAAACCTGTTGGTTAATGTAATATAGATAATCGGGGATTTTAGCATTTTCCTTCCCCTGAGAAATATTGTGTTATGTTCGATTGATATTCTTCATTTTCTATTTATTGTTTTCATCGATCAATTTTTGGTTTCCTATAATGAGTAGAGTATATTCTTGTCTTTTGTTTTAGAAAATCACATAAGTTTTTGAATCTACAGTAAAAATATACATGGTATCGGAGCTTAAGATAGTATAGAAGAGGAGAATTTGAGTTTGTTGTGCAAGTGAAAATCGAATTTACAAGTTCATACTTCAGAGCAGCAATATGTCATTCTATGGTTTGCGACTTGAGTATGCCTTCGAGGGCATCTCAAATTACATAGCTTGTAAGGAAAGGATGGAGGCACTACTGGAAGACAATGGCCTCAAGGAATTCATAGATCATGACATTCCTAAGCCTCCAACATTGGACGTTAAAGATCTAGTTGAATCGAGAAAAGTGTCTGGAAAAAGTGAGAAGAATTATCATGGAAGGAGTTCGAGACCACATTGTCTTGAGTCTCCATGGCAAGGATACTCCATACTCAATGTGGAAGGAATTGACGGATGGACCTGTTTAAAAATAGCAGTGACCATAGGAAATTGGCACTGAAGGACAAACTCAGAAAGAGAAAAATGGAGAAGGGAAACTCTATTCTGAAGTACTCGACAAAGTTCACCCATTGTCGGGATGAGCTTGGAAGTGCCAGTATTACTGTTGCCAAGGATGATTTGGTGAGCCTAGCTCTTCTAAGACTTCCCAAGAGTTGGCACAGTTATGAGGACTCTGTAATGGGAGGGATAAGCTACCATATTAGGAAAAATTGTGATCAGATTGGGTACAGGAAGAGATTCGAGGGAACACCAAAGACGGATCCTCATCAAATACTGATGATGACAAGAATTGTGCCTTAGCGGGTAAGGCAAAGAAATGGAATGGGAAGGCATCCCATTCCAAATCATATTCTTGTCATGGAAGTAAGAAGAAGCACATTTTGCCACAAATTGTTCGCTCAAGAAGGCCAGTAAGAAGCCCTCGGAAGGAGCGGCAGGTGAAGCTCTAGCCTCACAATTCGAACTAGACTTTACCCTCATCACATGTATGGTGTCATTGATGATGAGTAGTGTGTGGTACCTACACAGTGGAGCTTCTTTCCACATGATGGGTAACAAATAGCTCTTCAGTAAATTGGAGGAGAAGGATCTCCAAATGCATATCAAGATGGGTGATGACGAGAGGTATAGTACTACCGGACTTGGTACTGTTACCTTTCAGAGGGATTCAGGTGCTCCCCTCACTTTGCGAGATGTTATGTATGTTCCTGGTTTGAAGAAGAACTTGGTATTTGTTGCCATGTTGGAGGCTAGAGGCTATGATGTGATATTTAGTAAGGAAAAAGTGTTCCTTCGTCACATAGCCACGGGACAAGAGGATAGGGGTTCAAGTGAATAATATCTACAAGTTGGAGGTAGAATATTGCATTTCCTTGAGTGTGAAAGAAGAGAAGGTGAAGAGCCGAGACATCGGTGAGTTGTGGCAAAGGCAGTTGGATCACTTGAATCATGGCACTTTGAAAATCTTGCAGTAAATTTCTACCAGTCTCCCCAAAGGTACACTAGAGCAAGTTGACACATGCAAAGGGTGTACTTTGGGAAAATAAACCAAAGATTCCTTTTTTGATAAAGACATTCAAGAATAGGTGATCCTTGATCGATTCCATTTAGATGTGTGTGGACCATTCTCGACAGCATCCACAACCAAGCACAGGTATTATGTTATATTTATTGATGATTTTTATCGTAAATGTTGGATCTTCTTCATGCAAGAGAAAGATCAAACTTTTACAAAGTTTTGTGAATTTAAAGCATTGTTCGAGAAAGATATTGGTAGGAAGGTTAAAGATGTTAGGAGTGATAACAGTGGAGGGTATGTGTCGAATGAGTTTAAAAAATATTGTGTGGCAGAAGGCATTCGACGAGAGTCGAAAGAACCTCATAACCCACAATAGAATGAGGTAGTTGAAAGGAAGAATAGAAGCATAGTAGGGGAAACACGGGTGATGTCACATGATCAGGTCCTACTAGTACACTTGTGAGTTGAGGCATGCAACAAAAATTTTTATTTGCAAAATATAAGCCCTCATCGAATTCTTGGGGTGAGTACTCCCGAGGAGGCTTTTTCAGGGAAGAGACCAGATGTGGTTCATTTTAAGATTTTTGGTTCATCGGTCTATTGGCATGTAACCAAAGATGAATGGAAGAATATTGAGCCAACAACAGAGTTGGGTATATTTGTGGGGTACATTGATACACCTCACAACTATCGGGTATACTTACCGACCAACAAGATGACAGTGGTTCGCAAGGATGTAAAATTCGATGAAGAGATTGCCATGAGATGTTCCCTTGAGAGGGAGATTCAACTACATGTGGTTGAGGATATTTTAGCTCCTAAGGAGGAACCTTAGATTGATGTGGAGTAGCTACATGCAGAGGATCATGGAGTGGAGACACCTACTCATGCATATTTTTCCAGAGATGGGATAAAGCACACTAGAGAGGCTGACAGGTTATTGAATGATGCGAGAGAGAATGCGGGAGCACCCACATCACAGCGTAGGGATAGGAGGTAACCAAAGAGGTACACTAGATACATGGATCTTATGAGTGGATGTGTAGAGACAGATCCATCCTCTTTTGAGGAACTAGTGCAGCAACCGGTTTGGGTTGATGCCATGGTTGAGGAGTATGACTCCATTGTCAAGAACAGTGTTTGGGATGTTGTCCCAAGACTAGCGGACAAGTCAGTTGTGAGTTCTTGATGGATTTACAAGGTAAAATAAGCAGAAGATGGTAGTGTGGAGAAACACAAGGCCATCTTTTTTACCTAAGGTTTTTCTCGGGTAGAGGGGATTAATTACGATGAGACCTTTACTACTATTGCAAGGTATTAATAAATCAGATCCATTTTTCCATTGTCAGCATAGATACGATGGAAGATACATCATATGGATGTAAATACAACCCTCCTTAATGGCATGATTGAGGAAGAGGTTTTTATTGAGCAACCTAAAGGTTTTGAGACCTTCGACCGAGAGTCGCATGTGTTTTGACTCAAGCAAACATTGTATGGGCTGAAGAAATAACCCCATGCTTGGTACCAGGATCGATAGTTACTTCACTAAGTTTGGCTTCACCATAAGTGAATCAGATGTGAACCTTTACCATATTATAGTTGAAGTTAAATTGTTGATTATTGTTTTATATGTCAACGATTTGATCCTGACAGGTGATGATAATTTGATCAAGTCTTGCAAAGAGGATCTTGTAAGAGAGTTTGAAATGGACTTGGGGCTTATGCACTACTTTTTGGGCATGGAACTATGGCAAGGTGATGATGAACTTTTTGTCTCTCAGGGAAAGTATGCCAATGAGATACTAGAAATTTTCCACATGGAGAGCAGTAAACCCATGGAGACTCCTCCAATAGGTAACTGGAGGAAGGAGGATGCTAGTTCTAGTGAAGTAGTGGAAGCTACTATTCACAGGCAACTTATGGGTTCACTCATGTATTTGTTGAACACACAACTGTACATGTTCTTGTAGTTAACCAACTTAATCAAGCAATGGTTAATCCGACCAAGTTGTATTGGAAGGCAGCCAAGCATGTGTTGAGATACCTCAGAGGCACTACTTAGTATGGTTTATGGTACATATGGACAGAGGGAGTGAAGCTTCAAGGCTTCACCGATGTAGATTGGGTAGGGAGTCCATATGACAGGAAGAGAACATTAGGAGGGATCTTCAGTATTGGGTCAGCAGTTGTTTCTTGGTACAGCAGGAAACAGATATCAGTTGCACTCAGTTCAGTAGAGGCAGAGTACATGGCTACTAGTCAAGCAGCTTGTGAGGCTATCTAGATGAGGAATATTCTGGTTGGTTTGGTTGGTCAATAGATGGATCCAACTATGATTTACTATGATAACCAGAGTTGTATCAAACTCTCTAAAAAATCCAGTTTTTCATGATCAGTCCAAGCATATTGATATCGATATCATCATATTCGAGATTGTGTGCAGAGGAGAATCATGTTGTTGGAATACATTCCCACAGAGGAGCAGGATGCATATATTTTGACAAAGGCATTATCAAGATTAAAACTTGAGTTTCAGAAAGACATGTCGAGGTAAATGATAATCCCTTTCTTGTTGAGAGGGATTGTTAAAAATAGCAACAAGAAATTCCAATTTAATTTTTCCTTGAATTAAATTGTAATTATATTCTCATAGCAACTTGTAATAGTTAATTAAGTTAAATTGACTTAATTGACTTAGGAAATTCAAGTTGGAAGTCTATCTAGAGTCATGTAGAGTGATCCCTAAATTTTAGGGGCCTATGTTGAGTTCTTTGGAGTTGTAATTAGATAACTCAGTCTAACTGAGTTATAGTCAGTTAAACTAGTTATAACTCTTGGAGGAACTAGTAGAGGTTTAGTAATGGAGTAGTGCACTAGTGCATCACCAATACCACACTAGTTAACTAAATAATCACTCATAAATAACTCATGCATGATAGTTCATAGGAAGACCCAGTTGATATTAGAGTTCAGGGACATTGTACTATCAATTGTATAATTTTCCAAGTTGTACAGATGGTGCATGCAATCAATTGAGGACCTATGTTTGGATTGCACAGTTATGGAGAGTGGATTCCCCAATTAAATATGGGCTAATTCCTCTATGGATTCTGCAAGGAAGTAGGGGCTTGGAAGGCAGCGAATTTGGCTAAGTATTGGCTTGAGATGGTTTGTGAAGTAGAGAGATAGATTATACTTGTGCCAGAATTGTTCGGGTTGAACAAGCATTGTATTTTCTTCTTAGATATTCTGGTTAATGCAATATAGATAGTCGCAGTTTTTAGCAGTTGCTTTCCCCAAAGAAATATTATGTTATGTGTGATTGGTATTCTTCCTTTTCTGATTATTTTTTTCATCAATCAATTTTTGGTTTTCGCTGAAGAGTAGAATAGATTCTTCTCTTGTGTTCTAGCAAATCACATAGGTTGTTAAATCTACTATAAAAATATACACTTTCCCCCCAATATTGATGCCAGGGGGGTCCAGGAAGGTGAGGCAACATTCTTTTATCCCCTCCGCCCCCACCCCACGGGTAGGGGTTTTAGGGCAACACCCCAAAAGCAAAAATTAGAGAAAAAATTGCCTCGTAAAGTATTGTAATTTCGTAGTCAATATGGGTCATTTATTAGGCAAAAGATCTTACAGTATGTAGAGTAGATTCTTCTCTTGTGTTTTAGAAAATCACGTAAGTTGTTGAATCTATAGTAAAAATATACACTTTCCCCCCACTATTGCTGCCAGGGGGGTCTAGGAAGGTGCAGCAACATTCTTTTATCTCCTCGCCCCCACCCCTTGGACAAGGGTTCGAGGGAAATGCCCCCGAAGCAAAAATTAGAGGAAAAATTGGCTTGTAAAATATTGTAATTTCGTAGTCAATATGGGTCATTCATTAGGAAAAAGATCTTACAGTACATTTTTTTTTAATTTATGGTTTTTTGCCCTAGAATGCAACCCTCAATTTATATGAGGGAATTGTATTGTGGCTAGGTATTATTTTGTGTGAGAGAAACAGAGGAGGTTGTGTGAGAGCAAAGAGGAAGTTACAATGGATTTGTTGTAGGTTGCATCCCTTCATTTTGTCGGATAATATAAAAAGAAGGATTGGTTGTTTCTCCATGGACGTAACCGAAATTGGGTGAACCACATATATCTGTGTCTCTCTTGTTTTATGCTTTTATGTTCTTGTTTTTTATGCGATATTTTATGTGTTCCATTGATCTGTTATTTAATTTCTAACATATTAGTCTTCCCATGCTTTGTACATCTTAGGAATAAGGAGACATTCATGAGTTTAATGACCATAGGTATTGCATAATGCATAAGGATTATTCATGTGAAGGGCCTTGTTCTTCTTGGGATGGGTGCATTGTTGTTGGTTATAGGTTTTAGACTTATCACCCTGGTTGGCATTAGGTTAATGGCCTTGGATGCCTAGGTTTCCCTTAGGTTGGTGGATTTGGTTACCGCTACTTTTGTTCCTTTTATTCTTATTAGGGGGATGAGAAACATTTTCCTAAGTGTACACCTTCCCATGTGTAGAGGGAGTTGTGAATGAAGGCATAGGTTGCTTCCCTCTAGAGGCATCTTCATGGTCTTCCCATTCTTTGTGTCTCTTAGGGAAAAGGGTACATTCATGAGTGTAATAAAAATATGTACTGCAAAATGCACAAAGGCTTATATGAACGAAGGGCCTTGTTCTACTTGAGTTGGGCACCTTATTGCTGGTTAGCAATATTAGACTTATCACTGGGGTTGGCATTAGGTTGATGACCTTAGTTGCCTAGGTTTCCCTGATATTATTGGTTTTAGTTACCATTCCCTTTATTAATTTTCTTCTGATTAGGGGGTGAGCAGCATTTTACTAAGCGTACGCCTACCCTTGCAGAGGCGATTGTTGTTGTAGCAAAGGGGGTTGAGGCATGGGAGGCTGAGGTGTTGACGTCATTGGGGTTGTAACACTAGGTGGTGAATAAAGATAAGATGGGTTCGAGATAAATTCATGCAACCAAGATGAGTACTAATTAACCCTAGAATCAATTAATGTGAATGGGGAAATTAATAAGAAGTACTTGTTCCTTGGTATGAGTTAACATGCGAAGGATCAGGGGGAGGGTAAGTGTATCTGCTACTGGGTCCCCCATGAGGTTGGACATAAACCATAGGTGCTTGTGAATATGGGGAAGTATGTTGGCGAGAGACTAATTTTAATCACATTGTTTGTGACATGAGATGACCTCAGTGTAGAAGAAGAACCAGGTCAAGGAATGTGGAGTAGAATCGTGTAGACATAACTCGATTGGGCATAGATATAATCGAATTACAAAGCCTTATGAATGGATACTTCTTTGGTTTGAGTGAAGGTGGATGAAACATCTTTGCCAATGGGTGCAAGGAGGTATCTCAGGAACCAATCCACAGAGACACAGTCTTCAGACTTTGGAGCTTTACACAAGTGTTTCCTTTTACGCCATTCTTGGACATGAACGGAAAGATAGGTCACAAAGTTTTTTCTAAAGGTGGTCAAAAGTTTGGTGTCAATATCGTAATGGATGTGTAACTAAAAATAGGATAAAAAATAATTAGCAAGAGTTGTAAACACTTTTCACGATGCATGGGGTTGGTCTACACACCACTTCATGGTAGATTCAATGAGGTTGTCTTGGAAGAGGCACAGACAAATGGAATCCTACATTAAGGAATTGCAGGAACGCCACATGTGAAAAGATCGAATGTGGTCAGTGGGATCCTCCACAGAGTTCCCTTCAAATTTGGGGATGTTAAATAGGATCTTGGTTGGCATGGGTGGTAAATTGGGGGTCATGCTAAAGAAGATCATTAATGAGCTGGTTCAAATCAAGGAGATTCAAGCCAACCATATAGGGAAGCAATGGTTGATTGATAGTAATTCCTTGCGAGGTTCAGATGTTACCTCAAGGAGGGTAACCCTACGTATTATCAACATTTCCATTAGTATTTCCTTTACTATTGGTGTTCGTGTTAGGATTGATTTTACCACTAACGTTGACACCAAACATGGTAGTGACTCAGGGTTAAGAGGTTGTGTAATTCAAGGAAGAACTAGACTCTAAAAGAATAGAATCTAAAGACGAACTATAGGAATGGACCCTAATTCATCTAGTAGGTGTTAATGGATGCCCTAATAGAAATTAGGGATGGATATTGTGAAATATTTGGGACAAATTCGTGGAGGGGGAATGATATCAAGAATAAGATATTTCTAAAGGCTAGAGGAAAAGGACGAAGAAAAGGACAACAGAGAGTAATAAAACACTACATGTAGTGGTGCAAGTGTAAGCTAACTACAATTTATTTTTATTCTAGTTCAAACAAACTCGTCCTATAAAAAGAAAAAATTATTCCTAACCTAAATGTTAACTACACCTAAAACAAATACTAGCCTATGTTTTGATGGCCTTCCAATTACTTGCAGGTCTAATGTCCAGAAGTAGAGCATTGAGTGAAAGGTAAGGTAAAGGAATGGTTGCTTCCCACAACCACCACCTATAGGGTGTTTTAATCCTAATAAAGGCAACTATGGTTACCTTCATCCAACAGGGGAAAGTGAATCTCAGCTTTTGGGTGCTATCCACGAACCTAGATTCCCAAAGAAGTGAGAGCTTCAAGGGGAATCACTAGTATCCTTGGCCTAGACCTTACCCCCTCTAATGGGTTTCTGATCAGTACCAGATTTGGACCGTTGGATTGTGGGGGATTTCAAGCACCCTGGAATGATAACCACTAATGTCTCAATGTAGAGTGATTAGTGGGCGTTATTGGAATGCTTACCCCACCAACCCTAGCCTAACTATTAGATTGTTGAGTATGTTGTCATTCATGTGAAAGCGAGTGTAGGATGTCAAAGTAGTTGCAGGATGTCAAATTAGGTGTAGAAAGTCATAGTAGGTGTAGGAGGTCATCATTGATGTCCTTGGCATGTTGGCATGTATGGATGCGATGATGCATTGGTGAAACACTAGCTCTAGGGTTTGGTTTCTGTAGAAAATAATCATACCTCACAATTCATGGAGATTTTGAAGCAGTAGATCAATGAATTCCTCTTTGAGACTGTCATCATTGGATTCTCTTAGTCATGTTGATTTTTTCGGTATGTGGAGCACTTTGTGGGTCCTCACGATTTGAGAGATATGTCAGTTTGACAATTATGTACCCAATTTATGGCCAAGACTCCAAAGGGAAATGATGGGGAAATGTTGGTTTATCTATGGAACATTGATTTAATGAAGAGGAAAATTTATATTTTATATAATTTCTATTATTGAAGGACTCTCCATGGGTCATTATTAAATTAAATTGGGTTAAAATTTGGAAGGAAAGTCGAAGTTAATGGTCCAAAATGTAAGGAACATTTTAGATCTAGAGACATTTGAAATTCAAATTTTCAAATAAATTATTTTCCCTCCCAAAAGTAGAATTTGACCTACTCTAAAAGTGATATCCGTAAATATATATAAACAATGGTATTTTGATCCTCAAGTGCGTCGAATGAATTGATCTTTTTCTCTGAAATTGCATGAAGTCAGGAGGTTGAAAAAGGTTTTTTGGTTCATTTTTTTGCTTGGGATTCACAGGGCGATATTGGATTCATTTGTTTTTTTGCAGGTTCTAAGGGTATGAATATTGGCTCCTTGATCTGAAGCAACACATTATTTATAGCTTACCTATAGATTCATCTATGTTTTTTCTATGACACCACCTACAGCCTACTTGAAGACACTTTTTCTAGCTTGATCATCACAGTGTGGTTGAGATGTGACCATTTGGCTTGCATTTGCAAATTTTAAAAAGAATTAGAGACTGTGGTAAATTTGGTGGTGGCTTGCTACATAGAGTTTGTGTTCAAGAAAGGCTCATGTCCATGTTGTGGTCAAAGTGGAAGTGTGAGGTTGTTTGGCAGTGGGAATCCATGTCGTCGAGCTTATATTGTTTGAGCGAGTGGATTGTTACAACATGTTGACCGCACTTTGTCAACAGGTCAAAGGAAGAAAAATGCAAATTTATGAAGAAATTTTTCAAATTTCAAAGTCATCAGCCAACGCCATTTGTATCATTGTAAACCCAATTTCTGCAAGTTATAACTTAAATTATGCTAGTATGGTCGTTTAAATATGTAACAACACCTAGGTAAACCTCTGATTTTGGAAACGTATTTCATCCTAGGAATTTTTTTAACCTCACCAAATTATGTGTGTTTCTAAACATGGATAATCGGTAGATATTTTCTTCTAGCTTAAACCCCAAAGCTAAGGTGGAATCTCTCGACAAGGTCTTAGGTGAGTTCTAGTGTTATATCGATTTTCTGTAAAAGTGTGTTTGGGAATAATTTAAGCAAATTTGGCTAAATTGTTTTATTACAAACGAGCCTGGTCTATACTAGATCATATTGTATCGTAGAATCGGGTAATGTCATAAGGGTCTATGTGTAAAGGTGTATTCCCCCCTTGAGGGTTGAATTAATTGTAATATCTTGATGTAAAAAATATTTTAGTGCATGGTCCTTCATATTTAGACACCATGGCTAAAATATTTGAGAGTAAAAACATTAGTAATCCCCTCTAGAGTCAATTAATTAATTTTTCTAGCTAAATTAAATTAAAATCCTAAGCCAAAAATTTAATTAATTTTCTGTCAAAAAATAATTATAGAGAAATTAATTTCTATCCAAGTGGAAAATAATCAAAAACTCATGGGTCAAAGGAAAGTCAATTTTTGGAGGTCCCCCGCCAAGGGAAAAATGGATATTTTAAGAAAATTGAGCCCTTGGACCTTGGTGGTTAAGGCAAAGTCAATTTTTTGAGGAAGTTAATCCAAAATATTAATTTTTTGATTAATTAAAAGTGGGTTCTAAGAAAAATTAGAATTTTTTCTCAAAATTAAAAATTCAAAGGTGGAGATTAAAAGATGATCAAATTATTTCCAACGGTTGAGATTATTTTGACGGGAATCAAACCAACTAGCCGTTATTTTCCACTTGGAGAGGTTTCTCTATATAAAGAAGTTATTTTTTATTATATTGAGTATATTTGGATGATGTAATTCTTGAACATTGGTATTGAGTTGTTGCTCTGCTGGGAACATTTTGTATCATAATAGAAAGACTTTGGAGTTCAATTCATGGTGTTTTTCTTCCATTGATTTGTGGTTTTTGTTAACTATGTGTGATCCTATATTGTGCTAAACATTGCTAATAATTTTTATTTCATTTTTCAGTGATAAGAACATTCTATTGGTACATGTTATCTTAGGTGATTTAATTCACCATATGATCTAACAATTTTCTTGAGAAATATTATAGAGACTTATAGGTACACTATCCCTTGGGCTCCAAGTTCACAGACTATGGGGGAGAGCTAGCTATGTTTGGGCTTTGGCATTTCTTTATGGTATTTGATTTTGCAAGAGGGTTTCAGACAATATTTATTTTTTGAAATTCACTCATCCGTTGTTATTTATCCAAAATTATTTCCCCAAAAAGTTTAAATTTTGTAAATAGTATATTTGTAAATTATGTGTAAATTATTTCTAACCTATTTGTTTTGTATCACTTCGGGTTTTATCATTTTTTGGGTTTTATATTTTGTATATATATTTGGGTTTTTGGCAATACTTTTATTTATTTGTGCAAGTGACTTTCAAGTTCATCAAAATATTTTGTTGGGTTTTCGGGGCAGATCTAGGCCTAGGAAGGAAAGATCTAGCCTCCAAGCTAAATTCCCAACTTGAAGAGGAAGTCATCCAACAATTTTTGCAGTGATTTGTGGTAATTTTTGGCATTTATAGGGTTTGAATTTTTTTTAAGGCCTAGGGCCTAGCCATGGGGCCTAGGAGCCTCTTAGGGCCCTCGACCCTCCTCTTTCCCATTGTCCATAGCCCCTTAGAGCTAACCATGGATTCCTAGGGCCTGTTAGCTACCTATACCAATAGGTTTCATTTTTCATGATTGGCAGGGGAAGTGCCAATATGATCTACTTTGGTGATGCAAAGATCTCATATTTTTGTGGAAGATACATATTTACAGTTGGTTGATGCTGTCCTACTTTTGAATGGATGATCCAACAGTCCAAGCTGGGTCATGCCATGTTTCAATTTTTTGTTGTAGATTAGAGAAAGAAATCTGTCCAAACTGTTCAATCTTGGCAGATAAAGTAGTTAGGTAGAGAATGAAGGTTCCCAACTGTTTAATCTGGGGCCTTGGAAGTAATAAGGCTAGCCTTAGATAGAAAATCAAAAGAAAAAGCCAAAGGAAAAGAAAAGGCACATGAGGGTTTGCAAGTCTAAGTGCACCCTCCTTGAAGTAACAAAAAATGCTAGGCAATAGAATGGGTAAGTAGATGGGGTTGCAGAAGCATCATTTATGACATTTCACTGGCCTAAGCAAAGGAAAAACATGGTGTCAGTGCAGGTCTTCCTATTCAACAGTTTTGTAGCAGCAAAATGAAGCATGCCTAACTTCCCAATTATCCCCCATCACATTCCTTGCTAACATCCCAACACCACCTCTGTTCATGAGAGAAGTCAAACTCTTTTGTTGATTCTGGTTTCATAAAAAGCCACATTTCTTGTGTAAAAAGTTCTTTTCATTTTGATCTACTCCTAACTAAGTTTGTTTCCTATAAAACTTAGTCTTTCCATCCTCTGCTCCATATCTTCCATCCCACATTAACCACTAACTCTATCTATGCTTAATCCCCTATGTTCCCCTTTCCCTATTACTATAACACCATGGTGTATAAAACCCCAAAAAATTATGTATATTCCCTCCCCTTTGGCATTATAGCCCTATGTTCAAAATGTGGATAACCATGCAGAGATAAAGTCTGGTTGCATGTGGTTGTGTGAAGTCAGGGATTAAACTGACCCCTGGTTGGTTTAATAGCCTAAACCCTACCCTTTTTCCCCTTACAACCCCTTTGAACTATTTTACCCGCATCATTTGTAAAAAAACCTTGTAAAACCCATTTTTCCGCCTATCCAAAGTTTTGGGTCAAAAAGCGCATTTTACAAAAAACATTGAAAAAACCCACAAATCCGCCAAAATGTAAAGTTCCGCCCGGGCGCATATTTCCAGAAAAATAATAGTTTATTGCGCGCCCCGCTGCCGTATCGTCCTATCACTTATGCGACCCGTCGACCGTCGGATCTGGGCTTTCCCATCCGACGGCCCATATCAATATCGGGTCGCCCCCGATGTCCGGACATTACCTCCCGAAAAGTGTCAGAGGGTGACGTCAGGCCAGTGCCACGCGTCGCTCCCAAATCGTATCGGGAGGCCACCTGCCAATACCGCCACCGTACCATAAGCGGTCCGATGGAACCGCTTACTGCCCTCCGTATACCGCCTGCCCACGTCACCTCTACGTCACGCCAAGTCGGCCCCGCGTCAGCACCCGGCCCGCCATCGCTCCGACATGTCCACCACTTCACCAGTCCCCATGGACCACTCACAGGCAGCCACATCACCCTTCCATACCCGACCCCACCCGATGACGTCATGCTGACGTCATCCAAAAAAGCGCCAATAGCCCAAAAAGTCCATATTTTCACCAAAATTCGCGTTTTTTGTCACTTTTGCCAAAAGAACTATTTCTGCTCTCTGCATGCAAATTACGACCATTTCGCCGCCAACCTGCAGAAATCGACTTAAAGACCGTGGGCGCCCTCAATCTGCCTGCACTTGCCGCCATTGCCAAAGTTCACCAGGTATTTATCCAAGTTTCCCTCCCGCGCCTGGTTTTTTGTAGAAATTCACCAAAACAAGTGAGAAAAGAGAGAGAAATCACTGTAATTACCAGCAAATCCCCGGTGGCCAGCATTTATCTTCAGTTATAAGGTCGAAATTCGCCCACAGAAGTCCACATTGAGCCAATTTTTCATACATTTACAGTCAGTTCGTGCATTCGTGAACTTAAAACCTTTGCTGCACTAATTCACCGAGAAAACAGTTGTGTTAGTCCCACCACTTGCTCATTAGACTTTCTTGGGAGCATTTCAATTGTTCTCACCATAATTCACCCTGCTTCCCCTGCAAATTGCCTTACTTCTGTAAAAAAATACTGCTCGGTGTTACTCTGCCCAGTGAAAGAAGCTCCACTACAATTCAGAGTACTAATTAACCATGGAAACACATGTAGCACTAAACATTCCACCCTTGAATGCCCCACACAGAAAGTTGGAATGGCAGGCCCTGGGTGATAGAGATTACCAGATCACAGAGACACTCTCAATGCACACCAAATATAATATTCATATGCTCAATGAGCTAAAGGCCAAGCACCTCAGTGGAACTGATATTCTATGGATTTGGAACTCCAATTTGCCCATCTATAACCTCCCTCAAGTCAATGTCCTTCCAGATTTAATTCACAGATGCAGTGCCAACTATGACCCATGTCAAAGGGCTGTCCTCAATACCTCAGGTGCAGTTTTGTTCCATGTCACCCCTGAGGCTATAAATCAGATGCTGAACTTTCACTCTACAAAGCCATTGACTCCTCTTTCCATGATGGACTTGCTAAAGAAAGGAGGCAAGTTGTCTAGTGCCCAAATCATAAAGATTAATCAGCTATTCATTGAATCAGGCTCTGAAACTGTGAGGACCCCTCCTATAGGAAATGTCTATTTTAATGAGTTGGGCAAGTTGCTTGTAGATTTGATCAGTTATGTCTTGGGTTACAGATCAGCTGAGGATGCTGATGAAACCATTCTGGCAATGATGTCTATTTTCTCCCCTGGAATGCCTCCTGCTGTGCACTATGATTATGCTGCATACATTGCTAATAAGATTCATGAACAATTGATGAATCTAGAGAGGGAAAAGGTGTTTAGATACACCTCATACATCTACCACTTGTTCCTTTTTTATCAACCCGATGGCTTCCCTATTTCCCTCAAGAAGTTTGATGCTCAGGGGAACCCAAGATCAGTGGTATTTTTGACTTCAGTCTTTCATCACATATCTTATTCACCATACAGCAATTGTGAATTCATAGACCTCTTTATCCATCCAGCTATGTCTTTGCTATTGGGTACCCCTCCTCCAAGATTAACAGATGAGATGCAGAGGATTCTCCAGCTTTCAAAGACCTACAGCATTGGGGATTGGTACTTTTACCAAAACCATACAGTAATCAGAATATATGGCTGTGAATTGGCCCCATATAGACTGCCAAGATATGTCCCTATGAGACTCTTTGCCTTAGAATATTTCAGGCAATTTGGAAATGCAGACATGGTCCATTTACACAGCAAAAACAAGAAGGTACAGCTCAAAATCAGAAACCATCTAGGCCCATTTCTTTATAACAAAAGAGAAGAAGGATGGAAAGAAGCAGATAAGATCCTAGAGGGCCTCCAATTGAAAACCAGTTTCCTCTGGTCACCCTATGACCCCAATCATTTCATTAGTCTTAGAAGGGTCAAGTTTAAATTGGCAAGCTATGATCATGTCAGGCTGCCCCACATTGAGCAATATGCCAATTTGTTAAGATGGAAAGAGGGCACTTTAGAGGAAGCAAGTCTTAGAGAAGAAATACTACAAAGAGAAGCAAAGAATCTTGAAAGAGAAGCTGACTTGGAAACTTGTGGGCAGGTTTCCTCTTCTTATCAAAGGCAACTTGGAGCAGCTGCCTCATCCTCTGCAGCCCACTAGCAAGCAGCTAAAACTACTCATCAGGCAGCCAGCAAGAGTAAAGAAAAGGAGATGGAGCAGGAACAGCCACCCCCTACAGCAGAACAGCAAAAAGAGCAACCAAAACAGCAAGAACAAGTGGCTTAAGCTCCCATTCCTACAGAGAAGCAGGCTCAACAAAGTGTGCCTCCAAGGAAGGAAACAATAGTGGAGACCTCAGTGCTCCAAACACCAGTAAATGAAGAAAGAGGCAAGAAGAGGGACATAGAGCAAGAGACTCCCCTCACCACATCCAAAAATCAAGGGGAGAAAAGGCAGAGATTAAATCCCCTCTCTGAAGAAGAAATGCCTATTGGGCAATCCTTGGGCATGGGCCCACCAAGCATGGAGGCATCTGCTAGTTCCTTTCAGCAGGAACAAGAAAGAACCCTTGGAGGAGAGGTCAGCTCCTCAAGTCAGCAGAGGAGGGCAGAGTCCAGTATAAAACAGCAGTTCATTGACATCAAAAAGAGAAATGAGCCGATGAGACTTCAGCTGTACAATCACTTGCTAAAAATGGCTCCCACAAACCAACAAAGACTTATGTCATCATATGACATAACAGAGGGGAAAATGACCATGAGTCATTTCATGCCTACCATGCTGCAGCCACAGTCAGCTGCAGATTACATAAGGACCAACCTTGAGGTTCTTGCAAAAGACATCCACCCTATGGACCAAATAGAGCTTCATAAGCAAACGGGTGAGATGGTCTATTCAACACTTGCAGACAAGACCTTCCTGGCACATAAGTTGCAAAACAGTCTGCACAATACAACTGCCCAACTTGAGTTGGAGAAGGCATCCTCCCAGGCCAAAGACAACAGGATCAGGTCTTTGGAAGACATTATTATAGATCTTGGGCATGACCCAAAGGATCCCAAAGTTGTGCAGGCACTGCTAAAAGAAAGAGATGCAAATATTGCAGCTTTGAGGAAGATGGTGAAGATCCCAGCAACCCTTCACCCTCAAACGAAAGAGGTTGCTCAACAGAGGAAAGACCAGGATGTAGCAGCCATGCTGCTAACACTACATAAGCAACTGGTACAAACAGAAGGGAAGCTGGTAGAGACAGAGGCTACACTACAGGAGGCACTAAAGCAGAAAGAGGGAGGCCAGAATTCTCAGCGCCCTCAGCTAGTTATAAATCTTGAGGAGCCCCCTCAAACCATCACTCCTCCCACAGGACAGACAGTAGAAACAGGGCCAACAACATCAGCACCAGCAACAACATCAGAACAGGCTCAAATCCTAGACATGCAGAAGTTGATGAAGGAAATTCAAGTCCTAGAGGCCCAGATGGCAGAGTTGAATGAAGCCAAGGAGAAATTGACCACACTTAATGAGAAATATGACAAATCAAAGCTAAGTGTAGCTGAAAAAGTAAGGGAGGTGAAGGCTCTTAAGGAGAAGATAAAAGAGCTGGATAAGGAGCTCACCCTTGACAAGGTTGTGGCTGAGATCAACAAAGTTTTATGGGCCAATATTGGCCAATCAATAACAGATCAATGGCAGTACATAGATATCATTCATGAGCACATGGAGCTCATAGGCAGGGCACATAAGGAAAGCCAAAGGGCAAGGGCATCTCTAGGCACTATGCCTGAGATAGCCAACAGAATGATCAATGTTCTCAATAACCGCACAGGCCCTCAGTTGGCAGCCATAGGAATCACCAATAGAACTGTCACCATTTTGCTAATAAAGAGGGTCCTAACTTTGAGAAATTTGGTGCAGACATTGGATAGAAGGTGCCAGGAGATGCAAACAGAGGTAAACAAATTCACTGATAAATTCACAGCATTGCACAGCAGAGGCCTTCCCAGCTTACTGAACAGCGCAGGAAGGCTACTATCCCATGAGAACTATGCAAAAAGGGTGAATACATTTGCCACCAATCAGATCACTGTAGGATCAAGTATCCCAGAGGAAGCAGGGCCTGCATCTGGGCAGAGCCTCTATGAGAAAGTAGAGAATTTATTCTTTATCATGAATGAAATCAGACATTTGTTTGAAGTACCCCCTACTTACTTCAAATATACTGAGGCAGATGAAACATTAGGCACAATTTTGAGACATCAGTTGCCTACACAGGAATGGTGGACCAGCATGATACAGTTATTACTGTAAACACACAGGTCTTCATCAAATTTTCACATCAAAATACAGAGCAGCAGGTTCAGATAGTTGACATATTTACTAGCATTAGAGAAGAGTGGACTGAGCCAACTTAGCAAACCAATTCGGCCACTAAAGCAACGCTGACAGGTACAGATGACAGGGCCGAGAATGATACAGCACGACAGAGCCACCAAGACATATCATTCAGAATTAATGAAAAGCGCTCAACCGAATCAGTAGCCTCCAAAAGTCAAAAGATTTCTGACAGAAGTAATGGATATTCATTATAAATTTAAGACAGCAATAACTTCCTTATCTTCTATTTCTGAAAGTTGGTGAACGCAGTTATTGAGTCAATAACTCGGCATTCAGATATTTTGTAAAAACTGATTGTATATATGTCCCCTCGCATAAGTTTGTAGGGGTTGTTTTTTGTCTCTTCAAAAGAGCCTATGTTGTAAATTTCAGAGTTGAATACAGGGAGCTAATGGAATTTCCAAAGTTCTATGTTGTTTGATGCGTTGTGGTGTGTTTGCTAACTGCTACAGGATTCCTGCATATCTCATGGCACAATAAGTTTCTTTAACCTTCTTGTTATGTATTTCATTCTTTCATAATTCGTTCATGCTCTATGTTTCACAGGTTAATAGCACAGAAAAAGAATAGTTTCAGGATTTATTCATCGAATACCCTGAACTCAATCTATGCTGTTATGAATGTTTTCCTCCAGTTATAGTTATGAAAGTGTAATTCTTAATTGTTGCACCTTCAGACTTAAACTTTCGCAGTGACTATTATCCAGGAATTCAAATCTGCTCCTGGGTGATATGTCTCTTTCTCACATCACCAGCTTAGTGAAAAACTCTTAATTGCCTTTCACTGGCTAATCATATTTCATCACCACAATCTTAAGTTTGTTTCATGACATATCTAAAGGCCCTGCAGTTCCAAGCAATCTTACTCAACACCTCAAACAACCCATAATCACAGACTCCATTGCCCAATGGACTGAAACTGTCTGAAAATCTCATCTTAGCCACTGAAAGACATCATTCAACCAAAATTTAAATCAAAACCCATACCTCATAACTAGCCTAAGATCCTCAAGAAATAAAAACTAAAAGAGAGAGCCCTCTCTGATTACAGGTTGGCTAGAACCTGTAATCCAAAGCTTGGTTAGTGGTTACCCCAGCCGTATTCCCTTAGGAGTCAAAGGGAACAACCTGGGTGATAACATAAATGGCGACTCCACTGGGGACCTGAATGAACTTTATAACCCCCTGTCTGATCCTTAATACTGTAGATAAATCCTAAGTGACAGCCAGACAGCCTTAGAAACTGCCTCTGCTTTGCATTTGCAGGAGTATATAAAAGCTGCCTCAGTCAATCTTTATTCAGTCTTAAGTTCCATACAGTTGTGCTATGCCTGATCAGTCCTTGTCAAATATCACCATCCTTTAGAAAATTCTCCTAAAAGAAACTCATAGAAACTGGCTCCTAAGAAGAAAACTCGCTACACAAGGTCAAACCCAGACCCTGATCCATCACCTGAATTCCAAAATCCAAACTTGATTTCAAGAATCCTCAAGAGACACAAATCAGAAGGGACTCTATCAGATTCAAGTTCCGAAGCAGGTCTTCAAATTGACCTTCCAACCCCTGCTAAGGTTTCTCCACATCCTCACACCACTGTCCCACAACCTCCTAGTTCTTCATCCACTTCACAAGATATCCTTTCAGCTACTCCATCAACTACACATACCCCTCTCATCCCCTTTCCTTCACTTGTCCCATTCATTCCTGTTATCCATATTGTTCCACCAAACATGGCTAATAGATATGCTCCACTGCAGTTACCTGCCAACCCAGGGCCTATGCCTCAAGATTACCAAAGCAAGATTTCATATTTTGATGGTACTGGCTCTTATCTAGCCCTTCAACATACTAAGAAAATGCAGGACTACTTTGAAAATTATGAGATAGATGATGATGGGGTTAGAATGAAAATTTTTGTGCAAAGCCTAACAGGAGATGTAAGATCATGGTTTAGATCACTCCCAGTAAATTCCATAGTTGACCCTGAAGCCCTATATCAAACCTTTATCAACATATGGGAGAAGAAAAAGGATCCACTTCACATTTTATCTGAATACAATACTATCAAACGAGGTCCCCAAGAAACTGTCTTGGACTATTGTGCTCGGTTTAACAATGTCTACAATGCTATTCCCCAAAATCTCAGACCCCCACCTGATCTAGCTTTATACATCTTTCCTGATGGGTTTGATTCAGATATGGCATACCAATTAAGAGAAAGAGCTCCTCGAACTTTAGCTAAAATACAAGACATAGCAGTGAGTGTAGAAGCCAATCTGATAGCTAGGAGAAATAGGACCAAAACTGAAAGAAAGACTACCTTCAGAGAAGAGCCTTCGGGCTGGGATCAGAAATTGGATGCAATAATCACTGGCATGCATAGGTTAGGTGACAGAGTAGAATCGGTTGAGAGGAAATCATCATGGGAAGCACCACAGAATAATCCTATTAGGAATCCCAATTTTAGAAGAAATCAAAATCCTAATGTTGGCAAAGCAAGCCCTGAACCAGAAATTAGACCTCCATTCCAAGAAAACTATGCTGAAACATCCACTTCAAATGAGCAGATAGATGACACCCACATCAATTTGATGGGCCTCAATAATGATCAGCAAGTTTTTCTGAGTCAAGAGGATCATGAAGATGAAGACATCAAGCAATTCCAAACCAAATCAGGTGAATCATTTGACTTTAAACAAGGTTATGACAAAGTTGTTTATGAAGTTCATAAGCAATACAAGCTAAGGAGCAGAACTATAAATGTGACACAGCCTGAGAAATCAAAGGATAGCCTGCAGCCTAAGAAAGCTATTGTCACAGATCCTATTAACAAAACTGATTCAAATACAAATGAAGTAATTGTTGAAGAGGTAACAAAACCATTCCCCTCAAATCAGGAACCAAGGGCTACACCTCCTTTACAGTACAATCCAATCAGCATTTCCCAAAAGATGAGCACAAAGGATAAGCCTCAAGATCAAAATGAGAATCAAGAAGAAAGCTCTAAGAATTCAATTGAGAGAGAAAGGGTTGTTAACCAGAACACCAAGACCCAATATGAAAGACCTTTTGACTTAGAAGCTGAAATTGGAAAATTGAAGATAGCCATTCCTCTTTCAGAGCTAGCCAAGCATGACATTTACAAACAACAAATCAAGAAGTCCCTTCAACTGACCCACCATAAAGATGATGTCAATGTATTGGATGACACCCCAGAACTGCTTTTTGGTCCAGAGGTTGATGGAAAGACAGCAGTCACTGGAATCCTACCTTTTTATGTCAGCCTGCATGTTCATGATAAGATATTACACAATGCAATGTTTGATTCAGGTGCTTCTCATAACCTTATGCCTAAATCAGTCATGGAGAGGTTGAATCTAGACATTACAAGACCATATAAGGACCTATTTTCATTTGATTCCAGCCAAGTTAAGTGTTTAGGCTTGATAAAAGACCTATGTGTGTCCCTAGTCCAGTACCCTAATAAAACAATCTTAATGGATGTGGTAGTTGCTGATATCCCACCCAAGTATGGAATGTTGTTATCAAGATCATGGGGGGCTAAACTCCAAGGTTCCCTGCAATTGGATATGTCATATGCTACCATCTCTGTCTTTGGGCAGCCAAAGAGGTTATACAGAGAGTCACTCATGAAGTACATGGTGAGCAGTGAAGAAAAACCTCAAAATTTCCCTATTTATGCAGTCCATTCAGACATGGATTCCTTCATTCTGTTTAATGATGATATAAGTCCAATGAGTGATAACAAATCTTTCACACTTGAACAAGATCTACATATAAGTGAGGAATCAAGTTCCCAAGAAATCAAGGTTGTACAATCAAGTGATGAAACTGTTCTAGAAGGCAAACCAGGTGAAAGACAAGAAATCCAACTAATAATCCCAAGTCATAGAGAAAATGTTGAAACTCCCCTAAATCAAGAGATCTTATGGTTTCTTGAGTTTGATGGATCAGTCAACAAATTAGGGGCGGGAGCTGGAGTGTGGATTCATAACAAACAAAGAAATCATGCACAAGGTCGAGCCTATAGGCTTAATTTCAGATGTACTAATAATATGGCAGAATATGAGGCTCTTCTGCTAGGCCTCAAACTGGTAAAATCATTTCAGGCCACAAAGGTTTCAATCATGGGAGATTCAGATCTTATTATCCAACAAGTAAAAGGCAACTTTGTCACCAATGACAAAAGACTAAGATCATACAGGGCTGCTACTATTGAAATACTCAAAGCTTTCACTGACTTTCAAATAACCAAAATACCTAGGACTCACAACCTTCATGCTCACAGTTTAGCTACATTTGCCAGTACATGCAAATTCCCTTTTGAACCCAATCACGGCTTTACGACTGAGATAAAACACAGACCTTCTGTCCCAGACAATGTCAAAGATTGGCAAGTGTTTGAGGATGACACACAAATAAACAGTTTCCTAACCTTGCAGCATGAATTTTCAAGCTTGAACATTGATGTTGACACTGTGAAAGACACACAGCCAGTGAGTGATGAGGACCAAACAGCAATATCACCTAAAACAGCGAATCAAATACTTTGTCCAACAAACTTTGACAAGGAAAAAATACAAGAACTCGAACAAATGCCTTTTGATGAAGTAGCTGGTACGGAGGCTGAAATCATAGAGCTAAAGGATAACTTTCTACCAACAGGCCTAACTCCATTGGAGGACATTTTTGACTCAAATGATGTTCCTAGAAAACCAAAAATCCAACCCCTTAATGCTGCCATTGAAGAATGCAACATTGGTACTATTGAAAAGCCCAAGATAATAAAATTTTCTGCATCTTTACCTCCTGACCAGAAGCCTAAATACATTGACCTCTTTAAAGAGTTCCAAGATGTGTTTGCATGGAGTTATGAGGATTTGAAATCCTATGACACCTCTATTATTCAACACACAATCCCTCTCAAGCCCAATCAAAAGTCATTCAAGCAAAAATTGAGAAGAATCAATCCTATGCTCCTCCCTGCAATTGAGAAAGAGGTACAAAAAATGTTTAAAGCTGGTATCATAGCACCAATCAGGTTTTCAGACTGGATTTCAAACTTGGTTCCCACAAGAAAGAAAACTGGGGAGATTAGGCTTTGTGTTGACCTAAGGAATTTGAATCAAGTATCCCTTAAGGACAATTATCCCTTACAAAAAATGGATCACATTCTCCAAAGAGTGGTGGGGGCTTCAAGAATCTCATTACTTGATGGATTCTCAGGCTTTAATCAGATCCTAGTCCACCCTGATGATCAAGATAAAATAGCTTTCGCAACTCCATGGGGAACTTTTAAATATGTTAAAATGCCTTTTGGATTAAAAAATGCAGGAGCTACATTTCAGAGAGCAATGGATATTGCTTTTGCTAAAGAGATTCATGAGTTCCTTGTTATTTACTTAGATGACCTCACACCTTTCTCAAAATCTGACCAAGAACATTTAAAGCATTTGAGACAAATATTCACAACATGTAGGAAGTATGGAATTTCTTTAAATCCCAAGAAATCTCTATTTGGTTTGGAAGAAGGTAATCTATTGGGTCATGTCATTTCAAAGGATGGCATTAGAATTGACCTAGACAGAATACAGGCCATCTTGCAAATGCCCCATCCAAGAAACATTAAAGAGTTACAAGCCTTCTTGGGAAAGATCAACTTTTTAAGGAGATTTATCCCAAACTTAGCAGAATTGATCAGATTACTAAACAACATGCTAAAGAAGGATTCAAAAGTAAAGTGGACAGTAGAAGCAAATCAAGATTTTGAAGGTATTAAATTGGCCCTTACCCAAACCCCAGTCTTAACAAATCCTCAATTTGACAAAGAATTTATCATTTTCTCTTTTGCCTCCCAGCATACCATTGCTGCGGTCTTATTACAGAAAGATGATCAAGGGAATGAAAAACCCATTGCTTTCTTTAGCAGAGCCCTTAGAGATGCACCTCTGAAATATCAGATCATGGAAAAGCAAGCTTATGCTTTGGTCAAAGCCATCAAAGACTTTAGGATCTACATCCTATACTCCCATGTTATTGCTTATGTACCAAATCCCATTGTGAAAGACATACTAACTCAAGAAAACTTAGAGGGCAGAAGAGGAAAATGGATTGCTAGTATTTTAGAATTTGACATTGAGATAAGACCTACAAAACTGATAAAAGGGCAAGGATTGGCTAAATTAATGTCTAAAACAAACTTTCAAGCCTTGGACATTAACCAACTGGACAATGAATCGGAGTTGGCGACTCCAAAGATCAATGTAGCCTTTGAACAATCCCTGTGGTATTCTGATATCTGTTATATATTGCAAAACCTGTGTGCTCCCCCAAGATTGTCCAGAACCAAATCTAGATTTCTAAAAATGAAAGCTTCAAGATTTTGTGTTATAAATGGTAATTTACTATGGAAAAATCATGAAGGTATACTGCTGAACTGTTTGAATATGGATGAAACTAACAATGTTATGAAAGAATTCCATGCAGGAGATTGTGGTGGACATTTGTATTGGAAGTCCACTGTGGACAAGATATTAAGGGCAGGTTACTATTGGCCCACTCTGTTCTCTAATGTCAAAAAATTTACCACTTCATGTCACAAGTGTCAGGTGTTTGAGGGAAAAAGAAAGTTACTACCACTTCCCTTAAGGCCTATTGCAACAGAAAGGCCCTTTCAGCAATGGGGCTTGGACTTCATTGGGGAAATTCATCCTTCATCCTCAGACCAACATAGATGGATTCTAACAGCCACAGATTACTTTACTAAATGGATTGAGCCTGTTCCATGTAGACAAGCAAATGATTCTACTATCATTCAGTTCCTTGAGACTAATATCCTTTCTAGATTTGGTTGTCCTGACAAGATTATAACAGATAATGCTGTTGCTTTTAGATCCAAGAAAATGGTGAACTTTTGCCACAAATTCCACATTACTATGGGAAATTCCACTGCATACTATCCTCAAGGGAATGGGTTAGCTGAATCATCTAACAAAAGTCTTATCAACATCATTAAGAAGATACTAGAAGAAAATAAGAAAAATTGGCACAAGAAGCTTGTAAATGCCTTATGGGCAGACAGGCTAACAACCAAAAGATCTATAGGGGTCAGCCCATATGAGTTGGTTTATGGAATGGAAGCCAAATTCCCCTCATCATTGGGGGTCCCTGTCATGAAGCTGCTTCAGGAAAGTCAAGCTGAACCAAATGACATGCAAAGAAGAATAAACCAGGTTATATGTTTGCAGCAAACCAGAGATCAAGTGTATAACAGAGTTCAAATCCTACAAGAGAAGCTGAAGAAAGCCTTTGATAGAAGAACCAAAGCTGAAGATTTCTTCATTGGGGATAAAGTGCTTAAATGGGATTCAAGAAGAGAAGATAAGGGTAAGCATGGCAAATTTGACTCCCTTTGGAGGGGACCTTTTGTTATTCAAGCAGTACAAGGAAATAACACTTATTTCTTGGAAAATTTGGATGGCACTGAAGCTGAAGAGGGCCCTGTAAATGGCCGGATGTTAAAGCATTATTTTGACTACTTTCCAGGTGTATAGCATGCCTTCCCCTGTACATAGTCAGTTGTATATACTATGTTCTTTCAGCATACAAATAGTTCAATTCAAGAAGCTTTGTAAATAAGCAAGAAAAAGGATTTTATTTCAGCAAGTTCCACAATGGTGGCAGATTCCAGTTTTGAAGTCCAAAGAGGAAGTTTTCAAGTTTTGAGAAGAAATCAAAAGCCAAGGCATTCTGACCTGCTGTTCTTGGTCTTTCAAGTAGAAAAACCATCCCCAAGTGGAGCCATTGTTAGCTACCTATACCAATAGGTTTCATTTTTCATGATTGGCAGGGGAAGTGCCAATATGATCTACTTTGGTGATGCAAAGATCTCATATTTTTGTGGAAGATACATATTTACAGTTGGTTGATGCTGTCCTACTTTTGAATGGATGATCCAACAGTCCAAGCTGGGTCATGCCATGTTTCAATTTTTTGTTGTAGATTAGAGAAAGAAATCTGTCCAAACTGTTCAATCTTGGCAGATAAAGTAGTTAGGTAGAGAATGAAGGTTCCCAACTGTTTAATCTGGGGCCTTGGAAGTAATAAGGCTAGCCTTAGATAGAAAATCAAAAGAAAAAGCCAAAGGAAAAGAAAAGGCACATGAGGGTTTGCAAGTCTAAGTGCACCCTCCTTGAAGTAACAAAAAATGCTAGGCAATAGAATGGGTAAGTAGATGGGGTTGCAGAAGCATCATTTATGACATTTCACTAGCCTAAGCAAAGGAAAAACATGGTGTCAGTGCAGGTCTTCCTATTCAACAGTTTTGTAGCAGCAAAATGAAGCATGCCTAACTTCCCAATTATCCCCCATCACATTCCTTGCTAACATCCCAACACCACCTCTGTTCATGAGAGAAGTCAAACTCTTTTGTTGATTCTGGTTTCATGAAAAGCCACATTTCTTGTGTAAAAAGTTCTTTTCATTTTGATCTACTCCTAACTAAGTTCGTTTCCTATAAAACTTAGTCTTTCCATCCTCTGCTCCATATCTTCCATCCCACATTAACCACTAACTCTATCTATGCATAATCCCCTATGTTCCCCTTTCCTTATTACTATAACACCATGGTGTATAAAACCCCAAAAAATTATGTATATTCCCTCCCCTTTGACATTATAGCCCTATGTTCGAAATGTGGATAACCATGCAAAGATAAAGTCTGGTTGCATGTGGTTGTGTGAAGTCAGGGATTAAACTGACCCCTGGTTGGTTTAATAGCCTAAACCCTACCCTTTTTCCCCTTACAACCCCTTTGAACTATTTTACCTGCATCATTTGTAAAAAAACCTTGTAAAACCCATTTTTCCACCTATCCAAAGTTTTGGGTCAAAAAAGCGCATTTTACAAAAAACATTGAAAAAACCCACAAATCCGCCAAAATGTAAAGTCCTGCCCGGGCGTATATTTCCAGAAAAATAATAGTTTATTGCGCGCCCCGCTGCCGTATCGTCCTATCACTTATGCGACCTGTCGATCGTCGGATCTGGGCTTTCCCATCCGACGACCCATATCCATATCGGGTCGCCCCCGATGTCTGGACATTACCTCCCGAAAAGTGTCAGAGGGTGACGTCAGGCCAGTGCCACGCGTCGCTTCCAAATCGTATCGGGAGGCCGCCTGCCAATACCGCCACTGTACCATAAGCGGTCCGATGGAACCGCTTACCGCCCTCCGTATACCGTCTGCCCACGTCACCTCTACGCCACGCCAAGTCGGCCCCGCGTCAGCACCCGGCCCGCCATCGCTCCGACCTGTCCGCCACCTCACCAGTCCTCGTGGACCACTCACAGGCCGCCACGTCACCCTTCCGTACCCGACCCCACCCGATGATGTCATGTTGACGTCATCCAAAAAAGCACCAATAGCCCAAAAATTCCATATTTTCACCAAAATTCGTGTTTTTTGTCACTTTTGCCAAAAGAACTATTTCTGCTCTCTGCATGCAAATTACGACCATTTTGCCGCCAACCTGCAGAAATCGACTTAAAGACCGTGGGCGCCCTCAATCTGCCTGCACTTGCCGCCATTGCCAAATTTCACCAGGTATTTATCCAAGTTTCCCTCCCGCGCCTGGTTTTTGTAGAAATTCACCAAAACAAGTGAGAAAAGAGAGAGAAATCACTGTAATTACCAGCAAATCCCCGGTGGCCAGCATTTATCTTCAGTTATAAGGTCGAAATTCGCCCACAGAAGTCCACATTGAGCCAAGTTTTCATAAATTTACAGTCAGTTCACGCATTCGTGAACTTAAAACCTTTGCTACACTAATTCACCGAGAAAACAGTTGTGTTAGTCCCACCACTTGCTCATTAGACTTTCTTGGGAGCATTTCAATTATTCTCACCATAATTCACCCTACTTCCCCTGCAAATTGCCTTACTTCTATAAAAAAATACTGCTCGGTGTTACTCTGCCCAGTGAAAGAAGCTCCACTACAATTCAGAGTACTAATTAACCATGGAAACACCTGTAGCACTAAACATTCCACCCTTGAATGCCCCACACAGAGAGTTGCAATGGCAGGCCCTGGGTGATAGAGATTACCAGATCACAGAGACACTCTCAATGCACACCAAATATAATATTCATATGCTCAATGAGCTAAAGGCCAAGCACCTCAGTGGAACTGATATTCTAGGGATTTGGGACTCCAATTTTCCCATCTATAACCTCCCTCAAGTCAATGTCCTTCCAGATTTAATTCACAGATGCAGTGCCAACTATGACCCATGTCAAAGGGCTGTCCTCAATACCTCAGGTGTAGTTTTGTTCCATGTCACCCCTGAGGCTATAAATCAGATGCTGAACTTTCACTCTACAAAGCCATTGACTCCTCTTTCCATGATGGACTTGCTAAAGAAAGGAGGCAAGCTGTCTAGTGCCCAAATCATAAAGATTAATCAGCTATTCATTGAATCAGGATCTGAAACTGTGAGGACCCCTCCTATAGAAAATGTCTATTTTAATGAGTTGGGCAAGTTGCTTGTAGATTTGATCAGTTATGTCCTGGGTTACAGATCAGCTGAGGATGCTGATGAAACCATTCTGGCAATGATGTCTATCTTCTCCCCTGGAATGCCTCCTGCTGTGCACTATGATTATGCTGCATACATTGCTAATAAGATTCATGAACAATTGATGAATCTAGAGAGGGAAAAGGTGTTTAGATACACCTCATACATCTACCACTTGTTCCTTTTTTATCAACCTGATGGCTTCCCTATTTCCCTCAAGAAGTTTGATGCTCAGGGGAACCCAAGATCAGTGGTATTTTGGACTTCAGTCTTTCATCACATATCTTATTCACCATACAGCTATTGTGAATTCATAGACCTCTTTATCCATCCAGCTATGTCTTTGCTATTGGGTACCCCTCCTCCAAGATTAACAGATGAGATGCAGAGGATTCTCCAGCTTTCAAAGGCCTACAGCATTGGGGATTGGTACTTTTACCAAAACCATACAGTAATCAGAATATATGGCTGTGAATTGGCCCCATATAGACTGCCAAGATATGTCCCTATGAGACTCTTTGCCTTAGAATATTTCAGGCAATTTGGAAATGCAGACATGGTCCATTTCCACAGCAAAAACAAGAAGGTACAGCTCAAAATCAGAAACCAGCTAGGCCCATTTCTTTATAACAAAAGAGAAGAAGGATGGAAAGAAGCAGATAAGATCCTAGAGGGCCTCCAATTGAAAACCAGTTTCCTCTGGTCACCCTGTGACCCCAATCATTTCATTAGTCTTAGAAGGGTCAAGTTTAAATTGGCAAGCTATGATCATGTCAGGCTGCCCCACATTGAGCAATATGCCAATTTGTTAAGATGGAAGGAGGGCACTTTAGAGGAAGCAAGTCCTAGAGAAGAAATACTACAAAGAGAAGCAAAGAATCTTGAAAAAGAAGCTGACTTGGAAACTTGTGGGCAGGTTTCCTCTTCTTATCAAAGGCAACTTGGAGCAGCTGCCTCATCCTCTACAGCCCACCAGCAAGCAGCTAAAACTACTCATCAGGCAGCCAGCAAGGGTAAAGAAAAGGAGATGGAGCAGGAACAGCCACCCCCTACAGCAGAACAGCAAAAAGAGCAGCCAAAACAGCAAGAATAAGTGGCTGAAGCTCCCATTCCTACAGAGCAGCAGGCTCAACAAAGTGTGCCTCCAAGGCAGGAAACAATAGTGGAGACCTCAGTGCTCCAAACACCAGTAAATGAAGAAAGAGGCAAGAAGAGGGACAGAGAGCAAGAGACTCCCCTCACCGCATCCACAAATCAAGGGGAGAAAAGGCAGAGATTAAATCCCCTCTCTGAAGAAGAAATGCCTATTGGGCAATCCTTGGGCATGGGCCCACCAAGCATGGAGGCATCTGCTAGTTCCTTTCAGCAGGAACAAGAAAGAACCCTTGGAGGAGAGGTCAGCTCCTCAAGTCAGCAGAGGAGGGCAGAGTCCAGTATAAAACAGCAGTTCATTGACATCAAAAAGAGAAATGAGCCGGTGAGACTTCAGCTGTACAATCACTTGCTAAAAATGGCTCCCACAAACCAACAAAGACTTATGTCAGCATATGACATAACAGAGGGGAAAATGACCATGAGTCATTTCATGCCTACCATGCTGCAGCCACATTAACTGCAGATTACATAAGGACCAACCTTGAGGTTCTTGCAAAAGACATCCACCCTATGGACCAAATAGAGCTTCATAAGCAAATGGGTGAGATGGTCTATTCAACACTTGCAGACAAGACCTTCCTGGCACACAAGTTTCAAAATAGTCTGCACAATACAACTGCCCAACTTGAGTTGGAAAAGGCATCCTCCCAGGCCAAAGACAACAGGATCAGGTCTTTGGAAGACATTATTATAGATCTTGGGCATGACCCAAAGGATCCCAAAGCTGTGTAGGCACTGCTAAAAGAAAGAGATGCAGATATTGCAGCTTTGAGAAAGATGGTGAAGATCCCAGCAACCCTTCACCCTCAAATGGAAGAGGTTGCTCAACAGAGGAAAGACCAGGATGTAGCAGCCATGCTGCTAACACTACATAAGCAACTGGTACAAACAGAAGGGAAGCTGGTAGAGACAGAGGCTGCACTACAGGAGGTACTAAAGCAGAAAGAGGGAGGCCAGAATTCTCAGCCCCCTCAGCCAGTTATAAATCTTGAGGAGCCCCCTCAGACCATCACTCCTCCCATAGCACAGACAGCAGAAACAGGGCCAACAACATCAGCACCAGCAACAACATCAGGACAGGCTCAAAGCCTAGACATGCAGAAGTTGATGAAGGAAATTCAAGTCCTAGAGGCCCAGATGGCAGAGTTGAATGAAGCCAAGGAGAAATTGGCCACACTTAATGAGAAATATGACAAATCAAAGCAAAGTGTAGCTGAAAAAGAAAGGGAGGTGAAGGCTCTTAAGGAGAAGATAAAAGAGCTGGAGAAGGAGCTCACCCTTGACAAGGTTGTGGCTGAGATCAACAAAGTTTTATGGGCCAATATTGGCCAATCAATAACAGATCAATGGCAGTACATAGAGACCATTCATGAGCACATGGAGCTCATAGGCAGGGCACATAAGGAAAGCCAAAGGGCAAGGGCATCTCTAGGCACTATGCCTGAGATAGCCAACAGAATGATCAATGTTCTCAATAACCGCACAGGCCCTCAGTTGGCAGCCATAGGAATCACCAATAGAACTGACACCATTTTGCTAATAAAGAGGGTCCTAACTTTGAGAAATCTGGTGCAGACATTGGATAGAAGGTGCCAGGAGATGCAAACAGAGGTAAACAAATTCACTGATAAATTCACAGCATTGCACATCAGAGGCCTTCCCAGCTTACTGAACAGCGTAGGAAGGCTACTATCCCATGAGAACTATGCAAAAAGGGTGAATACATTTGCCACCAATCAGATCACTGCAGGATCAAGTATCCCAGAGGAAGCAGGGCCTGCATCTGGGCAGAGCCTCTATGAGAAAGTAGAGAATTTATTCTTTATCATGAATGAAATCAGACATTTGTTTGAAGTACCCCCTACTTACTTCAAATATACTGAGGCAGATGAAACATTAGGCACAATTTTGAGACATCAGTTGCCTACACAGGAATGGTGGACCAGCATGATACAGTTATTACTGTAAACACACAGGTCTTCATCAAATTTTCACATCAAAATACAGAGCAGCAGGTTCAGATAGTTGACATATTTACTATCACTAGAGAAGAGTGGACTGAGCCAACTCAGCAAACCAATTCGGCCACTAAAGCAACGCTGACAGGTACAGATGACAGGGCCGAGAAAGATACAGCACGACAGAGCCATCAAGACATATCATTCAGAATTAATGAAGAGCGCTCAACCGACTCAGTGGCCTCCAAAAGTCAAAAGATTTCTGACAGAAGTAATGGGTATTCATTATAAATTTAAGACAGCAATAACTTCCTTATCTTCTATTTCTGAAAGTTGGTGAACGCAGTTATTGAGTCAATAACTCGGCGTTCAGATATTTTGTAAAAACTGATTGTATATATGTCCCCTCGCATAAGCTTGAGGGGTTGTTTTTTGTCTCTTCAAAAGAGCCTATGTTGTAAATTTCAGAGTTGAATACAGGGAGCTAATGGAATTTCCAAAGTTCTATGTTGTTTGATGCATTGTGGTGTGTTTGCTGACTTCTACAGGATTCCTGCATATCTCGTGGCACAATAAGTTTCTTTAACCTTCTTGTTATGTATTTCATTCATTCATAATTCGTTCATGCTCTATGTTTCACAGGTTAATAGCACAGAAAAAGAATAGTTTCAGGATTTATTCATCGAATACCCTGAACTCAATCTATGCTGTTATGAATGTTTTCCTCCAGTTATAGTTATGAAAGTGTAATTCTTAATTGCTGCACCTTCAGACTTAAACTTTCGCAGTGACTATTATCCAGGAATTCAAATCTGCTCCTGGGTGATATGTCTCTTTCTCACATCACCAGCTTAGTGAAAAACTCTTAATTTCCTTTCACTGGCTAATCATATTTCATCACCACAATCTTAATTTTGTTTCATGACATATCTAAAGGCCCTGCAGGTCCAAGCAATCTTACTCAACACCTCAAACAACCCATAATTACAGACTCCATTGCCCAATGGACTGAAACTGTCTGAAAATCTCATCTTAGCCACTGAAAGACATCATTCAACCAAAATTTAAATCAAAACCCATACCTCATAACTAGCCTAAGATCCTCAAGAAATAAAAACTAAAAGAGAGAGCCCTCTCTGATTACAGGTTGGCTAGAACCTGTAATCCAAAGCTTGGTTAGTGGTTACCCCGGCCGTATTCCCTTAGGAGTCAAAGGGAACAACCTGGGTGATAACAGGGCCCTCACCCCCCTTTAAAGGAGTCGACTAGCCATCAAAGGGCCTAGACCCTCCTCCTTTCCCCTTTTCATGGCCTCTAAGAGGCTCCACTCCCTCTCAATTTCCCTTTCTCACCTAGTCATAACCCTCCAAGATTTCTCTCAGTCGTAGCCCTTCTAGGGCTTTTTTAGATCTAGTGCCAGTCTTTCTAAGCCTGACGTTAGCCCTTGTGGGCTTATCTCCCCTCATCATGACCTTTTCCAGGACTTTTGGTCCTTCCCTTGCCCTTGTTTAACCTACCTTACTTCTTCTAGCCCTAGTATTGGGGTTTCCTAACCTTCTAGCCCTTGCCCTAGTATTTTATTTAGTCATCTCTAATTTTGATAATGTTTGAGTGGGCTAAAATTGTGGCTTTGAATCAATATTAGATCTAATTTGGTGGTTGTAGGTAGCCAAGCTTATTGGAGATCAAACTAGCCCTTAATAGCCCTTTTGGACTCTTGGTTTGCCTCTCTTCCCTTCATCATTTTCTCTGTTTTGGTGACATCCATTTATGTAGTCATATAACCCTAATAAATTCATTAAAATTGACCAAGGATCATCTAATAATCACTCAAATTGATTAGCTAATCATTGGAGCTACTTGGGCATTGATAATTTGGCACCTTCTTGGTCTATAAAACACTGAATCACTAATTTTCTAAGTTATTTCAAGTCTGATATATTCTCTTTTGAGATATGATCCAAAACATTAAAATGTGTATCGATAGTTTCTAAGCAGTCTTATAATCAATTGGACATCAATGGGAGTTTAATGCATTGATTTTTTAGCCTATCTTGGGCATCTTGCATCATTTCTTGACTTCTAATATAAAATTGCAAACCTCTGAAAACATGGTTGCAACAACAATAAATTTCTTATAAGTCTCTAAAATTGTCTAAGGAACTCTTATAATTCATAATCATTCATGGTTGAAGTGATTTGGACTTAATTTTGGTCATTGGCATCTAGTTTCACTCTTGCATTCACACACATAAGTGTTCTACTTAGATTAATAATTGTTAATGAGATTTTCTCTAAGTGAAATTGTGGATTAGCACTCTTAATTTCTCATTGCCATTATTGTCATTGAATAAGTGGATTCATTACTCATTGTAAAATTTGATATCTCTTGTGAACATTATTTTTTAAGACATTTCATTTTCCCTCTATTGTATCTAACTAGCATATCGGTGATTTTTTTATCATAATCTTGAAGATTGTTAATTGTATTAATGAACATTGATCTTCTATTGTTTATCACTTGAGCAATTGTCTATTGGCATCATTTTTCGGAACCGTTAAGTTTTGAGCACTTCTTCTTGCAGTTGAGATTGCCATTTATCAATTGTGTACTTCATTGTTCATTAAAGGTCATTATAATCAAGTACTTAAGAATATTAAGTAATTTCACCTTAAGAACACTAATATCTTGCATTTCTATCTTAGTTCCAAGCATAAGCTTGGTCGATAGAGAGATACACACACCTTCCTCATCTAGCTTGAGTAATTTAGCACCTCCTTAGTGGTTAACACATTGACCTTGCATTCATCAGAGCCATAGTCTCTTCAGCATCGTAATCATTAGGTGGTTAGAACCTAAGGGGAGGTATCATTAATAAAGCCTTAGCTTGCTTCACCTTGGCTTCTCTATGACAACCTACTCTAGAGACTAGCCACAAAATAGTTAAGAGGAAGGATATACTTAGAATATGCATATAATTTAAAATAAACCAAGATTATGCATCTCACCTAGATTATAGAACTTTCATCTCATATAGGATAGTGAAGCATCCTTAAGCAACAATTTTTCATCTGGTAACTTGGTAAATAAATTATCTTAAGCAAGTAATTGACTCCATTCAAGGCACTAGTTTTTCACAATAATCTAATCAAATCATTTAACTTGCTAAATTCAACCAAGTTGCAAGATCATTCAGTTGTGTCTCCCGAACTTTTTGGTTGCCAAGAAGTCTCTCATCTTCACATTTCATCGAAATTACCCCCCATAGCTTGCTGTAGGGAGACAGCTAGAACGAATAGGGCAGGGATCAAAGGGACATCCCCCACCCTGAGCGTTGTTGCACATCACATGTACAATTTTTGGGACAAAATTTTCTAGTATCGTTGTCGTGGATAAGTTTGTCTTGTTCTTGACGCTTTAATGACATTCTCCCATCTCTTCATCTTTTCATCATCTCATCCTTCATCTTTTCACGAATCTTCTCATCAAATTCTTCACCTTTCTATTTTCACCTTTAGCACCTATACATTTGGGTTAGTTTCATGTTTGGGTGGCAACTCCACTTATTAATCCATTCACAAGAGCTTATACTAGAAGATATCTTGGTAGCTTGGTTAACCCCGTGTTGTACATTGGATAAACCAATGCTCCCTGTTTGTTTCGCCAAATGGAATAACTACCTCCCATGGATCCTTATCTTTGGCGATGTTATCATTGACTAACACCTACGGTATTTTGTCTAATGGCAATTGTGATTCCCAACAAGTGGTATCAAAGCGTACGTCACGAGTTTGATATACACATGGCTCTTGTTGGGGGGGGAGATTGTTGGACATTGGATAAATGAACGTTCCTCGTGTGTTTCGCGACATAGAATAACTACCTCTCATGGATCCTTATCTCTGGCGATGCGATCATTGACTAACACCTACGAGTTTTGGTCTAACAACAATTTTGATTCCCAACACCCCACTCATGATCTTAAAAAGGTTCTCAGGGCTCTGTTAAACAAATTACATTCTAGTAAGCACTTAATACTTCTCGGAAAGGAAGCCTTCCTTGATATCCACTTGTTTTTCATTGATCCTGTCAGTCATGACTTCATGGATTTATACAGACTTTACAACTTTGCCAATATCCAGGGGTAGCCCCATATACTATTTGATGTCAGTATGGAGAAGATGCCTATGTTTCATGGGAACAATGCATTCACTGTTAATTCTCACATCAAGAAGTTCGCATATTTCTTGCTAAGACATGCTCACGATGATGCCTATAATCATGAATATGTCAAAATGAAGCTCTTTGACATCTCATTAGAAGATGATGCATTACAGTGGTACTTAAGCAAGCCTAATAACTCTTTTGATTCTCTGCAAGCTCTCATTAATGCATTTAACGGCAAATATGGGGACAAGAAAGAAGGAAGGAATCTTTTCAAAGCCATCAACAACATAAAGAAGAATGAGAATGAAATAGTTGAGGAATTTAATTAAAGATTCAATGGAATTATCAAAGAAATGACTCATGATTATAAGCCTCTAGACAAATATCTATTGGAGAAATATCTTGAATCTTTTTGTGTATATACATCGTATGAAATTAGACATGCAAAGCCGACTGATTTAGCCATTGCTCAAGTTGTTTTCAAAGAACTAGAAAAAGACAAGAAAGTGTATATAAAGTCAGAAATTATTGGTTTTGAAAGAGGTCCGGTCAGAAAAAAAGGTAAAGAAATAAAGGAGGTAGAGCATGGCCTTATTAAGGAATTAACTCAAATGATTAAGGAAATGAAAATTGAGCATACTAGAGAAATAATTACCATGCAATCTAGGCTGATTCAAATGGAACAAAATCAAACTCAAAATGTTAAGCCTAGAAATAATAATAATAATAGAGGTAACAACATTCCATGGCCAAGAAGGAATCCTCCAAATTATCAAAGACCTCCCAATCCTCTTGAATATGCTAATGTTTCCGACCAGCCTATTCCATTTTGCAAACCTTGTGAAGGTTTCATGAAGAAAGTGTGTGTGTGTCACTACTACACAACTCCTAGATGAAGGAACTAATGAGCAAATAAATAATGCAAATCAAGGTACTCCAAAGAAAGGTCATTGCATGGACATGATCCCTTCATATTTCTGTTGGAAATAATACTGAGAGGGGGGGTGAATCAATATTATCAAATTCTTTTCAATATACCCTCTAGATTTACAATTTAATTTATTCTTCAGATGTTGACCATTAATTTGAATGTCAGTACCATATAATAATGAACAGGAACAAGAAAAACAGACAGTCACACCAAAGAACACCAGATATAAGGTGGAAACCCAATGTGGGTGAAAACCACCTGCTGCAATGTGTCTCTATCTTCTTTCAATTAGAAACTTCTTTTTACAATGATTTTGTACTGGTGCAGTCCTTTACTAGTACACAGGCTACAACCTGCAGAGAGCTACAACCCTCTCTCGTTTTCCAGACTCTCCTGGAAGGGAGCTACAACCCCCTTAGCTCTTGTACTAGCTGAGCTACTAGTACGTAGGTGCTCACCTACTGAAGGCTTCAACCTTCTCTTTTCTTCCAGGGACCACATTTCATAAATTTTCAAACTGGATCCAAGAATCTCAATCAAACATCAATTAGATCTGCAATCAACCAACTTCCTTGTGCAAATATTGAATTAAGAACTTCTCAGAACACAGTACCAGTAATCAGACACCAATTCAGAACCCTAAACACAGCAGTGATAGACAGAAGCAGCTAAAACATATATCAAGAGAAAAGTCCGCAACTTCACCAATAGTAACCTGCAGATGTCTGCACTTTCTCTCTCAGTGGCCTGCGTAGCTTCGCTCCTGCACTATCTATGGCCTGCGCAGCTTCGTACTTGTACTGTCTTTGCCCTGCGGACCTCGGCACTTGAGGCGTCTCTTGATCTGCATACCTCCGCACCTGCGCTGTCTGTGATTCGCGCACCTCCACACCTGCACTGTCGGCTTCTCCGCGCACCTCCACACCTGCACTCTCGGCTGCTCCGCGCACCTCCGCACCTACACTGTCGGCTTCTCCGTGCACCACCACAGCTAGGGCGTCTTCTGATCTACGTACCTTCACACCTGAATTGTTTCTAGCCTGTGGACCTCCGGATAAAGACAGTTTATCAATCCTCAGATATACCCTCGACTGTCAGATTCAAAGATCTGATCATGCACCAAAGAGATCACAACCCCTCAATTGATCTGTCTTCTCATGCTCAGGTTCAACTATAACTCACCAACTGATTGCAAGTATTTCAGATCTTGTTCATCTTAAGATATTCAACACATGAGTGCCTAGCCAATTGATCTCCTTTCCTTTTTATAGGCAAGCCCTTACTCAAACCATGGATCAAAACCATAGAAAGCCAATACAAGGGACCCAAAACCGGGGTTCAATATTTTAGATGCAATACCACGGAACAAAACCATAGTTTTACACAAAAATATCGTCACCATGATTATTTGCAGTCAGTATGGGTCTATCATCACTTGTACTATCCTCCTAAGCAAGTCTAGGACCTCAGCTCTTCAAATCAAGCTTTGAAAGTGGGAGAAAGACATTAAAATTCAATATAACTCTGGTTCCGCACTTTCTCTCATGGTCACCTGCGGTCCTGCACCTTCTGTGTACAAAATCTGCGTACCTACCTGCTCTGTTCCTAACGGTGTAGGTGCGGACCCCTGTGAAAGTCAAAAGGCGCAATTTTTATCTTAAAAAACTCACTTTGGGTTAATTCTAGAGTTTTCTAGAAGGAGTTTTGACGTGGATTGTTCGTTCTTAGGTGGTTCATGCATCCCAAAAGAGAAGGAGCTAATCCCTTGACTAAAGGAGCTATCCCTTTGAAGGAGGGCTTTATCCCTTTGAAGGAGGACCTAGTAACTTCCCTCCATTGCACTATAAATACAGGCATTGGGGTGAGGACTAGGGAGGTTAGAAGCTGAACATTTTGAGGGTAAATGCTGGTGAAATTGAAACTCTTTGGTTGAGCTTGAGAGGAGAGATCACATACCTCTTGGTTCCATTGGAGAGTGAGTGAAACTTGTCAAAGTAGAGGAGACATCTTGTTGGACCCTGGGAGGAGCTTGTACAGCGTCAAGGCAAAGGTTGTAAGGTTCTTCTTCTTTTGAATTAATACAATCAAACTCATTTTTCTCAACAAGTATCTTATGTTATTTGTTTCATGGACTCCTTGACTTTCATGTTAAATATGTTTTATGCAATTGGTTTTTCAGGTGCTATTTAATGTGTTTGCCTTGTTTGTGTTTGCAGATTCGCGAAAAGGAGCTCATTCAGATCAAAGGAGCAAGGGCATCCACAAGCTTGCGTTGGACCAAAGGTAGGCCCTAAAAACCTTTGTTTGCTATTGTTTATTGAAGCATATTTAGAGAAAGAAAGTGTCTGGTTGGTTTGATTGTCGTTAGGTCTTCTTTAGATTCTAGGAAGGTCTATCTTGTCCGCAAGATCGACTCATTCCGTGCGACACATAGGATCAAAAACATCGGACTAAATACCATGGATCAATCATAAAATTTCTCACGTGCGCACGCTTCTTTGCATGAAAGTGAGTGAATTTGACGTCCGCACCTTTTGTTCGGAGAACCTGCGGGTATGTCTGCACTTCTTGTTCAGAGCACCTGCGGGTCCATAGCTTTTGTTAGGCGCACCTGCAGGTATCTCATTTTCTATCGTTTGAGAGCCTGAACAGTGATTTTCCACTTGAGTGAGTTGCCATCAAGGACAACACTCATGCCATAGCGCCACATCTGTGTCATAATGCCAACAATCTCCCCCTTTGGACTTGATGGCAACCCCAAGATCCTCAAAGTCATTCTCCCCCTTTGTCATCAAGGGCAAAGGGTTATGCTCCCCCTGAGAACATGCTGAAAACTTTGCTCTGTTGTGCTGATCGTGCTCCCCCTGACTGTAGGCCAGATTTGCAAAAGAAATTTTCTTCAAGAAGAACCATAATCCACCATACACCATAAATGACCTTCCTATAACCAAAAGACTCTATACATACATTCATCACCCAACCAAGTGGGGATCATCCACCCAACCAAGTGGGGTTACATCATAAATTTACATATGACAACCAAGTACATTATATCATTCATCCCAGGCATAGAGGGGAAACCAAAATAGGCTGTTACATGACCTTGACAAAAGAAATATAAGACGTAGAGACAAAACATTAGCAACATTATTCAGATCAGCATCCATGTTCTCCTTCTGTACTTGCTCTTCCAAGATCTTCTACAATAATGCATGTTGGATACCTATACTAATAGGTTTCATATTTCATGATTGGCCAAAGAAAGTCCAAATATGCTCTGCTTTGGTATCACAAAGATCCCATATTTCCTAGAAAGCAAGAGGTGGGTAAAGTGTTTCAAGTATTGAGGACCTTATTTCAATTTTGTGGATGATTCAACAGTCTAATCTGGATCATGCCATGTGTTCAATTTTGAGTTATAGAATAGAGAAAGAAGTTTGTCCAAACTGTTTAATCTTGGCAGACAAGTAGTTCAGGTAGAGAAGCAAAGGTTCCCAACAGCTTAATCTGGGACCTTGGAAGAGATAAGGGTAGAAGTAGATAGAAAAGAAAAAAGAAAAAGCCAAAGAAAAGAAAAGGCAAGTAAGGGTTTGCAAGCCTAAATGCACCCTCCAATGGAGAAACAAAAAATGCTAGGAAAATAGCTGGGTAGGCAGTTGTGGTTGCAGAAAGGGTATTTTCACCATTACACATATGACAAGAGGTGTTCTGCCAAGGCGAAATCTATCAATGGACAAAGTGGTTAATTCCATCAAATTACAGCAAGGAGCATAACTAACCTCCCCCTTCCCCTCTATTCCATTGCTAACACTCCCTTTATTTAGCTGAGATTTATGAAGAGAGATCATGGTTTTATGGTGGTTCTAGTTCATTCAGAATCCACATTTCTTGTCTAAGATCTTTTCATTTTGATCTACTCTCAAAACCAAGTCAATTTCAGATAAACTCAGTAAAATCCCCTTCATTTGCTCCCTTCATTCATATTAACCTCTAATTTTACTATATAACTCCCCTATTTTACCCCTTCCCCTAATAATACTAACACTATGGTGTATAAAGCCCCAAATCTTATAAATACTCCTTCCCCTTGGCATTATAGCCCTATATTCTTCAAAAGGGACCAAAATGACATCTGGTCACTTTGGTGAACCTGTCCCATCCCATTCCCCCTTGCTGCAAGTCAAACTGCTCCTCAAACCACCATTTGCATTGAAAAAACCTTATAAAACCTCTTTTTCCTTTAAAAATCCTTTGCAAAAATTACCAAAGTCAAAAACCCGCCTCTGGCGCATTTCCAAAGGGTTAGCGCGCAGTTTGATTTTATGAAAAAACATTGAAAAAACCAATAAAAAAACCCTCTACCCAAAGTTTTCCGCCTGCATATAACCCGAGCATCTTCGCACTCCGCCCACCGTCGGATCGAGGCCCTAAGATCCGACGACCCACGTTAATATCGGAGCGGCCCCCACTGCTGTCCTTTACCGCCCGAGAAGGTGACGTTGCGTCACGTCAGTACCTCTCCACGCGTCAAACGCTAAAGCCTCTCGGAGCAAGGCCTGACACATTCGGCGTCGTACCTAAACCGCCCCGAGAAACCGTAGCGGTTAGCCTTAACCGTAACCGCTACGGTCCTAACCGCCACCTGTTTTCCGCCAACGCATCGCCACGTCACGCCCGCCTGTACTCGCCCCGCTATTCGTCCACCTGGCCGCTGACATGGCCGCCACCTCATCGCCCCCTTGGACCAATAGTCTACCGCCACGTCACCCGATGACGTCAGCTGACGTCACCTCACCTTGACCCACCAATGACGTCATGCTGACGTCATCACTAAAAAGCGCCAAAATGGTAAAAAAGTCTATATTTACCCAAAAAACCATGTTTTTCCCACTTTTCTCTCCTGTCGCTATTGTTCTTTCTGCATGACCGTTTACGTTCGAATTTCCGCCAACCTGCTGAGTTAACCCGGGCGACCTCCTCAGCATCAACCGTGCACACCTGCGCAACCTCTGTTCGTCAATTAACAGGTATTTACCATTGTTCTGCCCTCCATACGACTGTTATTGAAATTTAAGTTGCTCAGAAGGCTTAAGACACCTTGAAACTACATTTACACCGCCCATTTCCCTCTGCACGTCCACCATTGTAACTGTGAAGTCCAAAAAGCACCAGCCGAGCCATAATACCTGTAATTTCGCCCAGAAAGCAACACTCACTGCGTATTCTCGGCTAATTCCTAGTTGGTCTCAATTTACCCGCTAAAAGAGGACATAGTCAGACCTTAGAAAAGCTCTGCTCCCAAAACAAACAGTATTTCAACTGCTGTTGTGTAAATCCCCCTCTGGTATCTAAATACAAACTGTCTTTACAGAGAATCACCTCTATTCTGTGTTGCTTCCATTTTGACTATTCACCTACAATTGTTGCACTTTGAAGAACTATGGAGACTCCTATTGCTCTAAATATCAAGCCCCTCAATGCTCCTCACCAGGAATTAGCATGGAAAGCCCTGGGAGACATGGATTACCAAATGCTGGACTGGTTCCCTATGGGAACCAAATACAATATCCAGATGATGAATGAGTTAAAAGCCCAGCACCTGAGTGGGGCAGACATCTTGGGAATTTGGGACTCAAATTTGCCCATCTACAACCTTCCCCAAGTAAATCCTATGCCAGAACTGATCTACAGCTGCCAGGAATGTTATGACCCAAACCAAAGAGCTGTCATCAGCCCCACAGGCTCAATCCTGTTCCAGATTACCCCAGAGAGTATAAATGGAATGCTGCACTTCCAAACTGCCAAGCAATTGACCCCCCTCTTTATGCAGAATTTGATAAACAAAGGGACCAAGTTGTCAAATGACCAAATCATTAAAATCAATCAGTTGTTTGTAAGACCAGGCTCTGAATCAGTCAGAACCCCTCCTATTGGGTATCACTACTTGAATGATTTGGGCAGGATGTTAGTGGATTTAATCAGTTATGTCCTAGGATTCAGGGGGATGGAGGATGTGGATGATAGCCTAATGGCAATGCTGTCTATATTCTCTCCTGGTAAACCCCCAGCTGTACATTATGACTATGCAACCTACATTGCAGATAAAATCCATGAGCAGTTTATGAACTTGAAGAGGGAAAGACTATTCAGGTATACTTCATATATATACCATCTATTCTTGTTCTATCAGCCAGCCACCTTCTCTGTTCCTTTGAAGCCACTCAATGCCCAGGGAATTCCAAGGTCAGTTGTGTTCTGGACTTCTGTTTTTCATCATACCTCTGTATCACCTTACACATACACTGAGTTCATTGACTTATTCATCTATCCAGTCATGACAGTATTGCATGGTACTCCTCCTCCTAGACTAACTGATGACATGAGGAGAATTCTCCATTTGAATAAGTCCTACAGCATTGGTAATTGGTACTTCTACCAAAACCACACAGTCATCAGGATATATGGCTGTGAGTTGAACCCATTTAGGTTGCCAAGGTATGTCCCCATGAGGCTTTTTGCCTTGGAATATTTCAGACAGTTTGGGAACTCAGACTATCTTCATTTTCAGAGCAACAACAAGAAGTCACAGTTGAAGGTAAGGAACCAGCTGGGTCCTTTCCTATATAACAGAAAAGAAGAGGGATGGAAAGAGGCAAACACTATCCTGGAAGGCCTCAGACTGCAAACCAGCTTTGAATGGATACCCTATGACCCCAATCATGCTATCTCCCTCAGGAGGATTAGATACAAATTGGGTAGCTATGCACACAAGAGACAACCCGAGATTGAACAGTATGCCAATGCATCAAATTGGGAAGAGGGTACCCTAGAGGAGGAAATTACTAATGAAGAGTTACTTGAGAGAGAGGCTAGAAATATGCAAAAGGAAGCTGACTTGGAAACTTGTGGACAGGTGCCCCTCTCCTACAAAAAGCAACTTGGAGCAGCTGCTACACCATCAACAGCACAGCAGCAAACTGCCGAGAAAGCACCACAGACAGCAAGCAAGGATAAAGGGAAGCAGGTGGAACAGCCACCTCCATTGACAGAAGAACAAGTGGACACATTGCTACAGCAGCAAGAAGAGATGGAGCAGCAGGAACTTGGGCAGCAACAAGAAGAGGAACAGTTTAGTGAACAGCAGCCCTTGCAGCAAGAAAAAGTGATTGATGCTCCAAGCTCCACTGAGCAACAGGCTCAGACAATAGTGCCTCCTAGGGCAGAAACTACTGTTGATACCTCAGTCCTCCAAACCCCACAAAAGGAGGACTTGACCAGGAAAAGGGATAGAGAGACTCCCTTGACCTCATCTTTCAATCGGGGAGAGAAAAGACAAAGACTAAATGACTCTCAAGAGGAGGATATAGCAGTAAGGCAAGCAATGGGCATGGGCCCACCCAGTGGAGAAGTTTCAGCCAGTTCATCTCAGCATGAACATGATAGAACTATAGGAGGAGAGGTCAGCTCCTCCAGCCAGCACAGAGAAGGACAGTCCAGCATCAAACAGCAATTTATTGACATTAAGAGGAGGAGTGATCCTATTAAAGTACAGCTGTACAATCATTTGCTGAACCTGGCTCCCACCAATCAGCAAAGACTCATGTCTGCCTTTGATGTAAGTGAAGGCAAGATGATCATGAGTCACTTCATGCCCACAACGCTGCATCCTCAAACTACCTCGGATTACCTAAGAACCAACATGGAGGTGCTGGCCAAAGACATACACCCTATGGATAAGATTGAATTACATAAACAAACTGGTGAAATGGTGTATGCCTCCTTGGCAGATGAGACATTGGAGAACTACAAATTGAAGAGCAGCCTTGATAATACAGCCTCTCAGCTGGAATTGGAGAGAGCATCATCACAAGCCAAGGACAACAGGATCAAGTCCTTGGAAGAGGTAATTATAGAAATAGGACATGATCCTAAAGATGTCAAAGGTATCCAAGAACTCCTGAAGCTAAGGGATGCAGACATGGCGGCCTTAAGAAAGAAAATCAAGCTCCCAGCTACCATCCATCCGCAAACAGACGAGGTTGCCCAGCAAAGGCAGGAAAAGGATGCTACAGACCTACTGATATCCCTGTACAAGGAGCTGGTTCGAACTCAAGACCAGCTAGGACAATCAGAAGCTGCAAAGGCAGCACTACAAACAGCAATGAAGCAAAGAGAAGAGGGCCAACCCTCCCAGCCTCCTCCTGTGATAATTAATCTTGAGGAAGTCCCTCCAACAACTACTCCTCCTCCTCAGCAAACGGGAACTACAGCACCATCTACAGCAACAACTACACCAACACCAGGACAGACTCCCAGTCTGGATATGCAGAAGCTGCAAGCTGAGATCCAAGTTCTTGAATCTCAAATGAAAGAGCTTGATGAAGTCAAGAAATCTTTGGCCAAGGTGAATGAAAAATTTGACAAAAGCAAGCAGAATGAAGCAGCAAAGGAGAAAGAGATAAAAGCTCTAAAAAAGAGAATAGCTGAACTAGAAAAAGAGCTTGCACTAGAAAAAGTAACAGCAGAATTGAAAGCAGTCCTCTGGGGCAACATTGGGCGGTCCATCACCAATCAATGGCAGTATATTGAGACTATGGATGAGCAAATAGTACTCATCACCAAGGCAAACAAGGAAATACACAGAGCCAGAGCAAGCCTTGGCCACATGCCAGATGCTGCCAGCAGAATGATCAATGTTTTAAATAACAAAACTAGCTCTCAACTAGCTACCATGGGAATTACTAACAGGACTGAAACAATCTCAGTAGTTAAAAGAGTCCTGACACTAAGAAGTCTAGTTGGAACGCTGGAGAGGAGGACACAGGATATGCAGACCGAGATCAACAAGTTCCTGGACAGATTTGTGGCATTGCAGAACAGAGGCCTCCCCAGCATTTTAAGCAGTGTAGGAAGACTGCTCACCCTAGAAAATTACAACAAAAGGATTGATGCCCATGCAGTAGCACAGATTGCAAAACAGCCCAGTACCTCAACAGACACAGGGCCAGCATCAGGGCAGAATCTGTATGATAGGGTGGATAATCTGTTTTTTATTATGAATGAAATTGATCATCTGTTTGATACACCACCAAATTTCTTTAAGTATACTGAGGCAGATGAGACTATGGGGGCAATCATAAATCATCAATTGCCCACACAGGAAGTATGGAGGAATTTGACACAGATAATTTTATCAGGCCAGAACCTGTAGCGTTAGTTTTCTCCAGTACATGAGCAGTCATGCGCAGGCACAATTTTGATGAATAAAATCTACAAGGAAGAGGCAGATGCTGAGCCAACTCAGCAGAGCTATTTACTCACCACAGCAGCAGTCACAATCACAGGTGACAACCCAAAATACAGCGTACAAGCCATAAAGTCGGGTTCTCCGGCATTTAATCAAAGTATCTCAACCGACTCAGCAGATCCCAAAGGCCAAAATATCTTCTGACAGAACATTAAGGCGCCTTTATTTTGTATTCAATGCTGTAATAAATTTCTGATAATAATATCTCAAAGTTGGTGAGAATATTAAGTCTGAGATAACTCAGGACTCAGATATTTTTGTAAAAATCGCAAGTATATATTCACCCCTGGCAGAAGCTCAGGGGGTTGTTGTTATTTTCCTTTTAGAAGTCTCACTTGCTGTAAGATTCTGAGAGAAGTAATACAAAGGGAGAATGGAATTTCCAAAAGCTTGGTGTATGTGATGCGTTGTGATGAATGGTGAATGTTGCAGGATTCCAGAGTGTTTCATAAAACAATAAGTTTTCTTAAATCTCTGTGTTACATGTTTTCGAGTCTTTTGTTCTCTTTTATTGTCTAAATGTTTTAAACTTAATAGCAAAGTAGAAGAATAGTTCAGGATTTAATCACTGATTACCCTGAACTCAATCTGAGCTATTATCCATGTTTTTCTTCAGATACAGTGAATGAAGTGTAATTCTTAATTGCTGCACTTTAAAACTATATCTTTTACAGTGATAGACATCCCCAGGGATTCAAGTTTTGCTCCTGAGGCATCTATCTGTTTCTCATACCTAGTTTGGTGGAAATACTCGAATACTTTAGTGAAAATTCTTAATTGCTTTCACTGGTTTTTTCACCTGTTTGTGTTATAAATCAAAGTTTGTTCTATGAAGTATCCAAATGGCCCTGTAAGTTGCACCAGTTCACCTCAAGGTTTCTAGACACCTATACAGCCACAGACTCCATTGCCCAATGATATTTGACTCTTTGAAAATTACATCATAAGACCTAAAAGAAACTCTTCAACCAAAACATAAACAAAACCTGTGCATAATAGCTAGCCTAAAACCCTATCATAAACAGTTACAAATCATAAAGAGAGAGCCCTCTCTGATCACAGTTTGGCTAGAAACAGTGATCCAAAGATTGGTTAGTGGTTACCCCGGCCGTATTCCCTTGGGAGTCATAGGGAACAACCTGGGTGTTAACATAATTGGCGACTCCACTGGGGATGTTCTTAAAGATTTTTCAATTACTATCTATCTTCCAAAGCTACCATCAAGCCTGAACTAGCCAAGAGGCCTTAGGACTGTTTCTGTGCTACAGGAACAGCTTTAGGGAAGAGCTGATTAGGGAATCTTCATCCTAGCTTTGAAACATATATAGCCATTCCAAAATTTTCATCCAGTCCTTGCATATATAAACTTCTTGTACAAATTCAAAAGAATATTTAGAAGCTGGCTCCCAAAAGAAATCCAAGGCACACTAGGGCAAACCCTGACCCTAATCAACCTATCATTGTTGATAATCCAAATATCATTCCAAAGAACATTAGGAGACAGCAAAAGCAGGAGAAGCCTGCCGATTCAGATATAATTTCAGAACAGCCTATCTGCATTCCCACACCCTGCAAAGTTCTGTTCCGGTCCACACCTAGTTCCCCTAGTTCATCATCAACACCTCAAAGCCCTCCTCTCCCATCTTCACCATGTGCACATACTCTTTCAACCAGTTCCCCGCTTGTTACCCATCCTATTAACCCTGTCACACCTATAATCCCTGTTGTCCCATTTGTTCCTATCAACCCCATAAATCCCATAAACATGGCCAACAGGTATGCACCTCTGCAGATACCAGCTAATGCTCCAGCTCTACCCCAAGATTATCAAACCAAAATCTCATTTTTTGACTCCCATGGCCCTTTGACAGCTGTCCAGCATGCTAAGAAGATGCAAGACCACTTTGAGACCTATGAAATAGATGATGACAGTGTCAGGATGAGAATTTTTGTTCAAAGCTTAACTGGGGATGTCAGAACTTGGTTTAGATCCCTGAATGCAAATTCCATTGCAACCCCTGAGGTCCTGTACCAAGAGTTTACCAACAGATGGGAGAAGAAGAAAGATCCTCTCCACATACTCGGTGAATATAACACTATTAAAAGAGGTCCCCAAGAAACAGTTTTGGAATATTGTGCTAGGTTTAACAATGTATATAATGCTATCCCCCAGAACTTAAGGCCCCCTCCTGATTTGGCCCTGTATAACTTCCCTGACGGTTTTGACTCTGATATGGCCTATCAGCTGAAAGAAAGAGATCCTCCAACCCTTGCAGAAGCTCAAAGAGTTGCAGTCACTGTAGAGGCTAACCTAATTGCCAAGAGAAACAGGGCAAAGCTGGAAAAGAAGGCTGGCTTCAGAGAAGAGCCCTCAGGTTTTGATCAAAAGTTGGATGCAATACTAAACAGCATGAAGAGACTGGGTGAAAGGGTGGAATCAGTTGAAAGAAAATCATCATGGGAGACATCACAAAGCAACCCTCCTAGAAACCCAAATTTTAGGAGAACTCAGAACCCAAACATAGGAAAAACAAGTGCTGACCAAGATATCAGACCCCCTTTTCAAGAAAACTATGCAGAAACCTCCACAGCCAATCAGCTCAATGAAGATCCTGAAATTAACTTGATGGGTCTGGATGGTAAAAGCCATGTATTCTTAACACAAGAAGACCATGAGGAGGATGAAAGCAAAACATTCCAAACTAAATCAGGAGAATCCTTTGACTTTAAACAAGGATATGATACTGCTGTCTATGAAGTCCATAAACATTACAAACTAAGGAGTAGGACTGTAAATGTAAATCAGCCTGAAAAGGTAAAGGAGAAACAACAGTCCAAAGAAACCATGGTCACTGAACCTAATGACAACACAAACGTGCCTACAAAAGAAGTAGTGGTTGAGGAGGTTACTGAACTACTGTCCCCACTACAACAGCCCATGGCAACCTCGTCCTCCCACCCAAATCCGAACATTACCCCTCAAGACATGAGTATGAGGGGCAGGTTTCGAAATCAAGATGAAATCCAACAAGAAGATTTAGTGAACAAAGAAAAGACTGCTATCCGTGACTCTAAAACCCAAGTTGACAAACCTTTTGACCTAGGTACAGAGATTGGCAAGTTAAAGATAGCAATCCCCCTCTCAGAGCTAGCCAAGCATGACATATACAAGCAACAGATAAAGAACTCCCTTCAACTCACTAATAGCAAAGATGATGTAAATGTGCTAGATGACACTCCAGAATTACTGTTTGGCCCAGAGGTAGATGGAAAAACAGTAATCACAGGGGTTTTACCTTTTTATATCAGCTTGCATGTTCATGATAAAATACTGCACAATGCAATGTTTGACTCAGGTGCCTCTCACAACCTTATGCCAAAAGCAGTCATGGAAAGATTGAACTTGGATATAACAAGACCATACAAAGACCTGTTTTCTTTTGATTCCAGCCAAGTCAAATGTTTAGGCCTAATAAAAGATTTGTGTGTGTCTCTGGTTCAATATCCCAACAAGACTATTCTAATGGATGTTGTAGTTGCTGATATCCCACCCAAATATGGGATGCTGTTATCAAGATCATGGGGAGCCAAGCTCCAAGGATCCCTGCAATTAGACATGTCATATGCAACTATCTCTGTCTTTGGGCAACCAAAAAGACTATACAGGGAAACACTCATGAAGTATATGGTCAGCAGTGAAGAAAAGCCTCAAAATTTTCCAATATATGCTGTCCATTCGGACATAGACTCCTTCATCCTTTTCAATGATAGCGCAAGCCTCTCAAACAATGACATTAGGACCGAAGCACTCATACAAGAACAAAACATTGATCAGACAAGTAGCACCTGCCAAACATCAATCAGCCCAACAATACACATTCACCCTCCTCTAGTTGTTAAAGATTGTCAAACAAGTGATAAAGCTATCCTAGAAAACAAATGGGAAAAGAAACCCCAACTCATGCTCACATTTCCATCCCATGAACAGAATTTTAAATCTTCTGTTCAGCAAGATATCCTGTGGGTCCTAGAATTTGATGGGTCAGTCAACAAGTTAGGGGCAGGGGCTGGAGTGTGGATACATAATAAAGAGAAAGATTATGCAGAAGGCAGGGCTTACAGATTAAATTTTAGGTGCACTAACAACATGGCAGAATATGAAGCTCTCTTGCTGGGCCTAAAGCTAGCAAAATCACTACAAGCTCCTAAACTCTCCATCATGGGAGACTCTGATCTAGTCATTCAACAGGTGAAAGGACAGTTTGTCACCAATGACAAAAGATTGAGGTCCTACAGGTCTGCTGTAATTGAAATATTAGAGACCTTCTCTGAGTTTGTTATCACAAAAATTTCAAGGGGCCACAATCTCCATGCACATAGCTTGGCAACGTTTGCCAGCACCTTCAAATTCCCATTAGAACCCAATAATTGTTTCACAGCCGAGGTCAAATACAGACCCTCTATTCCAAACAATGTTAAAGAATGGCAAGTATTTGAGGATGACATGCAAATAAACAATTTCTTGACCTTGCAACAAGAGTTCATAGGATTAAGTATTGATCTTGATGGAGCAAGTCAATCACAAATACTTGAGGAAGCAAGTCCATCACAAATACAGTTTCAACAGTCTGCTCACCCAATGTCACCTAGAACAGCAAAACAATTACTGAGTCCAACCATTTTCGACAATGAAAACATTCAGCAAATTCACCAAATTGACTGTGAAGAGGTGAGCAACGCTGAAGATGAAATCATACAACTCAAAGACAATTTCCTTCCAGCAGGCCTTACCCCACTAGAGGACATTTTTGACTCAAATGATGTCCCCAGGAAACCAAAGATGCAGCCATTAGATGCAGCAATTGAAGAATGTAACATTGGTACCACTGACAAGCCTAAAATAATAAAACTATCTGCTGCTTTGCCCCCTGATCAAAAACCCAAATATATTGATCTCTTTAAAGAGTTTCAAGATGTCTTTGCTTGGGGTTATCAGGATCTAAAGTCCTATGATACCTCTGTTATCCAGCATACCATTCCCCTCAAGCCTAATCAAAAACCATTCAAACAGAAATTGAGAAGAATCAATCTTGTGCTCCTTCCTTCCATTGAAAAAGAATTACAGAAAATGTTCAAAGCTGGTATCATAGCACCAATCAGATTCTCTGAATGGATTTCAAATTTGGTCCCTACAAGAAAGAAAACTGGTGAGATTAGACTTTGTGTAGACTTAAGGAATTTGAATCAAGTATCACTCAAAGATAACTACCCTCTACCCAAAATGGATCATATTCTTCAAAGAGTAGTAGGGGCTTCAAGGATATCATTGCTTGATGGTTTCTCAGGTTTCAATCAAATCCTGGTACACCCTGATGATCAGGACAAAACTGCATTTACAACCCCATGGGGAACTTTCAAGTATGTGAAAATGCCCTTTGGATTGAAAAACGCAGGGGCAACATTTCAGAGAGCAATGGACATTGCTTTTGCAAAAGAGATTCATGACTTCTTGGTCATTTACTTAGATGATCTAACACCCTTTTCAAAATCTGACCAAGAACACTTGAAACATTTAAGACAGATTTTCATAACATGCAGGAAATATGGTATTTCCTTAAACCCCAAGAAGTCATTATTTGGCTTGGAGGAAGGGAAACTTCTAGGACATATTATTTCAAAAGATGGCATAAGAATTGATCCAGATAGGATACAAGCTATCCTACAAATGCCTCATCCAAGGAATGTCAAGGAATTGCAAGGATTCTTAGGGAAAATCAACTTTTTAAGAAGGTTTATCCCTAATTTAGCAGAATTAATCAGATTACTAAATAATATGCTAAAGAAAGATTCAAAGGTCAAATGGACTGTCGAAGCAAAACAAGCCTTTGAAAGTGTAAAATTAGCCTTGACTCAAACCCCAGTGTTAACCAATCCTCAGTTTGACAGAGACTTTATCATTTTCTCCTTTGCCTCCCAACATACTATTGCTGCTGTATTATTACAGAAAGATGACCAAGGGAATGAGAAACCTATTGCCTTCTTCAGCAGAGCTCTTAGAGATGCCCCCCTAAAGTATCAAATAATGGAAAAACAAGCCTATGCTTTGATCAAAGCTATTAAAGACTTTAGGATTTACATCCTTTACTCCCATGTTGTGGCCTATGTACCAAGTCCTATTGTCAAAGACATTCTCACCCAAGAAAACTTAGAGGGCAGGAGAGGAAAATGGATTGCCAATATACTAGAATTTGACATTGAAATAAAACCCACAAAGCTAATAAAAGGGCAAGGTTTGGCCAAATTAATGACAGAAGCAAATTTCCAAGCCTTAGATATCAACCAACTGGACAGTGGAACAGAGCTGGCGACTCCAAAGATCAATGTAGCCTTTGAACAATCTCCTTGGTACTCTGATATCTGTTATGTGTTACAAAACCTGTGTGCTCCCCCAGGGCTGTCCAGAACTAAGTGTAGGTTCCTAAAAATGAAAACATCCAGATTCTGTGTGATAGATGGAAACTTACTTTGGAAAAACCATGAAGGTATATTACTGCACTGTCTAATAGAGAATGAAACTAACAATATCATGCAAGACTTCCATGCGGGAGACTGTGGTGGACATTTGTACTGGAAGTCCACTGTGGACAAGATATTGAGGGCTGGTTATTACTGGCCCACTATGTTCTCTGATGTTAAGAAATTTCAACCTCATGCCACAAATGCCAACTGTTTGAAGGCAAAAGACAGTTGCTGCCACTTCCTCTGAAGCCCATTGCAACAGAGAGACCTTTTCAACAATGGGGCTTGGATTTCATTGGGGAAATTCATCCCTCATCTTCAGGGCAACACAGATGGATTTTAACAGCGACAGACTACTTCACCAAGTGGATTGAAGCTGCCCCATGCAGACAAGCAAATGATTCAGTAATCATTCAGTTTTTGGAAAACAATATACTGGCTAGATTTGGCTGCCCGGACAAAATAATAACAGACAATGCTGCTGCCTTCAGATCCAAGAAAATGGTGAACTTCTGCCATAAATTTCACATTACTTTGGGCCATTCTACAGCTTACTACCCTCAAGGAAATGGCCTTGCTGAATCATCAAACAAAAGTTTGATAAATATCATAAAGAAAGTACTGGAAGAGAACAAAAAGAACTGGCATAAGAAACTAGTAAATGCTTTATGGGCAGACAGACTGACAACTAAAAGATCAATTGGGACCAGCCCATATGAGTTAGTCTATGGATTAGAGGCCAGATTTCCTTCATCACTAGGAGTGCCGGTTATGAAACTTCTGCAAGAAAGCCAAGCAGAGCCAAATGACATGCAAAGAAGGATTAATCAGATAATCTGTTTACAGCAAACTAGAGAACAAGTTTTCAGCAGAGTGCAGATACTACAAGAGAAACTGAAAAAGGCCTTTGATAGGAGAACCAAAGCAGAAGATTTCAATGTAGGGGACAAAGTTTTAAAGTGGGATGCAAGAAGAGAAGAGAAAGGGAAACATGGAAAGTTTGACTCTTTATGGAAAGGACCATTTGCTGTCCAAGCAGTACAAGGTAACAACACTTACTTCCTTAAAAGTCTGACTGAAACTGACTTGGATGAAGGTCCTGTCAATGGCAGGATGCTGAAGCACTACTTTGACTGTTCATCATGAATGGAAACTAAGGATTCATTGTATATATGCAGATGTACATATTGTTTTCTGTCTTAGATTGTAAAAAGCAGTTTTCCCAAGTGATTCACCAAGCAGTAAAAGGCAACTAGAATCAGAGGTTCTCCAAGGAAAAAGCACACAAGTTTGACACATTTATGCAGCAGATTTCAAAGATTGAGATGGGCAGTCAAAGAACAAGGCAATCTGACCTGCTGTTCTTGGTCTTTCAGAAGAAAAACCATCCCCATGTGGAGCCACTGTTGGATACCTATACTAATAGGTTTCATATTTCATGATTGGCCAAAGAAAGTCCAAATATGCTCTGCTTTGGTATCACAAAGATCCCATATTTCCTAGAAAGCAAGAGGTGGGTAAAGTGTTTCAAGTATTGAGGACCTTATTTCAATTTTGTGGATGATTCAACAGTCTAATCTGGATCATGCCATGTGTTCAATTTTGAGTTATAGAATAGAGAAAGAAGTCTGTCCAAACTGTTTAATCTTGGCAGACAAGTAGTTCAGGTAGAGAAGCAAAGGTTCCCAACAGCTTAATCTGGGACCTTGGAAGAGATAAGGGTAGAAGTAGATAGAAAAGAAAAAAGAAAAAGCCAAAGAAAAGAAAAGGCAAGTAAGGGTTTGCAAGCCTAAATGCACCCTCCAATGGAGAAACAAAAAATGCTAGGAAAATAGCTGGGTAGGCAGTTGTGGTTGCAGAAAGGGTATTTTCACCATTACACATATGACAAGAGGTGTTCTGCCAAGGCAAAATCTATCAATGGACAAAGTGGTTAATTCCATCAAATTACAGCAAGGAGCATAACTAACCTCCCCCTTCCCCTCTATTCCATTGCTAACACTCCCTTTATTTAGCTGAGATTTATGAAGAGAGATCATGGTTTTATGGTGGTTCTAGTTCATTCAGAATCCACATTTCTTGTCTAAGATCTTTTCATTTTGATCTACTCTCAAAACCAAGTCAATTTCAGATAAACTCAGTAAAATCCCCTTCATTTGCTCCCTTCATTCATATTAACCTCTAATTTTACTATATAGCTCCCCTATTTTACCCCTTCCCCTAATAATACTAACACTATGGTGTATAAAGCCCCAAATCTTATAAATACTCCTTCCCCTTGGCATTATAGCCCTATATTCTTCAAAAGGGACCAAAATGACATCTGGTCACTTTGGTGAACCTGTCCCATCCCATTCCCCCTTGCTGCAAGTCAAACTGCTCCTCAAACCACCATTTGCATTGAAAAAACCTTATAAAACCTCTTTTTCCTTTAAAAATCCTTTGCAAAAATTACCAAAGTCAAAAACCCGCCTCTAGCGCATTTCCAAAGGGTTAGCGCGCAGTTTGATTTTATGAAAAAACATTGAAAAAACCAATAAAAAAACCCTCTACCCAAAGTTTTCCGCCTGCATATAACCCGAGCATCTTCGCACTCCGCCCACCGTCGGATCGAGGCCCTAAGATCCGACGACCCACGTTAATATCGGAGCGGCCCCCACTGCTGTCCTTTACCGCCCGAGAAGGTGACGTTGCGTCACGTCAGTACCTCTCCATGCGTCAAACGCTAAAGCCTCTCGGAGCAAGGCCTGACACATTCGGCGTCGTACCTTAACCGCCCCGAGAAACCGTAGCGGTTAGCCTTAACCGTAACCGCTACGGTCCTAACCGCCACCTGTTTTCCGCCAACGCATCGCCACGTCACGCCCGCCTGTACTCGCCCCGCTATTCGTCCACCTGGCCGCTGACATGGCCGCCACCTCATCGCCCCCTTGGACCAATAGTCTACCGCCACGTCACCCGATGACGTCAGCTGACGTCACCTCACCTTGACCCACCAATGACGTCATGCTGACGTCATCACTAAAAAGCGCAAAAATGGTAAAAAAGTCTATATTTACCCAAAAAACCATGTTTTTCCCACTTTTCTCTCCTGTCGCTATTGTTCTTTCTGCATGACCGTTTACGTTCGAATTTCCGCCAACCTGCTGAGTTAACCCGGGCGACCTCCTCAGCATCAACCGTGCACACCTGCGCAACCTCTGTTCGTCAATTAACAGGTATTTACCATTGTTCTGCCCTCCATACGACTGTTATTGAAATTTAAGTTGCTCAGAAGGCTTAAGACACCTTGAAACTACATTTACACCGCCCATTTCCCTCTGCACGTCCACCATTGTAACTGTGAAGTCCAAAAAGCACCAGCCGAGCCATAATACCTGTAATTTCGCCCAGAAAGCAACACTCATTGCGTATTCTCGGCTAATTCCTAGTTGGTCTCAATTTACCCGCTAAAAGAGGACATAGTCAGACCTTAGAAAAGCTCTGCTCCCAAAACAAACAGTATTTCAACTGCTGTTGTGTAAATCCCCCTCTGGTATCTAAATACAAACTGTCTTTACAGAGAATCACCTCTATTCTGTGTTGCTTCCATTTTGACTATTCACCTACAATTGTTGCACTTTGAAGAACTATGGAGACTCCTATTGCTCTAAATATCAAGCCCCTCAATGCTCCTCACCAGGAATTAGCATGGAAAGCCCTGGGAGACATGGATTACCAAATGCTGGACTGGTTCCCTATGGGAACCAAATACAATATCCAGATGATGAATGAGTTAAAAGCCCAGCACCTGAGTGGGGCAGACATCTTGGGAATTTGGGACTCAAATTTGCCCATCTACAACCTTCCCCAAGTAAATCCTATGCCAGAACTGATCTACAGCTGCCAGGAATGCTATGACCCAAACCAAAGAGCTGTCATCAGCCCCACAGGCTCAATCCTGTTCCAGATTACCCCAGAGAGTATAAATGGAATGCTGCACTTCCAAACTGCCAAGCAATTGACCCCCCTCTTTATGCAGAATTTGATAAACAAAGGGACCAAGCTGTCAAATGACCAAATCATTAAAATCAATCAGTTGTTTGTAAGACCAGGCTCTGAATCAGTCAGAACCCCTCCTATTGGGTATCACTACTTGAATGATCTGGGCAGGATGTTAGTGGATTTAATCAGTTATGTCCTAGGATTCAGGGGGATGGAGGATGTGGATGATAGCCTAATGGCAATGTTGTCTATATTCTCTCCTGGTAAACCCCCAGCTGTACATTATGACTATGCAACCTACATTGCAGATAAAATCCATGAGCAGTTTATGAACTTGAAGAGGGAAAGACTATTCAGGTATACTTCATATATATACCATCTATTCTTGTTCTATCAGCCAGCCACCTTCTCTGTTCCTTTGAAGCCACTCAATGCCCAGGGAATTCCAAGGTCAGTTGTGTTCTGGACTTCTGTTTTTCATCATACCTCTGTATCACCTTACACATACACTGAGTTCATTGACTTATTCATCTATCCAGTCATGACAGTATTGCATGGTACTCCTCCTCCTAGACTAACTGATGACATGAGGAGAATTCTCCATTTGAATAATTCCTACAGCATTGGTAATTGGTACTTCTACCAAAACCACACAGTCATCAGGATATATGGCTGTGAGTTGAACCCATTTAGGTTGCCAAGGTATGTCCCCATGAGGCTTTTTGCCTTGGAATATTTCAGACAGTTTGGGAACTCAGACTATCTTCATTTTCAGAGCAACAACAAGAAGTCACAGTTGAAGGTAAGGAACCAGCTGGGTCCTTTCCTATATAACAGAAAAGAAGAGGGATGGAAAGAGGCAAACACTATCCTGGAAGGCCTCAGACTGCAAACCAGCTTTGAATGGATACCCTATGACCCCAATCATGCTATCTCCCTCAGGAGGATTAGATACAAATTGGGTAGCTATGCACACAAGAGACAACCCGAGATTGAACAGTATGCCAATGCATCAAATTGGGAAGAGGGTACCCTAGAGGAGGAAATTACTAATGAAGAGTTACTTGAGAGAGAGGCTAGAAATATGCAAAAGGAAGCTGACTTGGAAACTTGTGGACAGGTGCCCCTCTCCTACAAAAAGCAACTTGGAGCAGCTGCTACACCATCAACAGCACAGCAGCAAACTGCCGAGAAAGCACCACAGACAGCAAGCAAGGATAAAGGGAAGCAGGTGGAACAGCCACCTCCATTGACAGAAGAACAAGTGGACACATTGCTACAGCAGCAAGAAGAGATGGAGCAGCAGGAACTTGGGCAGCAACAAGAAGAGGAACAGTTTAGTGAACAGCAGCCCTTGCAGCAAGAAAAAGTGATTGATGCTCCAAGCTCCACTGAGCAACAGGCTCAGACAATAGTGCCTCCTAGGGCAGAAACTACTGTTGATACCTCAGTCCTCCAAACCCCACAAAAGGAGGACTTGACCAGGAAAAGGGATAGAGAGACTCCCTTGACCTCATCTTTCAATCGGGGAGAGAAAAGACAAAGACTAAATGACTCTCAAGAGGAGGATATAGCAGTAAGGCAAGCAATGGGCATGGGCCCACCCAGTGGAGAAGTTTCAGCCAGTTCATCTCAGCATGAACATGATAGAACTATAGGAGGAGAGGTCAGCTCCTCCAGCCAGCACAGAGAAGGACAGTCCAGCATCAAACAGCAATTTATTGACATTAAGAGGAGGAGTGATCCTATTAAAGTACAGCTGTACAATCATTTGCTGAACCTGGCTCCCACCAATCAGCAAAGACTCATGTCTGCCTTTGATGTAAGTGAAGGCAAGATGATCATGAGTCACTTCATGCCCACAACGCTGCATCCTCAAACTACCTCGGATTACCTAAGAACCAACATGGAGGTGCTGGCCAAAGACATACACCCTATGGATAAGATTGAATTACATAAACAAACTGGTGAAATGGTGTATGCCTCCTTGGCAGATGAGACATTGGAGAACTACAAATTGAAGAGCATCCTTGATAATACAGCCTCTCAGCTGGAATTGGAGAGAGCATCATCACAAGCCAAGGACAACAGGATCAAGTCCTTGGAAGAGGTAATTATAGAAATACGACATGATCCTAAAGATGTCAAAGGTATCCAAGAACTCCTGAAGCTAAGGGATGCAGACATGGCGGCCTTAAGAAAGAAAATCAAGCTCCCAGCTACCATCCATCCGCAAACAGATGAGGTTGCCCAGCAAAGGCAGGAAAAGGATGCTACAGACCTACTGATATCCCTGTACAAGGAGCTGGTTCGAACTCAAGACCAGCTAGGACAATCAGAAGCTGCAAAGGCAGCACTACAAACAGTAATGAAGCAAAGAGAAGAGGGCCAACCCTCCCAGCCTCCTCCTGTGATAATTAATCTTGAGGAAGTCCCTCCAACAACTACTCCTCCTCCTCAGCAAACGAGAACTACAGCACCATCTACAGCACCATCTACAGCAACAACTACACCAACACCAGGACAGACTCCCAGTCTGGATATGCAGAAGCTGCAAGCTGAGATCCAAGTTCTTGAATCTCAAATGAAAGAGCTTGATGAAGTCAAGAAATCTTTGGCCAAGGTGAATGAAAAATTTGACAAAAGCAAGCAGAATGAAGCAGCAAAGGAGAAAGAGATAAAAGCTCTAAAAAAGAGAATAGCTGAACTAGAAAAAGAGCTTGCACTAGAAAAAGTAACAGCAGAATTGAAAGCAGTCCTCTGGGGCAACATTGGGCGGTCCATCACCAATCAATGGCAGTATATTGAGACTATGGATGAGCAAATAGTACTCATCACCAAGGCAAACAAGGAAATACACAGAGCCAGAGCAAGCCTTGGCCACATGCCAGATGCTGCCAGCAGAATGATCAATGTTTTAAATAACAAAACTAGCTCTCAACTAGCTACCATGGGAATTACTAACAGGACTGAAACAATCTCAGTAATTAAAAGAGTCCTGACACTAAGAAGTCTAGTTGGAACGCTGGAGAGGAGGACACAGGATATGCAGACCGAGATCAACAAGTTCCTGGACAGATTTGTGGCATTGCAGAACAGAGGCCTCCCCAGCATTTTAAGCAGTGTAGGAAGACTGCTCACCCTAGAAAATTACAACAAAAGGATTGATGCCCATGCAGTAGCACAGATTGCAAAACAGCCCAGTACCTCAACAGACACAGGGCCAGCATCAGGGCAGAATCTGTATGATAGGGTGGATAATCTGTTTTTTATTATGAATGAAATTGATCATCTGTTTGATACACCACCAAATTTCTTTAAGTATACTGAGGCAGATGAGACTATGGGGGCAATCATAAATCATCAATTGCCCACACAGGAAGTATGGAGGAATTTGACACAGATAATTTTATCAGGCCAGAACCTGTAGCGTTAGTTTTCTCCAGTACATGAGCAGTCATGCGCAGGCACAATTTTGATGAATAAAATCTACAAGGAAGAGGCAGATGCTGAGCCAACTCAGCAGAGCTATTTACTCACCACAGCAGCAGTCACAATCACAGGTGACAACCCAAAATACAGCGTACAAGCCATAAAGTCGGGTTCTCCAACATTTAATCAAAGTATCTCAACCGACTCAGCAGATCCCAAAGGCCAAAATATCTTCTGACAGAACATTAAGGCGCCTTTATTTTGTATTCAATGCTGTAATAAATTTCTGATAATAATATCTCAAAGTTGGTGAGAATATTAAGTCTGAGATAACTCAGGACTCAGATATTTTTGTAAAAATCGCAAGTATATATTCACCCCTGGCAGAAGCTCAGGGGGTTGTTGTTATTTTCCTTTTAGAAGTCTCACTTGCTGTAAGATTCTGAGAGAAGTAATACAAAGGGAGAATGGAATTTCCAAAAGCTTGGTGTATGTGATGTGTTGTGATGAATGGTGAATGTTGCAGGATTCCAGAGTGTTTCATAAAACAATAAGTTTTCTTAAATCTCTGTGTTACATGTTTTCGAGTCTTTTGTTCTCTTTTATTGTCTAAATGTTTTAAACTTAATAGCAAAGTAGAAGAATAGTTCAGGATTTAATCACTGATTACCCTGAACTCAATCTGAGCTATTATCCATGTTTTTCTTCAGATACAGTGAATGAAGTGTAATTCTTAATTGCTGCACTTTAAAACTATATCTTTTACAGTGATAGACATCCCCAGGGATTCAAGTTTTGCTCCTGAGGCATCTATCTGTTTCTCATACCTAGTTTGGTGGAAATACTCGAATACTTTAGTGAAAATTCTTAATTGCTTTCACTGGTTTTTTCACCTGTTTGTGTTATAAATCAAAGTTTGTTCTATGAAGTATCCAAATGGCCCTGTAAGTTGCACCAGTTCACCTCAAGGTTTCTAGACACCTATACAGCCACAGACTCCATTGCCCAATGATATTTGACTCTTTGAAAATTACATCATAAGACCTAAAAGAAACTCTCCAACCAAAACATAAACAAAACCTGTGCATAATAGCTAGCCTAAAACCCTATCATAAACAGTTACAAATCATAAAGAGAGAGCCCTCTCTGATCACAGTTTGGCTAGAAACAGTGATCCAAAGATTGGTTAGTGGTTACCCCGGCCGTATTCCCTTGGGAGTCATAGGGAACAACCTGGGTGTTAACAATGCCAACAATGCATTATTAGAAGAATATATGCTCCCCATGAACCTATGCCATTTGGTCTTTGACCAATCCATAAACCAGCAAATGTACGCGTATACCCCATATGAAACTAGCGTACAACCAACAACCTCTGAAACAGACAAGATTCAACAACAAGATGATGCATCAACTACCCCCAGCTTTTGTCTGAGGTATTCAAAGGTCTCCCTGGGCAGTGGTTTGGTGAGTATATCAGAAACTTGTTCCTTAGAGGGAACATACTCCAACTTGACCTTTTTTCCAAGAACTTGTTCCTGAAGAAAATGATATTTGATAGGTATATGCTTGGTCTTTGAATACATGACTGGGTTCTTTGAAATGCTGATAGCACTTGTATTATCACATAGGATGGAGATAGGTGGAGTACAAGTGATTTGAAAATCCTGCAAAGTTTGCATCATCCAAAGAAGTTGTGTGCAACAAGATGCAGTAGCCACATACTCTGCTTCAGCTGTAGATAATGCTATTGAACTCTGTTTCTTGCTGAACCAAGATACTAATCTGGAACCCATGAAGAATGCACCACCACTAGTGCTTTTTCTGTCATCCACGCTTCCGGCCCAATCTGCATTTGTATAAGAATGAAGTGTGAGATATGTATCTCTAGGATACCATAAGCCATAGTTTTGAGTTCCTTGAAGATACTTGAAGATTCTCTTAACTGCCTGAAGATGAGTTTCCTTTGGATTTTCCTAAAATCTTCCAACTATTCCCACTGCATGCATGATGTCTGGTTGGTACTTGTCAAATAAAGCAGACTTCCAATCATGGATCTATAGGTTGGTTGATGCACTGCTGCTGATTCATCATTTGCACTGAGGCTGCATCCTGTAACCATAGGGGTACATACTGGTTTCGAATCTTCCATGCCATATTTCTTCAAGATCTGCTTGAGGTACTTGGTTTGAGATAAAAAGATACCGCCTTCATTTTGTTGGATTTGTAGACCAAGAAAATATGTCAGCTCTCCAAGCAATGACATTTCAAATTCTTTTTGCATTACCAAGGCAAAGTTTTGACTCATAGCTTCTTCATTGCTGCCAAAGATAATATCATCTACATACACAACAAGTATTAGCAATTTGTCATTTTCAATTTTTATATAAAGATTGCTATCTGCTGATCCTTTTGAAAAACCTTGTTGATGAAGGTATTTGTCCAAACAATAGTACCAAGCCCTTGGAGCCTGTTTAAGACCATAGAGAGCCTTTTTTAGTCTGCATACAAGATTTGGATCATTCCCAAGGATGAAACCATCTGGTTGCTCAATGTACACTTATTCTTCTAAGTCTCCCTTCAGAAAGGCTTATTTCACATCCATTTGAAATACTTTGAACTTCTGAAAGCTAGAGAGAGCAAGGAACATTCTGATGGCCTCAAGTCTAGCAACGGGAGAAAAAGTTTCTTCAAAGTCTATTCCTTCTTGTTGAGCATACCCTTTACAAACAAGTCTGGCCTTGTTTCTAATTACTTCCCCATTTTCATTCAACTTGTTTTTGAAGATCCATTTTGTCCCTATGACATTCTTATCTTTTGGTCTAGGAACCAACTCCCAAGTGTTATTCTTTTTGATCTGCTCAAGTTCTTCATCCATTGCCTTGACCCAACATTCATCTTTGCATGCCTCTTTTACATTTTGTGGTTCAACGAAGGAGAGTAATGCTAAATAGCTTGAAGCTTCTGCAATTGTTCTTCTTGTTTGTATACCTACCTCCTTTTGCCCCAAAATTTGAGATTCTGGATGATTCTTTTGAACATGTCTGGATGGAGTCTTTTCTTCTATCCTTATCTGTTCCTCTGGTGCCTCATGGGTTTCTTCTTCATCATGAATCTGATTTGATGTTGATGGATAGTCCTCATCATCTTCGAAGTCTTAAATCTTACCTGTTTGGGAGTGATTTCTTTTTCATCCACGACTACATCAATGCTGTCGACAATTATTCCAAGTCTTTTATTGTAACATTTGTATGCTTTGCTGTGAGGAGAATAACCAAGGAGAATGCCTTCATCTGCTCTAGGTTCAAACTTGCCAAGATTTTCATCATTATTTTTAATATAGCATTTGCTTCCAAAAATTTTGAAATGTTTTACCGAAGGAGTCTCACCATACCAGAGCTCATGAGGAGTTTGAGTGTTGTTCACCCGAATATTTGTCTTGTCAAGAATAACAACTGCAGCAAATGTGGCTTCACCCTAGAAAGTTGCGGGAGTTCCAGACTCATCAAGCATAGCACGAGCCATTTTTTGAACCGTTATGTTCATCCTTTCCACTACTCCATTTTGTTGAGGAGTCCTAGCTGTAGAGAATTCCCTTCTGATTCCATGTTCTTCACAAAAATCGAAAAATTCATTCAAGGTAAACTCCCCACCTCTATCAGACCTCAGGCATTTGATTTTTTTATCTGATTCGTTCTCCACCAAGGCTTTTAATGATTTGAACTTTTCAAAGGCTTCGTCTTTGTGCTTCATAAGTCCTATCCAACACATCTTGGAAAAGTCATCAATGAATAATATAAAATATTCTTCTCCTCGAGGTGACCTTTTCCTAGATGGACCACATACATCAGTATGGACAAGTTCAAGTGGCTTGCTAGCTGGTCCTTCCTTCTCAGAGAAGTTAGTTCTGGTTTTCTTACCAAACTGACATGATTTGCATATTGTATTGTCTGGAATTCTAATGTCTGGAAGACCACGAACTGCCTGGTATTTGCATGCTTTCCTTATCTGTGAGAAGCTAAGATGCCCCAATCTTCTGTGCCATAACCAGTGTTCATCGTTCTTGCTTAGACAGCATTGATGTTGTCCTTCTTTGAATATGTATAAATTATTTGGAGTCCTTATGCCTTTGATCACTATTTTTCCTGTATCAAGATCACGAACACTACATCCATTTGATCGAAATATTACCTCCATTCCTTGATCACACATCTGACTGACACTCAATAGATTATGCTTTAAGCCATCAACATACATAACATTTCCAGCTTTGACCTTTTCTTTCAACTGAACAGAACCTTTACCTTTTATGAGCACAGGGGTGTCATTTCCAAATGAGACCTTCTTCTCCTTCTCTAAGGCACTATATGACTGAAGTTTTCCTTTATCACCCGTCATATGTTTTGAACATCCACTGTCGATGTACCATTGATTTTCTTTCCCTTCCGCATATAATGCTATACCACATCTTTCTGGTTGTGGTTCTTTCATTCTCCATGTTTTGGCATTTGAGGCTTGTTCCTTTGTTTGCTGAAACCTACTCCTGCATTCAGAATCTTCATGACTGAAGTTGTTACAAATAGAACATTAAATTTCATTCTCAAGGGCAGAAAAGTTAGGTAGGTTCTTTTCGTGATCCCAATCATACTTCTTTGTTTTTGAGCTTCTCTAGTCATGATTGTCTTATAGGCAACACATTGAGCTGCTTTGTGACCAAAGTTATGACAAGAGAAACATTGGCCATTGAAAAAACTCCTGCGATTATCAAATCTACCAACCGAATGATTGTAGTTTCTATCGACATCCATTCTTGAGGCAAATTAAGAATGTTTTACCTGTGGCTAGTTGTAGCTTCCGTTCATCCTTAAAGTAGATTTCCCCCGATTTACCTGGTAGTCTTTGTTCATTCTTGAGGTAAATTGTCCCTGATTTACCTGGTGATCTCCATAGTGCCTTTGCTGTCGATTGTCAACTTGTTCACTCCTCCTTGTTGCATCAAGATAACTTTTGGAGGTGGATGGTTTATACGCTTGATATGCTTCTTCATTATATCCCAGACCTGTCTTGATTAGAGGAGAACGTTGCACATTGATAATCTCATCTAGAGTTTCAGATCCTTTAACAAATCTAAGATTAAGCGCTTTTGTTTTCTCCATATATTTTCTAAGACCCACAATTTCACATTCCAACTTTTCATGATGTTTTTCCCTTTCAGCTAGTTGGAATTGCAGAGTATCAATAATCATATTTTTCTCTTCTAAACAAATTTTGAGTTTAGAAATTTCTTCATACAGACCTTCTTCATCTATAGCATCCATGAAATCATCATCTTCAAAGGCCATTAAAAGTCTATAATTATTACCTTGTTCATCTTCATCACTATTTGAAATTCCATCACTGTCTTCATGAGTGTAATAGCTTTTCTTATTTACATTCTGTTTCTTGTTCCATCTAACAGGTTCCTTACCTTTGTCAAGCTTATCCTTATGAGGACACTTGGTAGCATAGTGACCAACTCTTCCACAAGCAAAGCATTTGAAAGGTAACTTACCTCTGAATCTTCCAGCACCCCGTTGAAGGTTCTTGACAAAATTTGATTCTTCCTCTTCTTCTAACATATGTCCTGACTCATAGTAATCTCCTTTGCCTACAGCCTTGAATGCAGCTTCTCTCCTGTCTGATGGTCCTCCTTTCCTCATTTCGTAAGCAGTTAGAATCCCGTGCAGTTGTGACATGGTAAGTTGTTGTAGATTCTATTTTTCTTCTATTTCAGAAATTTTTGATTCAAACTTAGAGGAAAAATATCTTGGTACGTTTTCAACCACAACAGCCTCTTTTATTTCTTCACCCAAGTTTTTCATACAATTAACAATCTCATCTATACGTAGAAAATAGTTAGCCACACTTTCATCATTGTACATTTTGAGATTTTCATACTGAATTCTGAGGGTTTGAAGTTTTGCTCGTTTTACCTGCTCATCTCCTTCATAGATCAGAATGATCTTATCCCCTATTTCTTTTGCGGATTTGTACTGCATAACCTTGACGAACTCTGATTGAGATAGACATCCTAATAGAGTATTGACAGCCTTTGCATTTGTTTCATATTGCTTCTTACCAGCCGGATCTGTAGGTGTTGCTGACGGAAAAGTGTACCCTGTATCTATGATATCCCAGACTTCTGTACCAAGAGATTGAAGATAGGAAGTGACTCTTACCTTCCAATATACGAAGTTTGTCCCATCAAAAATTGGTGGCCTGATCGATGCTTCTCTCTCGTAGTTGCTCATGATGATAGATCTTCCTTCAAGCGATCAAGCTTCTTCTGAAGGACCTGCTCTGATACCAATTGTTGGAAATAATACTGAGAGGGGGGGTGAATCAATATTATCAAATTCTTTTCAATATACCCTCTAGATTTATAATTTAATTTATTCTTCAGATGTTGACCATTAATTTGAATGTCAGTACCATATAATAATGAACAGGAACAAGAAAAATAGACAGTCACACCAAAGAACACCAGATATAAGGTGGAAACCCAATGTGGGTGAAAACCACCTGCTGCAATGTGTCTCTATCTTCTTTCAATTAGAAACTTCTTTTTACAATGATTCTGTACTGGTGCAGTCCTTTACCAGTACGTAGGCTGCAACCTGCAAAGAGCTACAACCCTCTCTCATTTTCCAGACTCTCCTGTAAGGGAGCTACAACCCCCTTAGCTCTTGTACTAGCTGAGCTACTAGTACGTAGGTGCTCACCTACTGAAGGCTTCAACCTTCTCTTTTCTTCCAGGGACCTTGTTTCATAAATTTTCAAACTAGATCCAAGAATCTCAATCAAACATCAATTAGATCTGCAATCAACCAACTTCCTTGTGCAAATATTGAATTAAGAACTTCTCAGAACACAGTACCAGTAATCAAACACCAATTCAGAACCCTGAACACAGCAGTGATAGACAGAAGCAGCTAAAACATATATCAAGAGAAAAGTCTGCAACTTCACCAATAGTAACCTGCAGATGTCCGCACTTTCTCTCTCAGTGGCCTGTGTAGCTTCGCTCCTGCGCTGTCTATGGCCTGCGCAGCTTCGCACTTGTATTGTCTTTGCCCTGCGGACCTCCGCACCTGAGGCGTCTGCTGATCTGTGTACCTCCGCACCTGCGTTTTCTGTGATTTTCGCACCTCCGCACCTACACTGTCGGCTTCTCCATGCACCTCCGCACCTGCACTCTCGGCTGCTCCGCGCACCTCCACACCTGCACTGTCGGCTTCTCCGCGCACCTTCGCAGCTGGGGCGTCTTCTGATTTGCGTACCTTCGCACCTGAACTTTTTCTGGCCTCCGGACCTCTGGATAAAAATAGTTTATCAGTCCTCAGATATACCCTCGACTGTCAGATTCAAAGATCTGATCATGCGCCAAAGAGATCATGACCCCTCAATTGATCTGTCTTCTCATGCTCAGGTTCAACTATAACTCACCAACTAATTGCAAGTATTTCAGATCTTTTTCATCTTAAGATATTCAACACATGAGTGCCTAGCCAATTGATCTCCTTTCCTTTTTATAGGCAAGCCCTTACTCAAACCATGGATCAAAACCATAGAAAGCCAATACAAGGGACCCAAAACCGGGTTTCAATATTTTAGATGCAATACCACGGACCAAAACCATAGGATCAAAAACGTCGGAATACCATGGATCAATAATAAAACTTCCCACATGCGCATGCTTCTCTACATGAAAGTGAGTGAATTTGACGTCCGCACCTTTTGTTCGGAGAACCTGTGGGTATGTCCGCACTTCTTGTTCGGAGCACCTGCGGGTCCACAGCTTTTGTTAGCCGCACCTACGGGTATCTCATTTTCTATCGTTTGAGAGCCTGAACAGTGATTTTCCACTTGACTGAGTTGCCATCAAGGACAACACTCATGACATAGCGCCACATCTATGTCATAATGCCAACAATTTCACCATTAACAACTTCAATGATAAAAAATATCCTATCACACAGATTTATGGTGAAACTCCGTCTCAAGAGAAGATTCTAGAAATTGCAAGAAGAAAAGGGTATACTTATGAAAACGAAGGCAAGGATGAAAATCAGAATAAGCAGGTTGCATCTAAAAACTATCAATTAGGATTAAAAATTGATTGATCTGCATGGATAAAAAGTGTCAAGGTTTATCTCCCAGTTCTATAACTTCTAAATATTCCTTCTCAAAGAGTAGCATTATTCAAAGCTTTAGGCATGGCTCAACAAGATAAGATTGATTCACACCCAAAAGAGGAAGAAATTAAGTTAAAGGATTTGAATTGTTACATGAATAATGAATATAATCAGTATTTCTTCCTTACTTTAGAAGTTAATGATTGCCTGCTTCACAACAGTATGTTGGATTTTGGGCCCTCGACCAATGTCATGACTAAGAAGGTTATGGACTAGTTACATTTGAGAATTTCAAGGCCTTATCACAACATTTTCTCTACGGATTCTAAGAATATTTTAGCCCTTGGTGTGGTTAAAGAATTGCAGGTTGCCTTGGAAAATTATCCATACAAAATTATCACCATTGACATAACAATCATTGATATGCCAGAAGTAAGGGGAATGCTTCTATCTAGAAAGTTTGCAGTTGACTTAGGTGGATGCATTCAATTGGATCTATCATACGCAATTATTCCTGCAGCAGCAAGTGGTATGGTCAGATTATATAAGGAATTTGAAAGAAGGTTCCATGTTGAAAATCCAAAAAGACCAAACGATGATCAGGAAATTGTACCACAGGGTCATCCTTCAGAGCATAATGTAGTGGTCACTGAGTTCTTGCAGCCTATATGTAATTTTTCTTCATCTCATCCTCCGAGCAAGAAAAAAAGACAACTTGAATTTGACAAAGATGTGCAGCGCAGTGATGAAAGTCTACACCAACCAAAAAGGGTCAAGATTCAATAGGGGACATCTGATAAACAACCTATCAATTTACCCATATGCAAACAAGTGTTCTAGATTGTGCCATAGGGATTACATTTGATGTCATAGGGAATCCTATGTATTGTATTTCTAAACCTACACTCTAGTTTTTCCTGCATTTAATTTTATGTCTTTATGTTTTGATTTGTTAGAGTAGATTTTTTATATTCCAGCAAATGTTTCATATATACATGATGATTTGGATTTTGAATGGATATATATTTGATGGACTTTCGTTTTCTTAGATAGAGGATTATGGATTCTTGTTATAGACATTTTTGGGCACTGCAACCCCAATCATAAATGTCCATAAACCAAGGGCTCTTAAGTCCCTAAAAGTGTTGTTCCAAACTCTAAAAGAACAAGGTCAACTGATTACATCTTCTCCCAGAAGTTCTCCATGAAAAACTACTCAGAACTGGTCAAAACTGGACCATCTCACCTGCTCCATGGTCAAAGTGCACTGCATCCCACCTAAATACACTCGAGAGGTGCGATGCATACTGAAAATCCATTCTATGGGGTGCGATGGGCGAGAGTGGACAAATGGCAGGGTCAATCTGCAAGGTGGAGGATCATGGAATCTTCCAGAAACTTTTCCTGTGACACTTGCCTCTCTGCATTCGCCCAGGGATGAGTAAGATATCATCAATCTCCAAGTGGAATCAAGAACTATCAGAGAGAGGACACTAATCAAATCTCAAAATCTAACTCACCCCCTTGCAAACATCTATATATGGATCCCTCATCCCAGAGATCCAGAGGCTGGAATTTTGTATCTTGTAAGGAAGTGTTGTTGGTTTCTTGGTGTAACATCATAGTGTTGGGTGATCTAAGCTTTTCATGAGGTGAAGAAGGGCTTTCTTGCTGAGAGGATGATGCTGGGTCAGAACAATTGGTTGTAATCCTCTTTGCTATTCTTGATTATTAATAAAGCTATTCAAGTTTTCCTCCACATTCTTGTATGATTGATGATATATGCATTTGTGTGGTCAATATATATCTGGTCCTATATTGTTTATGATGGTAGATCTATGTTCTTGGATAGTGTTATGCTGCTTTGATTCTACATGTGCTCTTTGAAGCTGGGTAGACAAGGAAGCGAGTGGCAAAGATCTATTAGAAGGGAGAGGAATCAAGCAAGGAACCAAGCGCAAGACAGAGGTTGGTCTCCTTCTTTCCCCTCTTATCTACTTCTCATAAAGGAAAACGTAAGTGGTTTTAGCTTGTTTATTTCTAAGGTAGCTAGCAACCTTAGTGGGACTAGCAGCTCTGCATAGACACTAGATTTCCCGATAAAAAAATGGCGACTCCACTGGGGAGCGAATAGATTGTTTGTTTGTTTATATTTGTTTACTTTATAAACTTACAGACAGAGCCTGAAGTCAAGCCAGCTAGCCTTCGAACTGCATTTTCTATGCAAGTGCAAAGTAGATCAATGCTGCTTCAGTCTATCTCTGGGTTTTGTTTATAAACTGAACAATCGATTTACAAGCTCTCTACTTACCCTTGTGGTGGCTCTAGTAACCTCCTTAGATCTACCCCTGTTATTTATTTACTGATTACCACTTGCTCGGCCTAAATCCTTGAACTGAGCTGCAAACTGTGACTCGGAACCCAGTTGAAGTGTCGTCCTTGGACCATCGCATTGTCTCTTCTTTGGAATCTATATGCATCGCACTTCCCGAGTGTAGTAGGTGCGTTGCATCTCACTTTCCCTGTGTTACAGGTGCGCTGATCAGACTAGACCTCTTCTGCTCCTAGATTTTGGTTTCTGTGTTCACTCTTTTCAGCTCTATTCAAGAGTTTTGCTGTCTGTAGTCAGTATAACTCTGTTGAAACCCACTTCCTTGCCATTATTCCACCTCCATTGTGCAAAGAACTGTAAATGTTTTTATGTATTTTGAGCCATTTTCAGTTCTCTTTTACAAAGAAGTAGCGTAATTGAACTGTCGTTTCTTGATTTGAAAGTGTTGCAAGTGTCGTTTTCAGTCATAGAAGAGAATCCGATTGTTCTTGATAGTCGGTTACACTGTTACTCTTGTATTTGATTTGTATTAATAGTTTTAAAGTGTCAAAAGCAAGTTTTCAATTCCAAATCGCAAAGTGTCGTCATTGTCTTCATTTTGTCTTGAAAAGAAACTTGTTAGTAATGTCGCTTTGAAAAATAATTCAGATTTGCGCTTAGCTTTCTTTTTATCATTCACACATTAAGAAGGTTGAAAACAAATACATGCATGTGCATTTGCATTTAGACTATTTGTTGGTTTGATTTATGACAGTGCATATAGTGTGTGCTCTCTGCTCTATGTTGAAAGAATTTCGTCTCTCTTTCCTTAGTAGCTAGGATTTTCATTGCAAGAAGAAGATTAAACGATTGTTTATCATCTTAGATTGCATTTTAGGAATTGTATGTCTACATCACGCGGTAAACCTAAAAGGCATATTTCTTAAGCAAGATCAACTGTAAAATAAATTTAATGAGTCTAAAAACGCTTTGGAACCTAACGCACAACATTTAGAAGTCTAGGCTAGAGACGTATTCCGGCGTCGTAAAGCCTGGTAACTGTTGTTTTCATTGCTGGTTGGGTGATTCCTCCACTTTGAGACGATAAGTGCCAGTATGGACTTGTGCTCCCACGTACCATCGAGTATATATTGGGAGACCACAATAGGCTTTATCCTTTATCCATAGGAAGCCGTGTCTGTCGCCCTATCGATCGCAACGCACTGAACACAGCATTCGGGAAGATTGACTGTCGTACCGTAAAAAGTATTCTCCAGTTTTGCGATTGGTTTTTTAATCCCTCTGTCTAGATTTCCAGAGCAGTCTCTTTTTTTCCTTTTCAGACTCCTTAAATAAAAGGTCCATCTGAGCACTTGTCACTTCAGGCTCATTAAAAATCGAAGGCGACTAGAGTCATCTTTTGTTTTTTCTCGACTCTTAAAAATTGAAAAAACAAGTTGTGTCAGAGCGTCTAAAATTCATTTAATTTGGAAACATATTTCCCCTTGATTTTTAGTTGATTGAGTAATCCACAATCATGGAATAAATTCAATTGAAACCCCACCGTTCGCGGAGGCTCACGAGTCAACCGTCTTTGTCTCCAGAATCAAAACTGTTACGGACAAAGCGAACTCGTTTAACCGGTTCCAAATCCCCTGGTAAAGTTAGAACAAGTGTTCCAACACCATCGGAGACTCTGGTTACTCCAAACATTTCTGGTATCCCTGCCTTTACAGAAGAAGTTCCGCAGCCACCAAAGGATAGTAGAACTGATCCTAGTGTGAAGGTAAACACTTGTATTACTGAACCAGCTCCATCTATAGCTGATTCGGAAGGTGTTATTCCCCAAACATCTGTCACCGCAGATTCTATACCTTCTTCAGCACCAGAAATATTTTACGGACCTGATGGTTTACCTCTTCCACCTGGTCTGATTTCTATAGAAGAGATTGTGGAGGATCCTCCATTTAGTACTCCATCGCAATTTGGAGTTGGGATCACCCTATATCCTTCTTCATCAGAAATTAGTCTACCGTTATCAGAAACTCCTGTAGAATCGCTAGGCAATCTTTTGGATAGACTAGAAATGTCTGAACAACCGTCGACATCTAGGACTGTGTCATCCGACACGACAACGGCAGAACTTCCTGTTGTCACTCCAACAATGTTCGTCGGCATACCATCTGTCCCAACTAGCTCTCAATCGCTAGAAGGGGCCCACTCAGGGGTTATTTCGACAGTATGGTCCGTTCCCGTTTGTTCATCCGGAATAATATCTGGGAACTCTTATGTTGATTCTCAGCAAATTGATCCTTTACGGCTTCAATTTGGGCAGTCCAGTCCTCAAGGACAAACCATTCCTTTGAGTACCGGATTACCGTCGTATGGGGGGAAATATACCGTTTCATTGTCTCCTTCGGGAGGACAACCATACGAGAGTTCGCAACAAAATTCAGGTTATGCTGGAATTACATCTAGCAGTTGGGTGCCAATACTGCCTCAACAACCAAGAGTTGTATACTCGATGCAACAATGTTTACCTATGTCAAATATACCAACTACGCTGGCTATTGTGACGGTGTCGCAAGTACAAGCGTTGCCTATTGTATGCCAACCTCAGGTTTCACAGGTTGTAATGCAACAGCCTCTTGTCCCTGTGAATCAACCACAATCGCCAACTAGTGGAATGACACAGGCCCAAACGGGTACAATTACCCCTCATCTTGGTCAAATAGCCAGTATTGGACAACAACACATGGCTTCACAACCATGGCTGGTGCAATATCAACAACTGCAATTCCAACAAGTTTACCAAGGATCTGAGCAACAAATCTTTGCAAATAATGGGTAGCTGTATATTCAAAACGGTCAAAATCAACCATTCTACAATGGTTATGCCCATCAACCTTATCAAATTTACCAGCATCAGATGCATTATGCTGGTATGCAAAGACCAACTGCCCAGGCAATTCCATCTTATCCTGGGTATGCTTTGCCAAACCTAAATCAAGAGTTACCCTTCGTGGCGACTTTAGAGTTACCGGATCTAAATCAGCTAACGAACGATCCAATTTCTTACGCCCCTTGGTGGCCAGCGATTCCGCATAAACTTCCGTCAAATATTCCTAAATTCAATGGGAATCCGGGTGAACATCCGTCGAATCATGTGATGACATTTCATCTGTGGTGTTCATCAAACACCCTAAACGATGATTCGATTAGGCTTCGCCTTTTTCATAGAACGTTAACTGGTCCGGCAGCAAAATGGTATATCGAATTACCTAGAGCTTCGTTTGATAACTTCAGTACCCTAGCCACAACATTTTTAACCCATTTTCAGTTACCGATAAGGTACGAAACGGGAACAGAACTTCTTACCAATTTCAAACAAACAACGGCCACTCACATATCCGATCATATTCATGAGTGGCGACGTCATCGTAGAATGGTAAAAATGTATGTTCCTGATCAGCTTTTAGCTTAATGGTTTATTAAGTCATTTTTACCTTCCATTACAGAAGATGTGGCAAAGGGGGGAGTCGTCACTGAAGAGAAAGTTATTGCTCGTGCGCAATATTTAGACTTGATTTATACTCAGTCTGGCACGCTCTACGATAAAATCCCTGATGCTCCCAGGCCAGAATTTTCCGTTCCTCCTCCTCCTAAATCAAACAATGACTCTCATGCCAGCGATGGCATGATTGGTATGATAGACACGAAATCAACAAAGGCTACATCTAAAAAGGCCCGTAAGATTTCTAGTCAAAATGCAAAAGAAGAACTTCTCGCCTCGGAAGTAAATGTCGTCTCAACTGACAAAGGCAAAGAAACCAAGCAACCAGGAGGCAAGAAGAAAAACAAAGGGAAGAAGAAGAAACAGGAGGAATCATCACCTGAAAAATCTTCTGCAAACCCTTCTGGAGATAAGAAACCAAATCATCCATGTCTTATATGTGATGAGGATCATTGGACAAGAGAGTGTCCATATAAAGCTGAGCTTAGAAAATTCTTCAAGAATTTGAAAACCTCGGCAGTATTAACTGATCTGTTTCCAAATCTAGGAACAAATCTGGTTGCCAGTGATAATGCTTCCCCGTCCCAAGTGTTGATGTTGTCAGTTTCGAAACAGAAAAATGATGCTTTGATAACGACAAGGAATAAAGATTACGGGAATCCACAGCTGTTGAACAACAAGGATAAAGATCAACCTAGTAGTTCAACAACAAATTCGACAGAAGTTGCACCGCCCATCATTCCAGAGCTGACAATAAAATCGCCAAAGGGAGTAGTACACAAGTCAACATTTAATCTGCATGCCAGAGCAGCACAACGTTATAATATAGTGGAAGATCTGGCCCAATCGCCATCCGCTATGTCGACACTTGAGGTACTGCAAAATTGCCCCTCCCAAAAGCAGGCTTTATTATCAGCAATAGGTGGGATTGACCCAAAGGATTCTAATCTTGTGTCCTTTAATCACAAAGGATATGATCCTCAGTTACCAGCCCAACTAGCTTTCCTCATTCAAGTGAAAGCCCTCAACAAAACTATTCATCGAAAAATTATTGATGAGGGGGCATCTACATGTATTATGTCGATGAGTTGCTGGAAAACTTTAGGATCTCCAACCTTGTCACGATCTTTGACGACATTAAAAGCATTTGATGGACGAACATATACCCCATACGGGATTTTAAGTAACTTGCGAGTTGAACTGGAGGGAAAAACAATAGAAATTGATGTTGAGGTTATCGATGGAAACCTCGATTACAACATCCTACTAGGAAGGCCCTAGATTTATGCTATGGCTGCAGTTGTGTCAACATACTTCAGAAAGATTTCATTTCCCTTTCAAGGAGGAATTACAATCGTTGACCAACAAACATTTCTCCCAAACAATTCACAAGTTACGGGAAGCATTCCAATGATCCATGGAAGCAATCATCCGCTTCAAAATATCGGAGTAGGCTCCTAAAAGACCCTGCCTTAATGGGTACTTTTGCCCTACCGCCTCCGAGTAATCCAGCGGAAGTGGCTACAGTGGAAACCTGCAACATGAAATCTTCTATATCTAATGGATTCGGAAGATTCCTGAACATTTTGATAGCATGGATCATCGCCATTTTAGAAATATTGTAACAATCAATTTTCTTGGCCTGGGGGCCAGACCCAAATCAATGCTCATCGAGTGTTTGGATAGATAGGTCTAAGGAATATGGTACGTCTTCAGATCCTTGGTTGCATGTACATTCTACAGACAAAGGAATCATTCAGTCAATGATGATAAGAGAGGCACCATGGGAAAATCACAACCATCGTTCCCGTCTTCCGGATTACCACGAAGATTATTCCAGCAACCTTAATCATCCTTCAGTTTTTTATTTTCTATCAAATACTGTAAATACGGTGGATACCGAGGATAGTTCTTATCTCGTGTCGACCTCGTTAAAAAATGAAACAAGGAGTCATGAGGATAGTTCTTTTACTGTGCCAACCTCATTAAAAAATGAAACAACTCCCTTTCCAAATCGAGTCTTTGATTATGACCTCATAAAATCCAAGTCGAGACTTTCAAAGATCTCGGAGGTAAACCTTCATTCCAACCACCGTTTTGAATGCAATGAAGCTTGGGGGGCATGCACCTCGATTTGCGTCATTATGCTAGGGGCATGCAAACTTATCACGAGCAGTGTTACCGCAGGGTTAAAGCTCGTTAAAAAATAAACCCGCCTCGAGCAGTTTTAACGCGGAATTCAAGCTCGTTAAAAAATAAACATAAGCAATGAGCAAACGTTCCCCCAGAGTTTAAGCTCATTAAAAAATGAACCAATTTCCGGTAAATAACCATTGTGAATGCATTATCATCAGCCTTTGAAGCCTTGGTCGTGTTCTCATCATCACCTCCACTCTATATTGGCCGATCATTCACCTCCATTTGATTGTTTACCCTTTTTGAGGAACAGCTGCGAAGAGTGATCCTGTTAGCCATCCTTATGACACTGCCGTGATTGGAAAATTCCAAACCTTACCTGGAATTAGCTGCTACCCGAATTTATCACTCGTTCCTCGAAAAACGAGTCTCCTTTAAGCTCTTTTCATCTGACTCGTAAAATATGAAAGGATTGTCGAGCAATTGGCCTCTCCAGCTTGTTAAAGTGACCGGAAGTGCTATCCCTCCTTTAGATTTTAATCTTTTTGGACCTGAGGGATTATTACACAAAAAGATCGAGCGCTTGTTTTGTTCGGCTTGTTAAAATTACCGAAAATTCATCCCTTTTGTATTATTTTAGACTTTTTTAGACTCAAAGGATTATATGACGAAAAAGGATTACTGGAGTTTTCTTTACGTCCTTTTTTAGACTCTCTAAAATTGAAAAGGACCGAGTTATCTTTGTCGTTAAACTCGTTAAAACCGAATAGCGACAAACTTGTCCTTACAGACAAGAACGAGTTTCACTATCGCTAGGCTCGTTGAAACATAGAGATGGGTTTGCCCGAAGGGAAAATTATAGAACAAGCATATGTTATCCTCCTCAAGCTTGACAAAAATAAAGAGGTACTGGTCAGCAATGACTGGGGAAAAATTGGGAAGAAAACTTGAAGAAACTTTATTGGTAGCAAGTCGCTCTTGAACATGACACTTTCACTCCGCATCCGAGTCGGGTTGGGTTGTTCCGTTCACTGGTCATATCACCATGGGTCCATCACACCATCCATATTTGGGGTTAACACTACCAATCCATCATGTCATTGTCGCCGATATGTTCAAGAGAAGTCGCTCAGAGAATTCACTTGTGTCTCACCCACTGCAATACATTTACGCTCCATCCTTTCATGACCGCCACCCTGAACCTTATATCATCAGATCGTTTTCACCTCCATTAAAATCATTTTCTCCGTTCCGTGTCATTGATGTGGGATTCACTAAGTCCCTCCTATGATGAACCGCTTCTTGTCGACATCAGCTCATTATCCAGGAAGTCGATCTAGGAACAACCCTTTTAGTACTTTGAAGCTTGCATGCCTCAATGGCAAGTTTCTCACTTTCGGTGACAGGTTTACATCAATGGCCTTCGACTGAAAGATTTTGCGTGGTGTTCGATGCCAAGTCCCTTTATTCACACCACGTGAATTGTACTGTAGTACCTTGAGGGTCATCATCATTATCAGTGATTCCTCTCGCGCCTGTTAACAGCTTACATCATTGGCTGGTAATCAGGAAATGTCTTTCCATGTTCGACTCCAGAACATCTCTCACATGGATCGACTTGTACTTTGAGTGAAGATCGAACGAGATTGAAGACCCCGGATCTAGTTTCATCCATCCGGGCTGCGATATATATTCAGGAAAATAAAAACATCAAATGTACATCATTACTGCACGGATAATCATCCAATCCAAGGGATGATGGCTCTACCAGAATCATCAGTCTACACTCAGACGATTGTCTGTCTTATGTACATGAAAATGAATTTATAAAGCTAAGCATGGGAATGCCCACCTCAGCTAGATCATGAAAATATTATGAAGATAATGTATTGTATTGTATATTATTACAAGTCACCTTCCAGCTCGAAAAAACTTCAGATCCTCATGATAAAGCATTTCACCCGACATCAACAGATTAACAACCTCATGCTTTAGGGCACAACTGTTATAGACATTTTTGGGCACTGCAACCCCAATCATAAATGTCCATAAACAAAGGGCTCTTAAGTCCCTAAAAGTGTTGTTCCGACCTCTAAAAGAAGAAGGTCAACTGATTACATCTTCTCCCAGAAGTTCTCCATGAAATACTACTCAGAACTGGTCAAAACTATACCATCTCACCTGCTCCATGGTCAAAGTGCGTTGCATCCCACCTAAATACACTCGGGAGGTGCGATGCATACTGAAAAGCCCTTCTACAGGATGCGATGGGCGAGAGTGGACAAATGGCAGGGTCAATCTGCAAGGTGGAGGATCATGGAATCTTCCAGAAACTTCTCCTGTGACACTTGCCTCTCTGCATTCGCCCAGGGATGAGTAAGATATCATCAATCTCCAAGTGGAATCAAGAACTATCAGAGAGAGGACACTAATAAAATCTCAAAAGCTGACTCACCCCCCTTGCAAACATCTATATATGGATCCCTCATCCCAGAGATCCAGAGGCTGGAATTTTGTATCTTGTAAGAAAGTGTTGCTAGTTTCTTGGTGTAACATCATAGTGTTGGGTGATCTAAGCTTTTCATGAGGTGAAGAAGGGCTTTCTTGCTGAGAGGATGATGCTGGGTCAGAAAATTTGGTTGTAATCCTCTTTGCTACTCTTGATTATTAATAAAGCTATTCAAGTTTTCCTCCACATTCTTATATGATTGATGATATATGCATTTGTGTGTTCAATATATATCTGGTCCTATTTGTTTATGATGGTAGATCTATGTTCTTGGATAGTGTTATGTTGCTTTGATTCTACAGGTGCTCTTTGAAGCTGGGTAGACGAGGAAGCTAGTGGCAAAGATCTATCAGAAGGGAGAGGAATCAAGCAAGGAACCAAGCACAAGACAGAGGTTGGTCTCCTTCTTTCCCCTCTTATCTACTTCTCATAAAGGAAAACGAAAGTGGTTTTAGTTTGTTTGTCTCTAAGGTAGCTACCAGCCTTAGTGGGACTAGCAGCTCTGCATAGACACTAGATTTCCCGATAACAATTCTCACATTCCTTCAACGAAGTAACGTGTCCCCAAGTAGAGCCAGATGTTGACCACACTTTGTCAATAGGTCCAAGGAAGAAGAATACAAAGATATGAGGAAAATTTTCAAAGTCCAAAGTCATTAGCCAACACCATTTGTATAATTGTAAACCTAATTGTTGCAAGTTATATTGTAAATGATGTTAGTATGACCATTTAAATATGTAACAACACCTAGGTAAACCTCTTATTTTGGCAATGGATTTCATCCTAGGAAGTTTTTTAACCTCATCGAATTATGTGTATTTCTAAACATGGATAATCGGTAGAGTTTTTCTTCCATCTTAAACCCCAAATCTAGGGTGGAATCTCTTTAAAAGGTCTTGTTACACTAAAAAATGTCACCATGACTATTTACAGTTAGTATGGCTCAATCAACAGTCATGCTACCCTCTTAGGCAAGTCTTATGCCTCTGCTCTCCATGTCAAACTCCAAAAAAGAGAGAAAGTCTTGGATAAATGTATTTATCTCTGGGGACGCAGGTTCTCTCAACCTTACCTGCGGGGACGCTCCCAACGTTCACAAAAGCTGCGTCCAAAGACGCTCTGTATGTAAAGGGACAGGTGCGTCCCCCTGTAAAGGTTAGAATGCGCAAGTTTCATCTTTAAAAAGTTACTTGTGGTCATTTCTAGAGCATTCTAGAAGGTTGTTCGACGTGTATTGGGCGCCTCCAGATGGTTCATGCACTCCTATCAAAGAGGAACTTATCCCATCAATAAGGGAGCTATCCCACCCAAAGAGGGGATTATCCCATTGATGGTGGACCTGATTAACCTCCTCTTGAGCACTATAAATACAGGCATTGGGCCAGAAGGAGGGGAGGTTGAAGCTATACATTTTCTAAGGGTAAATGTTGCAGGAATTAGGACTCCCATTTAGAAGCTTGTGAGGAGAGATTGCCATCTTTGCTTGTTCTATTTGGAAGTGGGTGTGCTTTGTCAAAGTAAAGGAGAACTCTTGACGGACCCTGGGAAGGACTTGCACAACACCAAGGCTCAGGTTGTATTTGTTCTTTTTGTTACCTATTAATGCAAATGAGTCCATTCTTCTCAATAACTTGTTGTTTATGAGTTATTTCATGTACTCCTTGGTCCACATGTTGAATATGCTTTGTTTTATGTTATAATCAGGTGCTATTTAATTGTTTGACTGTTGGTGATTACAGGTTTTGGAGAAAAGGAGGAGCTCATCCAGATCAACAAAGCTTGGACTTCTACAACAGCGTTTGGACAAAGGTAAGAACAAAACACTTGATATCTCATATCATAATGCATGTTTAGAGAAGGATAGATCTTATTTGTCTTGTTTGTCACTAGAGAGTCTTAGGCTCCTAGGGAGGTTGGTTGTGTCCGCACAATCGACTCTTTCCACCTGACAAATTGGCGACTCCACTGGGGAATCCATTAATGTGAAAAGTCTTTTCCTTTGTATGAACTTTGCTCTCAGAAAATTAGTTTATTTTTCTGGTTTTTGGCTCTGTGACTTTGTCTTTGGGTGGGTTAGCTTAGAGTTAGAATCCTTTTAGTTTTTCTTGAGTTTTTCAGTAGGACGCACCCTCTGAGTGCTGCACAGTGCGTCCCTGGACGCACTATTGCTGTGTGCACAGAGCGGGCCCGCACCTGTTCTAACGGGTCGCCTACGTCCCCCTGCTAAAAGTTGAGAAAACTCCATTTTTTGCTTTTTTACTCTTAGATTTTATTTTTTCTTAGTTTTTACTGCCCAGATTCATTAGTCCGTTGTCAAAGATCTTCACCTGAACTTGTTTCTATAGCATTGAGTGTTTTAGTGGATTTCATAGAAGTTTAAGCCCTAGGGTTTGATTTTTGAGTAGGTCTTGTAGTGACTTTGGCGGTAGAAGTTGTCAAGCCTTAGATCTCTCTGGTTTTGTCAACATTCTTAGAAGTCAGACCTGTCATAAAGTCTACCTGTGTGAGCAACTTACCATTGAGTTGTCTCGTTGGCGAATTTCGAAGTGCTTGTTGATTAAGTCTTGAATTCCATTTTACAAAAAGAACAAAAAGATTTGAGTTTTGTTTTGGCTAGTCTTTTGATTCTGCATTAGCTGGTCCTTGATTTGATTTTGGTCAAGTAAAACATCCTAGAATCATCTTTGTGAGATTTTGCCTTGTTAGGTTTGTTTAGAGTAATTTCTCTTTTGATTTGCTTGTGAGTCAAGTTTTCATAGTTTTTATAGCTTTTAAGATTGTTTTGTGTTACAATAGATTTATATGCTTTATTAAAAAGAGAAAATACAAAAATATCTCCTTTGAAAAGTTTTGTTTCAAGTAGCTTTGAAAAGATTTGAAAGAAAAAGAGTTTTTCGTGCACGTAAAGAGTGGTCATGTTTGTATGCTTGAAAAGAAAAGAGAATTGTTTCTTTGATTGTCTTTATTAAGAAAGTTGTTTTCTTTAAAATTTGCATTCTCTCAACTCTCTTAGTTAAGAATTTCATTGAAAAAGCAAAGTAGAGAAAATCATCTTAGGTGCATCTTTGTAGTGGTTGGAGTCGAGTCTACACACCATTGGTTTCACTTCCACTACCTTGTGACTTTAAAGAACAACCATAAAAGTAACGCTTAAAGTAAAATCGAAATAGTAACTTTTATTTACTAGGGCTCTGAAGCACCAATTTAGATCAGGCTAGTGTCTTGGAGTAGGTGAGTAATTAACTCTCCAAGACAACAAAACCAAACAAGTAGCTTATCTTGTGATAGATTAAATCCAATTGTCTCATTTGTACTCTGGGAAAGCTCCTCTTAAAGGAGAAGCACGAGCTCGTGTCCGAACCAGTGAGGGGATCATTCCCCCCTCGTTGGGAACGACGCCAGACACGCACGTATTACAAACGGTAAACCTCGGATTAACCATTGTCGAGGAGCCAGGGGTCACTTGTCGGTAAACCTTGGATTATTGTCAAGGAGCCGGCAAGGGGATTGAGCTTGCTACTCTGCCCTTGCGTGCTGTCGGAGTTTAGACTGTTCCCCCAGGTGCATTTGTTGCGGTTGGTAACCTTAGTGGCCATTATCTTTAGGATTCTACCGAGGTGACGGTGGAGGGAAGGTCCCACTGTACCTGGAGCAGACGTCGGTTATACTCACTTGGATTTTCTGGGGGGTTCACTTCACTCGAGACGGTTAAAGTGGAGGAACTTGGTCCAGTCTATTCATTAAGCAGGTTGCCGGGGTAACTGTTCCACCCGCCATTTCTGTACTGAATCCAGCGAGGTTGGGCTTCATCACCAACTAGCGCTTTTGGTCCGGAAGACTACTGTTTGTGTTTGGTTTGACGCCCTAGATTCTTTAGGCGTGTGATTCAAATTTGTTTGGTTCTTTAGAGACTTTAGGTGGTTTGATTTGAAATTTTATTTTGTTTTCGTGTGTAGTAGTTAAAAGTTTTTAGCTGTGGCGGAATTACCGAGACAGTCCCGTAGACTTCGGGGCCAGTCTCCTGAAGTTGTTTCTGTGGCCGAATTGTTGAGAAGATCCTGTAGACTTAGGGGTGAACCTCCTCAAGACGAGTCCAGTCATCTAGAAGGGTTAAAGGTCCTTGTAACTCCTCCTAGTGACAGTAGAGTAGGTTCACCTGAAGAAGGAGAATCTTCCTTGGTAGTCCATCCAGATTACCAAAGTTTAGAGACAGGTTATAATCCCGAAGCTGTTTCAGTTTCTGAACTTGTTGGTAGTTTTTCATCTGCTAGTGATACAGGCGAAGAACCTGAAATATCTGAACCTGTTACTCCGACTTCTAGTGTTCCAGATTCACCGAGAATAGAAAGAATTATCACCGAAAATCTTCCTACTGGTTTGATTGCTATAGAAGAACTTGCTCCAGAGGAGGATATAGGTGTCTCTAACCTTGAAGGTCAACTTACTATTGATCTAAGGGAGCGTGAATCCATCTTTTACAGTCCTCCTAGAAGTACTTCTTGGTACCTTGCGTTAACCAATTTTTTAGACAACTCAGGGGTAGGTTTTTCTACACCTCGTACTCCTTTTCCACCAGGAGGTATTTATACTCCTGTAAATATGTCTGGTCAGTCGTCCGTGTTTACACAAAGTCCTGAATCTTTTTTACATGGCGGTCCTTCTGTTCCCACTGGGTATCAATCACTTTCTGGTACCTTTGCGGGGGCATCTCCTCAACCCGTTGATCATGGGTTATTTGCTGGAAACAGTGGTAATATACCATTGGGTGTAGGAGACATTTACATGATGTCAGGTTCAGTTCCCGTTTCCCAACCTCAAGGTGGCCAATTACCGCCTGGGGGGCAACCGCAGTTAACGCCTGGGGGGCAACCTCAAGGTACACAAATCGTGTCTGGGGGGCAACCTCAAAGTCAGTATGTACCTATGGTGCAATACGTGCCTCAAGGTCAACCCCAGCCTCAATATGTACCCCAGGGTCAACCTCAGTATCAATATCAACCTCAAGGATGGCAACCTCAAGGGTATCAACCCCAAGGTTATCAACCTCAAGGGTACCAACCTCAAGGTCAAGGTCAACCCCAGTATCAGTATTTACCTCAAGGTTATCAACCTCAAGGTCAATACTCGAGTCAAGGTTATCAACCGCCTCAAGGTCAGTCATATGTTCCAAGTATGGGAACTGCACCTTACAATTATCAATCCTACCCTCAATCCGGTTATGGATCTCAGTATCCTCAACCTGTTACGGGTCAATACCCTGGAATGTTAGTGTGGGATCCATCACAGGGTCAACAGGTGTTGCAGCCAAGTATACAGATGGTTCCTCAAGCTGGACAACCCGTAGTTTCTGGTCCAACCCAGCAACCGCAACCTGTCCAGTCAAATGTTCAAACTTCTGTAACTTCGGTAGTTACTCAGCCGCCAATTGCACCTAGTACTCCATCTCAAACGGCTGCTGCAACTACCGCTACATCTACCATACTTACTTCTGGAGTATCGACGGCTCCAGTTTCTACTGTCCCTGTTACCACACCTCAGACATCTTTACCGTTGTCTGGATCTACGATTCAAACCACGGTCCAGATGCCTGTAGGTCAGCCTGGTATAAGTACGGTTGTCACTACTCAACCTCAATTTGTTCAACCTCCGTACCAGGGACAGTACCAACATGGGCAAGCTGTCCAACAACCGGTTTACCAGTATCAACCGTATCCTGGGTACACTTATCAACAACCTCAACAACCCCAGTACGGTCCGGTTAATCCTGGTTTTCCAGGAGGATATAATATCCCAAATGCGACTCCTGTTCCTAGTTATCCTGGATATCCTCCTCCTGGGGCTGGTATTGTGACCCAGAGTTTTAGAGATCCTAACCGGCAGTTACCGTTTATCGCAACTTTGGATTTACCAGACTTGACGCGCCTAACGAACGATCCAATTCAATATCTTCAGTTCTGGCCGCCAATGCCAAATAAGTTGCCCAGTGATATACCCAAGTTCGAAGGTAAGTCTGGAGAGGATCCGTCCAATCACGTGATGACTTACCACCTCTGGTGTGCTTCAAATTCTATCTCGGATGATTCGATCCGCTTACGTCTTTTCCAGCGTACACTCATTGGTCTCGCGGCCAAGTGGTACATTGAGTTACCACGGGCCTCTTTTTACAATTTTAGCCAGTTAGCTACCTCGTTCTTAACTCACTTTCAGTTGCCGGTCAGATACGATAACGGCACGGAGTTATTAACTTCACTAAAACAATCGACGTCCACGTATATTTCTGATCACATTCATGAGTGGAGACGTCGAAGAAGACTAGTGAAAGTTTTTATCCCGGACCAAATCTTAGCTGAATGGTTTGTCAAATCATTATTACCGAAGATTACTGAAGATGTAGCTAAGGCCGGAGTAGTTACTGAGGAGCAAGTCATTGCTCAGGCACAATACCTTGACTTAGTTTACACTCAGTCGGGTACGTTACACGAGAAGATTCCGGATCTTCCAAAGTCGAATCAAATCGCTGCTGCTCCTTCGGGATCTCATGCCGCTGATGGTATGATTGGTATCGTGAATACAAAGAGCAAGAAGAAGTCTTCCAAGGCTTCAACTACTCCAATTATCACTTTGCCTGATTCTCCGACAGGAGAGTCTTCTCCTGAACTTACCGCCGATATTCACGCTGTAGAGTCATCTACGGCCAAATCAAAAAACGGTGGAAAGAAGAAAGGAAAGAAGAAGGCTAAAGCAGACAAGGCTCCGAAGGAGAAAACTGAAAAGTCGGAAACCAATGACGAAAAGCGCAAACCTCGATATCCTTGTCTTATTTGTGAAGAGGATCATTTTACGAGAGATTGCCCTCATCGGGCCGAGGTTGTGAAAATAGTCAAAGGTTCTCCCACTCCTGCTGTGTTAAAAAATCCATTTCCGGAGCAGGAGAATAAGATGATAGGTTCTTCTTCGAATGCCAGTGAAGAACCCATTTTGATGATGTCTCATGTGAGGATTGCGACTCGATCGCAAGATTATGGTAGTAAGGCTCCTGTTGATGGTAAGGAAGCAGAATCTTCTCATTCTAACCCATCAACCTCAGCTCCTGGTTCCGATCCACTACAGATCGAAAAACCTAACCCAGACTTAGTAATTAAACCGCCCGCCAAGGGTGTACTTCGAAGGTCTGCTTTCAATCCACATGCGAGAGCAGCCCAGAATTACAACATTGTTGAGGACTTAGCTGTTTCACCCTCAGCAATGTCGGCGTTAGAAGTGCTGCAATCATGCCCAGCACAACGAAAATTACTTTTGTCGGCTATCGGAGCTGTTGATGTTCAGGACCCGAACCTGATAATCTTTGATCTAGAAAATAGTACACCGCGTCTCCCCCATCAAATGGCTTTCCAAATTCCAGTGATAGTCAAAAACAGGCCTATTCATCGGACTGTGATTGATGAGGGAGCTTCTACGTGTATTATGTCGATTCAATGTTGGAGATCCCTTGGTTCTCCTTCGTTGAACCAATCCCCCACCATCCTTAAGGCCTTTGATGGCCGTGGGTTCCGTCCGTTTGGTATTCTACAAGAATTGCCTATAGGGGTAGAAGGTAAAACCGTTAGTCTGGATGTGGAAGTGGTTGATGCCCCTCTAGACTACAACCTTCTTTTGGGTCGAAGTTGGTCATATGCTATGACAGCGGTCGTTTCATCGGTCTTCAGAGTAATTAAGTTTCCACATAACGGTAAGATCGTGACTATTGATCAGCTGACATACTTTTCATCCGACCCAGCCTCTTCAGAGAGTATCCAGCATGTCGGTAAGACGACAATCCCTTATAGGGACGTTGGTGTAGGTTTAGTTAAAGATTCCGGTTTACTGGGAACTTTTCCTCTCCCTCCACTCAGCGTAGATCCTTCGTTTGCAACAATTCATATGATTACATCAGAAAACATTATTTATGATGATCCTTGGTTCGTCCCATCTGACTCTGAGATAGACTCATTCGGTAATGCTATGCCCTTGAGTCCATATGAAATTGCTTATGAAGCTCTCATGTCTTTTACCGACTTTCATTCAACCGAGGTCGACCAAATGAATGTGGTCAGTGAAGAGTCACTTTTCACCTCACCCTTAGAACGGATAGCGTTTCCCGAAGTCGTGTCATCTGACGAACAACTTCGCGAAATCCTAAGTGTAGACGATCTACCATGGGAGGATCTCCATCACAGATCTTCGTTTTTACCTAAGGATGATGCATTTGAAAATGATTTTTCATCTATCTTTACCGCTGAATATGTCAAAGACGCTCAGGATCCAACGAAACATTCTGATTCAGAGTTGAATTTAGGGAATATTTCTCGTACTATTCCCATTGATATTTCAGTGAAGCCCGGAATTGAGGAGAACATTCATATAGGTGCCGCTTGTACAGAAGAAGAAATCCAAACTTACAAGGCCCTATTCCAAGAATTCCGCGATGTGTTTGCCTGGTCTTACGAGGAAATGCCGGGAATCGATCCTGCCATTGTTGTTCATGAAATAAAGACCTACCCGGATGCTAAACCCATCCGGCAACGGTTGCGTCAGATTCACCCTCGAAAAGCGGCTGCGATTAAAGCAGAAGTCGAAAAGCTGTTGAAAGCAGGTTTCATTTATCCGATCCCGTTAACGGATTGGGTATCGAATATTGTTCCGGTCAACAAGAAACAAGGAACAATAAGAATCTGTATCGACTATAGGGATATAAATCGAGCTTGTCCAAAAGACAACTATCCTACGCCTTATATCGATCAAATTATTGATGATTGTGCCGGAAGTGAAATGTTTTCCTTTATGGATGGTTTTTCGGGCTATAATCAAATCAATATTCTACCTGCCGACCAACCAAAAACGGCATTCATTTGTCCATGGGGGACATTTGCTTATTGCAAATTACCTTTTGGGCTTAAGAATGCCGGGGCCACTTTTCAACGGGCGATGTCTTATGCATTTCATGACATCAAGCACATTGTGCAACCGTATCTCGATGATTTGCCTGCTCATTCTTTACATCGAGCTGATCACCTTGTCCACCTACGAGCAATCTTTATGAGGTGTAGGCATTATCGAATTCGGTTGAATCCCCACAAGTGTGTTTTCTGTATAGAAACAGGTCGATTGCTGGGATTTGTTGTTTCAAAAGCCGGCATTCGCGTCGATCCCTCGAAAGTCGAGGCTATCATCAAATTGCCTCCTCCTTCGAGTTTGCGCCAACTCCAAAGTTTGCAAGGGAAAGCAAACTTTTTACGCCGATTCATCCCAAACTACGCCGAGGTCACTAAAGGTTTTACACGGTTGTTGAAACAGAACGCACAATTCTTTTGGGACGAGATTGCCCAACAATCTTTTGATGCACTTAAACACGCGTTGACCCATGCACCGTTGTTGCATCCTCCCAACTACAACCAGGACTACTTCTTATACCTCGCAGCTTCGCATTCCACCATTGGAATGGTGTTAGTTCAAGAAGATGAATTCGGAGCGGAACATGTGATATATTATCTTAGTAGGACCTTAAATCCCACTGAGTTAAAATATTCGCATGTGGAGAAATTGGCCCTGGCAGCCGTTCAAGCTGTCCAGCGTTTCCGTCACTACATTCTTCTCCGTAAAACTACAGTTATTTCGGATTGCAACCCTATGATTTATATTTTGACAAAACAACTGCTAGGGGGCAAGTACTCTAAATGGATTGTTATCCTGCAAGAGTTCGACTTGGAGTTCGAGAAGTCCAAGTCTAAGAAATCCTTAGTTTTTGCGGAATTGATGTGTGATTTCCCGAGTGCTGACACAGAGACTGTGGCAGAGGAGTCCATTGCGGACGAATCTTTGTTTCTTATCAGTACTGTAGATCCGTGGTACGGGGATATAATCATCTATCTCCAAACCCAAACCTTTCGGCCTGAAGCTTCCAAGGCAGAACGTCGAAAAATTCGGTTTCAATCCCAGCAATACAAAATTATTGGAGATACACTTTATCGCCGGGGGGCAGACTTAGTTTTTCGACGTTGTTTAACTCACGAAGAGGCTGAGAAGGTTTTGAATGATTGTCACTCTGGAGCATGTGGCGGTCATATGTCTGGGTATGCCACAGCTCAGAAGGTGTTGCGCGCTGGCTATTTCTGGCCGTCTATGTTTAAAGATTGTATCATTGCAGTCAGGAAGTGCCACAACTGTCAAGTGTTTGATCGCAAGATGCGCGCTCCACCTGCTCCTCTCCACCCTATAATTGTCGTTGGTCCATTCGCCAAATGGGGTATCGACTTTATTACTTGTAACCCTCACTCGGCCGGGGGGCATGCGTATATCATCCTCGCGGTTGATTATTTTACTAAATGGGCCGAGGCGATGCCTACATTCGACGCAAGCGGCAAAACAGCTGCAGTTTTCGTATTCAATCATATCATAACTAGGTTTGGTGTCCCACAAGCAATCATTACTGACCATGGGAGCCATTTTCGAAACATCATGATGACTGAGCTTACAAGCCAGCTTGGTTTGCGCCACGATAGCTCTACTCCTTATTATCCGCAAGCCAACGGTTTGGTTGAGTCTATCAACAAAGTTCTGGTTATCATGATCCGACGAACCATTGGTGTTCATCGGTCGAATTGGCACAACATGTTATTTTCAGCGCTATGGGCATACCGAACCTCAGTGAAAAATTCAACAGGGTTCACTCCTTTCCAGCTAGTTTATGGCTTGGAAGCTGTGTTACCCATTGAATGCGAAATCCCATCACTTCAAATGGCTGTCGAATTACTTCCAGCTACTTCCGAAGAGGAGAAACGTTTATTGTACTTAGCTAAATTAGATGAGACTCGACGTGACGCTACATTGGCAATCGAGACTCACGCGAAACGAATGAAAGCTCAGTATGATAGAAATGTAACCCCTCGAAGTTTTTCGGAGGGAGACCTAGTGCTATTATATGATCAAGCTAACGATAAGCTAGGTGCTGGAAAATTCGTTCCTATGTGGCATGGACCCTACATTGTAAAGCGAAAGCTAGCAAAAGGGGCTTATGAGCTGGTTGATTTTGATGGGGACTCTTTGGGTAAACCCAGAAATGGACTTTACCTAAAGAGGTATTATGCTTAAATGGTGGGTATGGAGAAATTTTTAGATAGGTTAGATTTTCTTTCTAGCTAGCGTGTTTGTTAGTTTAGTCAGTGTGCTTAGCTTAGAGAGTGTGTTTTTCGTCGTTATTCTGGCTTATCTTGGTTTTACTCTTGATATTGCAGATGTCGACGCCTCTCCAAACATACATTGGATTTGCTGATGGTGCTTGTCGTAGTACACGGAATATCTCTTCCGCAGCTTGGGTTATCTATTCGCCCTCTGACGAGTTAGTTTCTATGCATGGGGTAAGCCTCGGTCAAACAACGAACAACATTGCAGAATACAGTGCAGTGGTTGAATTATTATCCGAATCTATTGGAATTCGACGTTTGATAGTGAGGTTAGATTCTGAACTTGTTGTATTACAGCTTAATAGAGTTTATGCCATTAGAAATCCTGTGTTATTAAGGTTGTTTTTGAGAGTGCGTCTCTTGGAACGTGAATTTGATTACATTGAATATCAGCATATTCCAAGGTCTTTAAATACATTAGCAGATGCAATTGCTTCTCGAATGTTGGACAGACATTTACGATAATCATGCAAGTAAATTTAAAAACATTTCATCACATATGTTAAACAAGATAAGCCGGTAATAGTGATATATATATAGATAGGAGTGTGTCAAAAAATATACATCGTCTTCGATCATAGGTTGAAAAACACCTTATGATCGGCAAAAATGATAAGTACAAAAAGCAAAAATGTCACATGTGTCTACAAAAGTGACTAGTCAATCACTGGTGGTGCTCCCTATACGACACCACTGCACGGGCTACCTTACGCAAAAATCTCCTAAACGGTCCAGGGACTGCGACTACAAAGCGCTGAAGCCTGATAGGAATGTCATCCATAGTAGTCTCAGGCATATCTGCCGTCAGACGCTCTAGATCATGCTCCAACTCAGCTAGTACTTCTGCAGCCGCGTCCTGTGGGGCCGGTACCGGTGCAACTGGATGTCTCCTCTCAAAAGGCCGGAGGTTGGCTGGGCGCTGTGGACCAACATCTGCATTTTGAAAATTTTTACTGTCAGTTTTGAGACGATATATATAAAAACAAAAAAAATACATAATTTGAAAACTTGTGAAAAATAAAGTACCTCTGTCATCCCATTGTTCTCCCTGTGGAAGAACCATGTCCGGATCATGTCGAAAATCTACTCCGGCGTACGGAAAGTCCTGGATCGAGAAAACCTGGTCCTCCAACCAGTGAAATTAACTATCAGAAAATCGAACAACTGCCGCGCCCTCGTCAGGATGCCGGGCCATCACCGCAACCCATCGTACCAGCTTTGGCTCCCGAGGACCCAAGATATCAACAGTGAGTTGCTGAGGGATCAGCATCGGAACTCTCTCTAAGGCAAAGCTCACGACTAAAGGCCCATATCCAAAAGTTTTCAGTCGTCCGTTCTTTGCCTTAGTCAGTTGGCTCTTCACATTAGCCGACACAGCATCACACCAGTTGAAAATGGTGCCTTGGTAACAGTCAATTGCCATCCGCATTTGGGACCCAGAAGCAATGTGTAAAGCGGCTGCGCCGCAAATTCTGGTAACCGTGAACGCTATAACTTTGAGTTCACGCAGAGAGATGTGTTTGATCTCCACGCCTTTCGAATGGTGTGCACCAGGTGTGCACCAATCTTCCCGGAGACTAACAAGGGATTGGCCACCCGGCCTAGTCCCGGCTAGATTGAGTTGCTCGCCTCTGTTTGGCAAGCCAGTGAGAAAGTATACATCCGAGGGCTCTATCTCGAGCTGGTGCCCTCCTATGTAAAAGCATTTCTCTTGAACGTTCCATCTCTCAACCAGCCATTCTAAGAATCTTACCTGAGCCCTCATGCCCGGTATGGCCCAGTATTTGTATAACCCGCATGCTTTTAGGGCATCCAGGGAAGGTTGGTGTTCTATTGCAGCTTCATCAACCTCTTTGTGCTCTCTTTCTCTCCAATCCAACATGGTGAATGCCCTGCACACCAAGAAATAATGATTAGAATTAATTTGGGGAAATTTGAATGGTTATTTGTGAGGATTGGGGTTTCAAATTCCGCGTTTCACGGAGGACGCACCCCGCGTTTGGAACACAGGGCGTCGGGACGCAGCTGGGCTGAAGGTGGGCTGCGTCCCCCGACCATTTTCCTGTATAGGAAAAAGTCGGGGGACGCAGGTCACCCGAAGGGCACCTGCGTCCACCGAGGAGCGCATTTTGAAACCTAAACCCTCCCAAAAAACAAAACTAAAACCTAAAAAACAATTTTAATCGGATAGAAATGAAGAGTAGGATGTTGTAAAATACCTGGAAGAGACGGCGTTCGATTCTGACGGTCGGATTTTCCGCAGCGACCACGGGAAGTTTCTTGCCAAAAGCCCTTTGTTCAACCTCAACAGTAAAATGGTAAAAATGACATGGTAAAAAGTCTTTTTATAGGTTTTTTGGATGAATTTGTTCATTTTTCACCATGAAAAGATGTTTTTCGATGTATTTTTGCCTATCTTAAACAGGTATGAGTAATGTGTTGCTTTTGTGCAGGACAAAGGGATTTAGAGGGAAAATTGTCATTTTTCACAAACCAAAATATCAGAGTCATCTTTTAAGCCCTTTTCTGACTCCTAAAATATGAAAAGATTGCCGAGCGTTTCTTTTACACTCGTTAAAACGGAATTAAAAGACGGTCCCCTTATAGCTCTTTTCTGACCGTAAAATCAGGAAAAGATTGCCGGGTTTTTGTCGTTTCAAACTCGATACGGAAATAAAACGACGTGTCCTTGATCGCTTTTTACTTTTCAGGTCAGTGGCACTAATTATGAAAGTACTCCTTGGTCGCAAGATCAAGCGGTTCCCCCAGGTATTATTTTATACTTTTTCAGGCTTGAGGGACACAAATCTACGAAAAAGTTCAACTTGGAGTCTTCTTAAGTTTTTCAGACTCTCTAAAATTGAAAAACACCGAGTTTCTCCTATACTGGGCTTGTTAAACATTTCACAGTAAAGGACCTGTTCAATTACAAACAGGAACGAACCACTCCTTCCTAGGGTTCGAATCAAAACTAGGTTGGACTCATCCGAAGGATGAGCTTATAATCAAGCATATGTTATCCTCCTCAAGCTTGTTAAAAATAAAGAGGTACTTGCCAGAAATGGTGGGGGAAAAGAGAGAAGAATGAACCTGTTTGTTACCTTTTGTCTCAAAAGAAACTTTATTACCACTCTTGAACACGACACTTTTCATTCACCTGGGTTGGGAAATCTTTTACCTCACAGTTGATCAAACCACTTTGAAAGTCTTTAACCGGGTTCCGAGGATTAACTTTGAGTTATTCGTCACCAAGCCATCTGTCGTGTCATTATGTGTTCAAGAGGTCTGCAAGCAAAACTTTCATCTGCAAAATACTTGTCATCCATTTGACCATCCCTGAGTCAGTCCTTATAGCAACATTTCTTCAACTTGAACAATGATTTCGTGTTGCGGGCTTGCCTGCAACGGGTCACTTTCTATCGACATCAGCACATTATCTAGAGAGATGACTTAGAAATCGTCAGTACCTTGAAGTCTGCATGCATCAATGGCAGGTTTCTCGCCTTTGACGTCAGTTTACATCATTGACTTTCGATCGAAGGATTCCGTGAAATGTTCGACATCAACTCATTCATTCACATCTCATGGATTGTACTGGGTACTTTGAGAACCATTGACATTACTGGTGGTCTCTCTCACGCTTGTTAACAGTTTACATCATCGACTGGTAATCAAGTGGTTTCTACCATGTTCGACATCAACTCATTTATTCGCATGGCTAGAATCGTACCAATTCGAGAAGTAGAAATGAAGACCCTGGATCTAGTTTCCACCATCCAGGCTGCGAGGAGTTTTGTATTCATTATCTAAGTAGACTAATCATAAACAGATGGCTGCGTCCATACTGTGTCTACAAAAGTCTATGATTGTGATGTACTGCAAGATCATTCCTGTATCAGAGTAGTTAGTCTGTTAGTTAAAGTTTTGATCTGAGTATGGGAATGCCTACCTCAGTGATGATATAATCTTATACATGTATTTTGTGTTGAAAATTGCAGGTTCTGACCAGGCTCTCCACGGGATAATCCTTGAAATGATAAAGCGCTTCACCCTTCCTAGATATTACAAACCCTAATCTATTCCAGGCTTCGCACTTTAGGGGGCAATCTATTACACTAAAAAATGTCACCATGACTAGTTACAGTTAGTATGGCTCAATCAACAGTCATGCTACCCTCTTAGGCAAGTCTTATGCCTCTGCTCTCCATGTCAAACTCCAAAAAAGAGAGAAAGTCTTGTATAAATGTATTTATCTCTGGGGACGCAGGTTCTCTCAACCTTACCTGCGGGGACGCTCCCAACGTTCACAAAAGCTGCGTCCAAAGACGCTCTGTATGTAAAGGGACAGGTGCGTCCCCCTGTAAAGGTTAGAATGCGCAAGTTTCATCTTTAAAAAGTTACTTGTGGTCATTTCTAGAGCATTCTAGAAGGTTGTTCGACGTGTATTGGGCGCCTCCAGATGGTTCATGCACTCCTATCAAAGAGGAACTTATCCCATCAATAAGGGAGATATCCCACCCAAAGAGGGGATTATCCCATTGATGGTGGACCTGATTAACCTCCTCTTGAGCACTATAAATACAGGCATTGGGCCAGAAGGAGGGGAGGTTGAAGCTATACATTTTCTAAGGGTAAATGTTGCAGGAATTAGGACTCCCATTTAGAAGCTTGTGAGGAGAGATTGCCATCTTTGCTTGTTCTATTTGGAAGTGGGTGTGCTTTGTCAAAGTAAAGGAGAACTCTTGACGGACCCTGGGAAGGACTTGCACAACACCAAGGCTCAGGTTGTATTTGTTCTTTTTGTTACCTATTAATGCAAATGAGTCCATTCTTCTCAATAACTTGTTGTTTATGAGTTATTTCATGTACTCCTTGGTCTACATGTTGAATATGCTTTCTTTTATGTTATAATCAGGTGCTATTTAATTGTTTGACTGTTGGTGATTACAGGTTTTGGAGAAAAGGAGGAGCTCATCCAGATCAACAAAGCTTGGACTTCTACAACAGCGTTTGGACAAAGGTAAGAACAAAACACTTGATATCTCATATCATAATGCATGTTTAGAGAAGGATAGATCTTATTTGTCTTGTTTGTCACTAGAGAGTCTTAGGCTCCTAGGGAGGTTGGTTGTGTCCGCACAATCGACTCTTTCCGCCTGACATGTCTTAGGTGAGTCCTAGTATTATATCGATTCTTGAAAAAGTGTGTGTTTGGGAATAATTTAAGCACATTTGGCTAAATTGTTTTATTGCAAACACACTTGGTCTATACTAAATCATATTGTGTCACAAAATTGGGTAATGTCACAAGGGTTTATGTGTAAAAGTGTATTTCCCCTTTGAGGGTTGAATTAATCGAAATATCTTGATGTAAAAAATATTTTAGTGCATGATCCCTCATATTTAGACACCATGGTTAAATTATTTGAAGGTGGAAAAAATTAATAATCTCCTCTAGAGTCAATTAATTAATTTTTCTGGCTAAATTAAATTGAAATCTTAAGCCAAAATATTAATTAATTTTGATTCAAAAAATAATTATAGAGAAATTAATTTCTCTCTGGGTGGAAAATAATAAAAAATTCGTGGGTCAAAGGAAAATCAATTTCTAGAGGCCCCCACCAAGGGAAAAATGAATATCTTAAGAAAAAATGAGCCCTTGGAACTTGGTGGTTAAGTCAAAGTCAATTTTTTGAAGAAAATAATCCAAAATATTAATTTTTAGATTAAGTAAAAGTGGGTTCTAAGAAAAATTTAAATTTTTCCTCAAAATTAAAAATTTGACGGTAGAGATTAAAAGATGATCAAATTATTTTCAACAGTCAAGATTATTTTGATGGGGATGAAGCCAACTAGCCATTATTTTCCACTTGGAGGGGTTTCTCTATATAAAGAAGTCATTTTGCTTTTATTGAGTATTTTTAGATGATGTAATTCTTGAACATTATGATTGAGTTATTGCTTTGCTGGGAACATTATGTATCATAATAGAAAGACTTTGGGGTTCAATTCATGGTATTTTCCTTATGTTGATCTGTGGTATGTGTTATCTATGTGTGATCATATATTGTGCTAAACATTGCTAATAATTGTTATTTCATTTTTCGGTGATAAGAACATTATATTGGTACATGTTATCTTAGGTGATCTGATTCACCATATGATCTAACAATTTTCTTGAGAAATATTATAGAGATTTACAGGTATGCTAGCCTTTGGGCTCCAAGTTCACATATTGTGGGGAAGAGCTCACTATGTTTGGGTTTTGATATTTCTTTATGGTATTTGATTTTGCAGGAGGGTTTCAGCCAATATTTATTTTCAATATTCGCTTATCCATTGTTATTTATCCAAAAAAAAATCTCCAAAAAAATTAAATTTTGTAAATATTGTATATTTGTAAATTATTTCTAACCTATTTGTTTTACAAACCTTGAACGACATTGACCTTCTATATGATATTGATCAGGATGTCTATGATATTAGTAATCGTGATCTGAACAGTAATCTATCAAACAGTGAAATAGTAATGTATATGAAAGCATAACAATGACCTAATAGTATGAGTGACAAAACAATGACTATGATGACAGCAGTGACCTTGATGACAACAATGACCTTGATGACAGTGAACTAGGTAGGTTTGAAGTAGCAGTGGAAAATAGTGAGTAGCAGTGGACAACAGTGGAAAAAATGGATAAAAGTGGACATAAGTGGACAACAGTGGCAACAAAGGACAGTAGTTGTAGTGGCAACAGAGGAAAATAGCAGTAGTGGCAGCAGACATTAAGGAGTGAAGTGGATTTGAGCAGCAAGCAATGTGGAAAAGAATTGGTATAATAGCGGTAGTAGTAGTAACACTAGTTGAAGTGGAATATTGTAGTTGGTTCATTATCCCTGGTACAAGATCCCAAACTCATTCAAGGAGCATTTGCTTCCTTCCAACCTTGCTAGTAAAATGCTTGGGATTCTTGTACTTCCTTCCAATTTAACTGGTAAATTTGTATGTAAACCATACATAACAAAGCTTTTTTAGAAAAATATTTTGTGTATTGGTTCTATGAGATGTGATCTTGTTTTGTGTTTTTTTAGTTTCTCTAAATATTTGAAAGAAACTAACCAATTGTGATAAATAAGGGAAATATGAATTCACCCCCCTCTTAATATTTCCAACAATTGGTATCAAAGTAGGTCCTTCTAGGAAGCTTAATCACATGAAGGAAAATCTATAGAATTGATTAAGACTGTAATTGAAGATAAGATGGTCTTTGATCCCAAAGAATATTTTAAGTCTCTCAAAGATAGTTGGTAAATTGAAACAGGGCATGGATTTAATCAGATTTATGTATAATAAGCTTAATTCAAAACATGAACAACTAAAGAAGGAGAATATGAAGCATTACAATAACAGGAGATATTATGTAATTGAAATCAGCCAACTTCAAGATCAACTTAAAAAACAACAAATGACAGAAAGGGATTGTGAACTTGATGAAGTAAAGAAATAAGTGGATCATCTCAAAAGAATGCTACAATAGGCAAACAATAGGGAAAACACCTTGACCAGCCAGCTCAAGGAAAATTAAAATCCAAAAAAATGGAACAAGTGGGATAAAGAACTTGACAAGAAAATCACCCCCCTGAAGAGGGAACTTGAAGAACCAAAATTATTGAGGAAGTATTAATAATTCAGTTGAACTAGAAGGAAGAGGATTGCATGAAACATGAATAGGAAATAATTACCCTAAGAATAGGAGTAGACAAGTTGAATCAAAAATTGAGGATCTCACAGGTCTTGGACGACATTATCAATTTCCAAATATCACCACTTACCAAGACAGACCTTAAATATTTTGGTGAGTCTTCATGTTGCAAGGATGAATAGGTTTTGAAAATTCCTTGAAACGAAACAACTGGAAATTATTCTTCTAACTGGTTAATTATTAAGAAGTTTATTTTCTATGACAAACAATGAATAATTCACACTCTAATTCTTCACAAATAAAAATTACGCTACAGAAATAAAATATGCGTAATTGAGAAATTTAGAGCAATCACACACACAAATTGACACTATCATTTTTGGACAATTGTCTCTAGAAAAACCCAATGTGGGAAAACTGGTGCATCAGATGAGGGTTTTATTATTATGCAATAGGAGTAATTATGAGTACAATATAATGGATGTCAATCTGGCGATCCTCTCTAAGAGGAATACTGGAAAAAATATCTAAGGGAATTTACCCTCCTCCACGAGCAATCCTAGCTTAGTTTGGCCATTCGAATTGGAAAAATCGTACCCCTCTACACATTTCTTGCAACACCCTTGCATAGGCCCTCAAACACTCATCCCCATCCTACCTTGAATCTACCTCTAATAGGTTGTTTTTTCTCTAGAAATAATTTTCTGGCCCTCTGGAAAATTATCACATACTCTACTAATTGCATCCCCCTCTTGCTAAGCTAAATCAAGTTGCCCTCTTAAGGTTTTATGTATCCATGCGCAACCTCCTAGAGAAATAATACTTCCTCCTCTCCTAACTCTTCCGAAAATCTATTCTACCCCTTTGCCACCTGCTACTCAATCACTAGATCGATTTCACTATTGAATCACCTGCTACTGGAAAATTGAACCACCTTGATCAATGAGTATCTGCAATGTGTGTTCTTCTCCAACCCCATCGACCTGATCTTATAATCTCCATTTGAGACTTCAACGGTCACGATTAAATATTAATCGATCTTGAGATCATGTCTAAGTTTATTTGTGTGGGTTTCTAGATAATTCTCACCTTTCTCAATTAATTCCTATTAATGAATTGATTTCCCTAAGTTGGGCTTAGGCATTTCTTAATTATTTTTGACACCTAATCATTGGTATTTGGTGAATATATGTAAAATAGTACAAAGAGAAAGGTAAAGCACCTAAATCGGCTCACTATGTTGTGGCACATTGTAACATTGGAGTAACTGAAGACTTGTTTAATGCTTCCCTTGCTTCTTGGAAAAATGATTGGTTGCTTGATTCGGGAGAAAATTTCCACATGACTTGTAGAAGATATTTTTTTGAAGAATTCACTTTCAATGTTGATGGAGAAATATACTTTGCAGACAAATCAAAACTCAAGCCATCATGGCTTGGCACAATTAGGCTCAAACTGCCTGGTCTTCCAGAATTTCTTCTACATGATGTTTTATATCTCTTTGAGCTGAGGAGAAATTTTTTGTCCTTGGTCCACATCCACCAACAAGGAAACTCCATTCATATGTTTGATGGCAAGGTTGAGGTCAAAAAAGCATCAGATCACTCACTTATCATGATGGGGATAGAATAAGAAATACTTCTGAAGCTGCAAGGTACCTCTGCTCATGCACAAAACTTCTCATATAGTTCTCATTATGATGAAGGTACATTTCCATCATGTCTTTTATGGCATGTTATATTTGGACACTTGAATTATGACAACCTTCATATGTTGAAGAAAAATGGTGTTACTCGTTTGCCTACAATTCCTAAGAAACTTAAGCAATGTGATGCATGTATTCTAGGAAAGCATAGCAAACAATATTTTCATGATTCACATTCCAGAGCACATAGAAAACTTGAACTCATTCATTTAGACTTATGTGGCCCAATGTTTGTTCCTTCTATAAATGGAAGTAAATATATGATGACATTGATTGATGACTACACCAAAATGTGTTGGGTTTAATTATTGAAGGAAAAATATGATGCTTTTCAAACATTCAAGAACTTTCATGCATGGATTGAAAATGATGCACAATCTCATATTGGCTCTATTCACACTGATAATGGAAAATAATACTCTTCAAATGAATTTGAAAACTATTTTCACCAACATGGGATCAAACATCAAACAACTATGCCTTATAATCCCCAACAGAATGGAGTAGCTGAAAGAATGAACTGGACAATCTTAAATATGGTATGTTCCATGATGTTTTTCAAGAATGTAAAATTGATGTTTTGGGTTGATTCGATTCTATGTGTTGTATATGCAAAGAATAGGTGTCCATCTTTTGGGTGTGGAGCCTGATTATCTTCTTTATTTAGAGTTATCACCGCATTGGACCCCAATTCAAAATGTGGTAGCAACGTTGCCCATAATATTTGCGTTGCAAGGGGGTTCTAGGGGGGGCGGCAACGATCTTTAGGAGCCCCCCTTGGTGGGGGATCGGGGGAAGCACCCCCGAAGCTAAAAATAGATGTAAAATTGCCTTATAAAATGTTGTAATTTTGTAGTCAATTTGGGTCATTCATTAGGCGGAGATCTAACGGTAGAAGTTATGTTTAATTTAGGGTTTTTTTTCCCTAGAAGGAAAGCGCTCGCTATATATGAGGGAATTGTATTGTGTCTATGTACCTGTATTCTGAGTGAGAAAGAGAGAGGATATTTTGTGAAGAAAGAAGAGGGGATTACAACAGATCTATTGTAGGTTGTATCTCTTTAGTTTGTTGGATAATATAAAAGGAAGGACTAGTTGTTTCCCGTGGACGTAGCCCAAATTGGGTGAACTACGTATATATGTGTCTCTCTTGTTTTATGTGTTTTATGTTTTTATATTTCTGAAATATATTTTATGTGTTCCATTGCTGTGTAATATATAATTTTCTAACACATCTAATGTAATTAGAAACAAAACTCCTTATGAAATGTGGTATGGCCACATTCCTTCGGTAAAGAATCTCAAGGTCTTTGGTTCCTCCTACTATGCCTTCATAACAAAGGAACAAAGAAACAAACTTGGTGCAAGAAGTTGTAAGTGTATATTCTTTGGATATTCAAACACCTCCAAAGCATATCGTCTCTATGATGAAGTTAATAAGAAGTTTGTTGTATCTAGAGATGTGATCTTTCTTTAATCTTCCAAGGCTGAAAATGTTGTTGAGCAGCAACTTGATCACTTGGATAGATTCAGACATGAAAATTAATTTCAATAATTTGATAATTAGATTCCACATCTTGAAGGGGGGATTCCTATACTGGATCAATCTGTGGAATCTTTTTCTAAAGCACTCTCTCCCCCACATGAAGCTCCAGCCACTGATGAAAATTTTAGTGATGTGATTGACAGAATTGGGAGACTCAATCTTGATTTAGTCTCAACTAAGTCAACTGAGCAGCCTAGTCCATCTCATAAAGGTCCTCCAAAATGGCTGACAAAGACACTTGAAAGTGTTCATCCTAATGAGGTTGGAAAGACAGGAACAAGAAATTCAATCAAGGAAAATGGAGGTGATGTAGACGATTCTAATTCACCTATTGATATCTGAAACATGCTATTCTGTGGGAACATATTGTAGTTTGACTGCTCCATGCTATACACAATCTTTGATGAAATGACACTGAATATCTATGTGTTTCAACTTGTCATGAAACAACGAATTTTCAGAGATCTTGATGCAACTTTGATTATTGCAATAGGCACTGATCACCTCCATCCTCTTCCTGAAAAATCTTACTAATATCTTTTGAAGCCATATAGCTTCGCACATGGTTGTGATATCTACCATATACTCTACTTCTGCAGAGCTCAATGATTCTAACTTTTCTTCCTATTGCATGAAGAAACCATTGTTTATCCAACATTTAAGCAGTGCTTAGAGGTACTTTCCTTATCCATTGAACTTCTTACCCAATAGAAATATGTGAAACCACATAGTCTGACATCATCCCCTCGAGTATATTTCAACCCATACTCTATTGTGCTGCAAAAATACCTCAGAATGTGCCTCGTTTTTGTCCAATGCACTCTCTTTGATTCCAACATAAACTAACTGAGAGTGTTGACTGTGAAGTAGATATCTAGTCTAGTGTTAACCAGATACATGAGAGAACTGATAAGTTGTCTATACAAGGTAGGGTTAACATCCTTCTCCTCTAATGTGTCTATCTTCTTCCATTTTTTAATCATGTGCATAGACATGGGTCTACATTATTGCACCTTGAGTCTCTTCATAATCTCTGTAACATATCTTCATTAACCAAGGAAGATCTCCCCATCCTTCTGAAACACTTCCAAGCCTAGGAAGTAGTGCATCAACCCTAAATCCTTCATGTAAGACTTTGTTTCCAGGTTCCTCTAGTCTTCTATGAGCCCTGACGACCCTGCCGAGAAGAGTTCATCCACATACAACACTAGGATGAGTGGTTCATCCTCTACCATTAAGTAGTAAAGGTTGGGATATGCGCTACTCTTAACAAATACCATCTATTGTAAGTAGTTGTCAATCCGACCATACCACACCCTAGGAGCCTGCTTGAGCTTATATAGAGCCTTTTTTAGCCTGCACACATGTGTGCGCCTCTCATGTGTCTCGAAACCCTCTAGTTGTTATACGTACACCTCCTCCTCTATTACCTCGTTCAAGAATGTTGTCTTGATGTCCATCTAGTGAATTTTTCATCCCATCTAAGTTGTTAGGGATATAATTGACTGGATAGAAGTGTATCTGGAAACTCGGGCGAAGGTCTCCTCCTAATCTATATCTTATTTCTGCATTTTACTTCTCCACATTGTCTTCTGCAACATACTTGATGTTGTAGATCCATCAAGAGCCCACAATTAAAATACCCTAAGGCCTCGGCACTATCTCCCAAACATCATTAGTCATGATAGAACTATACTCTTCAACCATGGCATCTATCCACACCTGATGTTGTGCAGCCTCCTTATAGTTGGAAGGTTCTTCAACCTGTGCCACTAATTCTTGGTACCTGTCTGGTTGTCTTTGTTCTCTCTTCTTTGTCCAAGGAGTTTCAATGAACTCTTTTGCATCTCTCAATGTTTAACGAACTTCCTTGTTAGTTTGACCACTAGTGGTGGGAGGCTCAACCAGCTCCTCATCCTGCCTCTATACTCCATCTACCGCGAACTTAGATCACATGCACCTGAAGATATGCTAGTACTAGTAGTTGTACTATATCCCTCTAGTTGCACTTGTGGTTTCCCTTGTTGTTGGACCAATGGAGCTTCTGCTAGTTGATTATGATCACCTACAGGCATCTTGAGAGATCTCTTGAAGGCTTTGTCCTCCATGAACTTTACATCCTGTCTCACTACAATATTCCTATTGCTAGGAATTTAGATCATGTATGCCTTTAAGGTTTCACTATACCCAATGAGGAACCCCTTCTCTGCAGTCTAATATAATTTGGTGTGCTTCTCATCTGGAACAAGGCAATAAGCTATGTTGTTGAAGATATTGAAGTGACTAACTTCTAGCTTGTTTCCTAAGAAGAAATTTTCTGGTGTTATCTTCCCCAATGCCTTATGAGGAACCCTGTCCTTAACATACATTTTTATTTTATATGCCTCTTCCCACAAGAATGTGGGAAATTCTTAGTCATATATCATTGCTTTTACAGACCCAAAAATAGATATATTTTTTGACTCTGGTACCCCATTCTGCTTTAGATCGTATGGAGTTGTCCACTCTCTTATGTTGCATTCCTTCACACAGAAATCTGTGAAGTCCTTATCTATGTACTCTCCACCATTATCTAAGAGAATCACCTTGATCTTCTTCATTTTCGCAATCTCTACTAGATCTTTAAAATATCTGAAGCAACTGAAGACTTCATTCTTAGTCTTCAAGAAATAGATCCAGGTTTTCCTGGAATGGTCATCACTAAAGGTGATGGAGTACTCAGCCCCACTGAGAGCTCTAGTTGACATAGGGCCACAAATGTCTGAGTGTATAAGTTTCAACACACTCTCTACTATGTTTTCACTTCTTGGGAATGTTGCCTTAGAATATTTCCCATGCACATACCCTCTACACACATAATCGTGCTCTGTGCCAAGTTCTAGAACACATATCACTATCTCCCTGAGCATTTTGAGTGCTCCATGGTGTAAATTCCCCATCTTCCTATGTCATAGATCATTTAGGTCTTTCCCACTATTACAGTTACTACCTACTAGTTTCATTGGAGAATCGATCTACAACCTGTACAACTTGTTGCTTCGAACTACAATATGTTTCACCCTCTTCCAATTTGGGTGTTTGATGAACACCTTCTTCCCTACGAAGTGGACATCATATCCCTTATCCTATAATTGGGATACTAAAATTAGGTTCATACCTAATCCTGGCACATGCAGTACATCTATAACACTAGTACTTTCTCTTGACTCCCTCTAAAGATCGATGGTACCTCTCCCCACTAGAGTACACTTGGTCATCTATCCCATCATTATCTAGAAGTCCATCTGCTCAGCATTGTAGCTAGATAAATATTCTCTAACCCCTATCATGTGAGTTCGCACTCCACTATCTATATACTAGATACCCTAGGAAGTTGTGCTACTCAAGCAATCTATTTGAGCAACTTTGTCTTCCAATATGGAAGACAATTCTATAGCTCCTTGAATATCAAATCTGTCTACAATCATACTAGATAAATTTGAGGAATCTACTGAAGATATCTTAAGTATATTTTTTTGTGTTGTTCTCTTCCTCTTATGCTCGAATCTGATATGTAATTACTTTCTCACTCTACCTCTACTTGTTGTAGCTCTACTCTGAGCAATTGAACTTTTCCTGCCACTCTGCAACTAGAAATCAAACTTTTTCTCTGCTACTCACACTACCTAGCTAGGCCATGTGCAGAACTTGGAAAAATTGTCCTTATTATCCCTCTAAACAACAAATTTCTCCCTCTTCATCTCTAAGCCACTGATCTGATCAAAATTGCTTTGATACCATGTGAAAATTCCTTGAAATGCAGCGGCTAGAAATTATTCTTCTAATTAGTTAATTATTAAGTAGTTATTTGCTATGAAAAACAACGAATAATTCACACTACAATTCTTCACAAATAAAAATTACACTGCATAAAAAAAATATGTGTAACTAGGAAATTTAGAGCAATCACACACACAAATTGACATCATTATTTTTGGAAAATTGTTCACGAAAAAACCTAATGTGGGAAAATTGGTGCATCATATGAGGGTTTTATTATTATGCAACAACAGAAATTCTAAGTACAATAAAATGGACGTCAACCTAGCAACCCTCTTTGAGAGAAATGTTGGAAAAAAATATCTGGGAATTTGCCCTCCTCCACAAGCAATATTAGCTCAATTTGGCCACTCTTCTTTAGTAATTTTTGTAGCTCTTCTTTTACAATTTCCCTAAGATTTGGATTCATTCTTCTCTGAGGTTGTCTGATCGGTCTACTATTTTCCTCAATATACAAGTCTTAGGATCAATGCCTTTCATGTCGGTGTATTCCCATGCAAATGCAGCAGAATGTTTTTGTAATGTTTTGGTTAGCTCTTCTTGTTGTAGTTTCTCCAAGTTTTTGTTTATGTTCAATGTCCTACCTAGAAAAATTTCAATTGTAGAGCTACAAAACTCTTCCATAGAATAGAGAGACATCTGCCTAGATAAAAAATATTCAACATTAGATTTTTCTTGAAATTGTGCATGATCATATTCTAAAGATGTTTCAAAATTTTCCAATGTATTCAAAATTTGACTATCTTCACTAATTTATGACATAGTGAAGAGAGGTTGAATATCATCTTCATCATCAATCCATTCCTTGTCATCTATTTTTGTGATTGCTTTTGCTGGAGGATACAGGGTAAATTTCTTTGTTGAATTACGATCAGAAATATACATGTCACCAAATCTACAACTAATAAAAGCATCAACTGTGGCCAGCCAAGGTCTTCCTAATATGAGTGGGTGTCCTCCTAGATTATTCTTGGGAGTTAAGATCATGAAATCAACAAGATATTCCCAAGAATCTAAGGATACTGAAATATCTTCTAGCACACCATCTGGTTTTATTATTGATCTATCTGCAAGTTGCAGTAAGGTAGGTGTGTAAAGAAGATTAGGAAGTTTAAGTTGCTCCATAGTTTGTCTACTCATGATGTTTATTGTTGCCCCTAAGTCAATCAATGTATTTGGAATTTCAATTCCATTTATATGTGTCTTGACAATTGGACTCCCTGGATCCACATATTTTTGTATGGCAATTTTTCCCATCATTATGTCTGTTATCTTTCCTACCAGGTGAATTCTTTTTGTTTCTTTTGCTTTTCTTCCTAGTCTTTTGATGCTCAACTCCTTTATTGTTTTGGCTAGAATTTGAATTTCTCTAATGGCTTGTAGCAAAGGAATTTTGATACAGACATTCTTCAATTCATCTAGAAAATCATAATTGGGCAACAAGATCTGTTTTTCTACCCCTCTATCAATTTGTAGTCTCTCAGGAAAAGGAGGTGTAGAAGTAGATGTTGGTTGCTTAATGATAGGAGTTGTGTTCACTGGTTCTTTTTGTTTTTCTTTTTCAATGTTTTGGTTTTGGATAGATGTTTCCTCAAAACTTTTATTGACTTTTAGAAAATCTTCCTCAGAAGTGTCTTGTTCTTGAATAACTACAGAAGGTCTTTCCTTTTCTAATATCCTACCAGATCTTATTTGATCATTAAGATCTAGAGGAGTAATCATGTAAGTTGGAAATTTTTGTCCTTCTACCATGTAAGCATTCTGAGGGTTTTTATTGTTGGGGTTTGGTAATGGTTGGGCAGGTAGTTGATTTGGTTTCTGCTGAAATCGAAGCAAGAGTTGAGAATTTTGACTTTGTTGTGGGGGTTGTTGTGGAAATGGCAATGAAAGTTGAGGGTTATGATTTTGAAGTTGTGGCTGCTGATTTTGTGGGGGAGGATAATTCTGATAGGATGGAGGATATTTTAATAATATTATTATTAAAATAATGAAATAATTTAACCTGGGTTCTAGAGTCAGAAATTAGCCGTTAATCCTTTGTAGCTGTTGGAGTCTCTGCTTGGACTATTTAACTTGCTGGACCGGATCTGTTTCTTCAACTTGTCCTAACGATGAACCACACTAGTTGGTTCGAAACGCGTCGACAAATGAGTTTCCATGTGATTTTCGCTGAAGAATCTTCTCTAAAACTGATATGGATCACAGAAGCCTTAACTCTGATATTGATAATATTGAGCAAATCTCCCATAAGGATCTTGTACCCCTTGTGCCCACGGTTGAGTTTGATACTGAGATTGAGGTTGAGGTTAAGGCCAAGGTTGCTGCCAAGAATTCCAGTTTGGTGGGGGTTGAAGATACATTTGATTGTTAAATCGCTGATTTTGTGGCCCTAACCAAGGTCTTCTTGTAACAAAACAAAGAGATTCTGCAGAATTTGGGACTGTTTCCTCTTGAAAGACAGCCTTAAGACCTAGAATTGAAGGAAAACCCTTGGTTTCATGGTTTTCTAAACAGATCATACAAGTTTCTACAATTTTTGCATCTAAAGGGCATTCCCTTAGAGCTTGTTTCTTTCTGCATTTTGCACAAAAAATGGCTAAAGCATTAGCCTTTGTTTTCTGCTTGTTTTTAATTTTAAGGGTGTCTAGTTGCTCACTAAGGCTCACTAGAATATCAGTTTTAAACTCATCAAGCATATTGCCAATTTTTTCCCTGCTTACAAATCTAGTTGCAGATTTGTTTGCTCTAACAAGAGAAGGATCTCTCGACCCTTTCCCTGTTTTAGATTTCCCTCTTGAGAGATGAACACACAATTCTCCTATATCACTCAATGGAAGTTGAGAGATATCTCCCTTCCCCATCATGTTAAGGATATCTATCCACTCATCTCTAATGGATTTTAATAAAAGATATTTCAGAGTTTCTTCATCTAAATTGTTCATCTTTTCTCTTTTCAAATTATAGTTGAATTTCTCAATCAAATCTTCTAAGTTTTCATCCTATTTTTGCATCATTTTGAACACCTCATCTTTATGATTGGTATGTTGGAAATAATACTGAGAGGGGGGGTGAATCAGTATTATTAAGTCAAATATTCCTTTTTCAAAATCAGATGCTATACGCTACTTCAGTTAATTAAACCCGCATATATACGCAACTATGCAGAAGAAAACCCGCGTATATATGTAAACTTTTAATTTAATTTATCTTTTTGATGTTGATTGTTAATCTGTGATTCAGAAGCACCAGTAACCAGAAACAGTAAAACAGAGCAGAAAGACAATCGCACACAAGAACACAAGATATAAGGTGGAAACCCAATGTGGGTGAAAACCACCTGCTGCAATTCGTCTCTATCTTTTCTTTAATTAGAAACTTCTTTTTACAGATGTACTGGTGCAGTCCTTTACCAGTACGCAGGCTGCAACCTGCAGAGAGCTACAACTCTCTCTCGTTTTCCAGTTTCTCTTGGAAGGGAGCTACAACCCCCTTAGCTCTTGCACTAGCCAAGATACTAGTACGTAGGTGCTGGCCTACAGAAGGCTACAACCTTCTCTTTCTTTCAGGGACCACGTTTCATAAATTTTCAGACTGGATCAACAAATAACATCAATCAACCATCAAGAATTTTTGCATCAACCAATCACCTTTTCACCAATCAACATAAACACTTCTCTGACGACTGTACCCAGATCACAGTAACAGTACCACACACCAAAACTGAACCTAGAACCCTGCAGCAATAAACAGAAGCAGCAAAAACACAACTCAAAAATTTATACGCTACTTTAATGGCCTGAAACCTGCGTGCATACGCTTCTGCGCATGGAACAACCTGCGTATATGCTATTTTCCTTCACTGAACCTGCGTATATACGCGCCTTAGCTGAACTGAACCTGCGTACAGATCTACAAAAATAATTCACTCTTTCAAGTATTCAGGCACTGATTAACCCAGATTATCAGATTTATAGATCATGCATGCGCCAGATATAATAGATCAAAATCATGCAAAGATATTATCATTCAAGCCAAGAGATTATGACCCATCAATAGAACTTATCCTTCTTTCCGCTAAGGTTCCTCCTTCATTCAGATCCAGATCTGCTCCACAATGCTAATCACCAATATTTCAGATCTCATACATTATCATATATTCAATAATAATTCAGATGATCCCTTGTCACATGATCTCCTTCCTCTTTTATAGTTTTAGGACTTCCACAATACCACGGTCCAAAACCATAATAAACCAATACCAAGGGCCCAAAACCTGGGGTCAACACTTCTGACGAGATACCATGGTCCAAAACCATAGGTTCAAATTCCAAGGACTAACAACCATGGACAAAAAATAAGTTTCCCACCATGTATGTGCTTTTCTGTGCATAAAAGTGTGTGTATATGCATACGCGACTTCTGAACGTATAACCCGTGTGTATACGCATCTTCGGCAAGGTGAACCTGCGTATACAAGATTTCCTTCATTCTGAGCGCCTGAACTGAGGTCTGACACCAAAGTGAGTTGCCATCAAGGACAACACCTGTACCATAGGGCCACACCTGTGCCAAAATTCCAACAATCTCCCCCTTTGGACTTGATGGCAACCCCAAGATCATCAAAGTCATTATCCCCCTTTGTCATCAAGGGCAAAGGGCTGTGCTCCCCCTGAGTACATGCTGATATCTCTGCTCTGCTGTGCTGAACATGCTCCCCCTGACTATAGGCAAGATCTGCAAAAAAGGTGTTCTTTAAGAAGAACCATGACTTATACATCATAAAAGACCTTCCTATCACCAAAAGACTCAAAACATACAATCATCACCCAACCAAGTGGGGATACATCAGAAATTTACATATGACAACCAATTGCATCAATCATCCCAGGCATAGTGGGGAAACCAACATAGGTCGTTACATGACCTTGATAGAAAAAGATATACATGACATAGAGACGAAATATCAAGACTATGCAAATCACCAATAACTACTATCAGCAGCATCTGACAATCACTGTATATATCAGCAACCATGTTCCCCTTCTGTTCTTCTTTCTGCAGCTGATCCACCTGAACCAAAAATAGCTTGAGTACCAATGCCAACAATGCATTATTAGAAGATTATCTGCTCCCCCTGAACCTGTGCCTGATGGTCTCTGACAGACCCATATCAGACTCTCTTCAACCAGAGTCTGTCCTTGCTGATTTTCTTCAAAACTCCATATACGCGACTACACCTGCATAAATCAGCGTATGTACGCGGATTCCCCTCATGCAACTCGCGTACACCAACTTTTCTTTGAAACAGACAAGCTTCAACAGCAGGATGAAGCATCAACTACTCCCAGCTTTTGTCTGAGGTATTCAAAAGTTTCCCTGGGCAGTGGTTTGGTGAGTATATCAGCAACTTGTTCCTTAGAAGGAACATACTCCAACTTGACCTTTTGCTCAAGCACTTGTTCCCGAAGAAAGTGATATTTGATAGGTATGTGCTTGGTCTTTGAATGCATGACAGGATTCTTTGAAATGCTTATTGCACTCGTATTATCACATAAGATAGAGACAGGTGGAGTACAAGTGATTTGAAAATCCTGCAAGGTTTGCATCATCCAAAGAAGTTAAGTGCAACAAGATGCACCAGCCACATATTCCGCTTCAGCTGTAGATAAAGCAATCGAACTCTATTTCTTTCTAAACCGAGATACTAATCTGGAACCCATAAAGAATGCACCACAACTTGTGCTCTTCCTATCATCCACGCTTCCAGCCCAATCTGCATCTGTGTAAGCATGAAGTGTGAGATCTGTATCTCTAGGATACCATAAGCCATAGTTTTGAGTTCCTTGAAGGTACTTGAAGATTCTCTTGACTGCCTGAAGATGAGTTTCCTTTGGATTTGCCTGAAACCTTCCAACTATTCCCACTGCATGCATGATGTCTGGTCAGGTACCTATCAAATAAAGAAGACTTCCAATCATAGATCTATAGGTTGGTTGATGTACTGCTGTTGATTCATCATTTGCACTGAGACTGCATCCTGTAACCATAGGGGTACATACTGGTTTCGAATCTTCCATGCCATATTTCTTCAGAATCTGCTTGAGGTACTTGGTTTGAGACAAGAAGATACCGCCCTCTTTTTGTTGGATTTGCAATCCAAGAAAGTATGTCAGTTCTTCGAGCAAAAACATTTCGAATTCTTTCTGCATCACCAAGGCAAAGCTTTGACTCATACCTTCTTCGTTGCTGCCAAAGATAATATCATCTACATACACAACAAGTATTAGCAATTTGTCATTTTCAATTTTTATATAAGGATTGCTATCTACTGATCCTTTTGAAAAACCTTGTTGATGAAGGTATTTGTCCAAGCGGTAGTACCAAGCCCTTGGAGCTTGTTTAAGGCCATAGAGAGCCTTTTTAAGTCTGCATACAAGATTTGGATCATTCCCAAGGATAAAGCCATCTAGTTGCTCTATGTAGACTTCTTCTTATAAGTCTCCATTCAGAAAGGCTGATTTTACGTCCATTTGAAATACTTTGAACTTCTGGAAGCTAGAGAGAGCAAGGAACATTTTGATGGCCTCAAGTCTAGCAACGGGAGCAAAAGTTTCTTCAAAGTCTATTCCTTCCTGTTGAGCATACCCTTTACAAACAAGTCTGGCCTTGTTTCTAATCACTTCTCCATTTTCATTCAACTTATTTTTGAAGATCCATTTTGTTCCTATGACATTTTTGTCTTTTGGTCTAGGAACCAACTCCCAAGTGTTATTCTTTTCGATCTGCTCAAGCTCTTCATCCATTGCCTTAACCCAACACTCATCTTTGCATGCTTCTTTTACATTTTGCGGTTCAGTGGAAGAGAGCAATGCCAAATAGCTTGAAGCTTTTGCTATTGTTCTTCTTGTTTGTATACCTGCTTCTTTCTGCCCCAAAATTTGAGATTCTGGATGATTCTTCTGAACGTACCTAGATGGAGTCTTCTCTTCTTTCCTTATCTGTTCCTCTGGTGCCTCTTGGGGTTCTTCTTCATCATCTATCTAATTTGGAGAGTAGTCTTCATCCTCATTGATATTTTCATGATTCACTTCCCTAGGGATGTATCCTTTTTCATCAACCACTACATCAATGATGTCAACAATTCTTCCAAGTCTTTTATTGTAACACTTATATGCTTTGCTGTAGGGAGAATAACCAAGGAGAATGCCTTCATCTGCTCTAGGTTCAAGTTTGCCAAGCTTCTCATCAGTATTCTTAATATAGCATTTGCTCCCAAAAATTTTGAAATGCTTTACCGAAGGAGTCTCACCATACCAGAGCTCATGAGGATTTTGAGTGTTGTTCACTCGGACATTTGTTTTGTTGACAATAACAATCGCAGCATATGCAGCTTCACCCCAGAAGGTTACGGGAGTTCCAAACTCATCAAGCATAGCACGAGCCATTTGTTGGACTGTTCTGTTCATCCTTTCTTCCACTCCATTTTGCTGAGGAGTCCTAGCTGTAGAGAATTCCCTTCTTATTCCATGTTCTTCACAGAAATCAAAAAATTCATTTGAGGTAAATTCCCCACCTCTGTCGGACCTAAGGCACTTAATTTTGTAATCTGATTCATTTTCAGCCAAGGCTTTGAAGGATTTGAATTTTTCGAATGCTTCATCTTTGTGCTTCATAAGTCCTAACCAAACAAACCTGGAGAAGTCGTCAATGAATAATATAAGGTATTATTCTCCTCGAGGTGACCTTGTCCTAAACGGACCACATACATCTGTATGGACTAGCTCAAGAGGCCTGCTAGCTGATCCTTCCTTCTCAGGAAAGTTAGTTCTGGTTTGCTTACCAAACTGACATGATTTTCATATGGTGTTGTCTGGAATTTTGATATCTGGAAGACCACGAACTGCCTAGTATTTTCATGCTTTCCTTATTTGTGAAAAGCTTAGATGCCCCAACCTCCGGTGCCATAACCAGTGTTCATCATCCTTGCTTAAATAGCATTGTTGTTGTCCTTCTTCAAATATGTATATATTATTTGGAGTTCTTCTGCCTTTGATCACTGTTTCTCTTGTATCAAGATCACGAACACTACATCCATTTGATCGAAATATTACTTCGGTTCCTTGATCGCACATCTGACTAACACTCAGTAGATTATGCTTCAAGCCATCAACATACAAAACATTTCCAGCCTTGACCTTTTCTTTCAACTGAGCAGTGCCTTTTCCTTTTATGGCTGCAGGGGTATCGTTTCCAAAAGAAACCTCTTTCCCTTTTCTAATGCAGTATATGATTCAAGTTTTTCTTTATCACCTGTCATATGCTTCGAACATCCGTTGTCGATATACCATATATTTTCTTGTCCTTCTGCATAAAAGGCTATCCCACATCTTTCTGGTTGTGGTTCCTTCATTCTCCATGTTCTGGCACTTGAGGTTTGTTCCTTCTGAGTTGTCTTCCAAAATCTGCTCCTGCATTCAGAATCTTCATGACCAAAGTTATTACAAATAGAACATTCAACTTCATTTTCAAGGGCTGAAAAGTTGTTATAAGTCCTTTTCGTGATCCCAGTCATATTCCTTTGTTTTTGAGCTTCTCTAGTCATGATTGTCTTATAGGCAACACATTGGGCTACTTTCTGACCAAAGTTATGGCAAGAGAAGCATTGGCCATTGAAGAAACTCCTGCGATTATCAAATCTATCATCCAACCGATTGTAGTTTCTACTGACATCCATTCTTGAGGCAAATTGGGAAGATTTTACCTGAGGCTGATTGTAGCTTCTATTTGTCCTTAAGGTAGCTTGCCCCCGATTTTCTTGATAGTCTTTGTTTTTTCTTGAGGTAAACTGTCCCTGATATACCTGATGATTTCTATTAGGCCTTTGCTCGCTCCTCCTTGCGGCATCAAGATAACTTTTGGAGGTGGATGCTTGAGATGTTTCTTCATTATATCCCAGACCTATCTTGATTAGTGGAGAACGCTGCACATTGATAATCTCATCCAAAGTCTCAGATCCTTTAACAAATTTAAGATTAATAGCTTTTGTTTTCTCAATCTCCTTTCTAAGACCAACAATTTCACATTCCAATTTTTCAAGATGTTTTTCCCTTTCAACTATTTGACATTGCAGAGAATCAATAATTGCATTTTTCTCTTCTAAGAAAATTTTGAGATTAGATATCTCTTTATAATAACCTTCTACATCTATAGCATTTAGGTAGTCATCATCTTCAAAAGCCATTAAAAGTTTATACTTATTACCTCGTTCATCTTCGTCACTATTTGAAAGTCCATCACTATCTTCATGAGTGTGATAGCTTTTCTTATTTGCATTCTATTTCTTGTTCCATCTAACAGGTTCCTTCCCTTTGTAAATCTTATCCTTGTGAGGACATTTGGCAGCATAGTGACCGACTCTTCCACAAGCAAAGCATTTGAAATGTAACTTACCTCGGAACCGTCCAGTACCCCGTTGAAGATTTCTGACAAAATTTGGTTTTTCTTCTTCTTTTGACACGTGTCCTGACTCATAGTACTCGCCTTTGCCTGAAGCCTTGAAGGCAGCTTCTCTCCTGTCTGATAGTCCTCCTTTCCTCATTTCATAAGCAGTTAGAATTTCGTGCAGCTGTGACATTTTAAGGCTTTGTAGATTCTCTTTTTCTTCTATTGCAGAAACTTTAGATTCAAACCTAGGGGACAAAGATCTTAGAGCTTTTTCAACCACAACAGCCTCTTTTATTTCTTCACCCAAATTTTTCATACAATTAACAATCTCATCTACACGAAGAAAATAGTTAGCCACACTTTCATCATTATACATCCTGAGATTTTCATACTGAATCCTGAGGGTTCGAAGTTTTGCTCGTTTTACCTGATCATCTCCTTCATAGCTCATAACAATCTTGTCCCATATCTCTTTTTCGGATTTAAACTGCATTACCTTGACAAATTTTGATTGAGATAGGCATCCTAATAGAGTATTGACCGCCTTTGCATTAGTTTCATATTTCTTCTTTTCAGTCGGATCTGTAGGAGTTGCTGATGGAAAAGTATACCCTGTATCTATGATATCCCAGACTTCTGTACCAAGAGATTGAAGATAGGTAGTAACTCTTACCTTCCAATAAACGAAGTTTGTCCCATCAAAAATCGGTGGCCTGATTGATGCTTCCCTCTCGTAGTTGCTCATGATGAATGATCTTCCTTCAAGCGATCAAGCTTCTTCTGAAGGACCGGCTCCGATACCAATTTTTGGAAATAATACTAAGAGGGGGGGTGAATCAGTATTATTAAGTCAAATATTCCTTTTTCAAAATCAGATGCTATACGCTACTTCAGTTAATTAATCCCGCATATATACGCAACTATGCAGAATAAAACCCACGTATATAATGCAAACTTTTAATTTACTTTATCTTTCTGATGTTGATTGTTAATCTGTGATTCAGAAGCAAATAACCAGTAACCAGAAACAGTAAAACAGAGCAGAAAGACAATCGCACACAAGAACACAAGATATAAGGTGGAAACCCAATGTGGGTGAAAACCACTTGCTGCAATTCGTCTCTATCTTTTCTTTAATTAGAAACTTCTTTTTACAAATGTACTGGTACAGTCCTTTACCAGTACGCAGGCTGCAACCTACAGAGAGCTACAACTCTCTCTCATTTTCCAGTTTCTCCTGGAAGGGAGCTACAACCCCCTTAGCTCTTTCACTAGCCAAGATACTAGTACGTAGGTGCTGTCCTACAGAAGGCTACAACCTTCTCTTTCTTTCAGGGACCACGTTTCATAAATTTTCAGACTGGATCAACAAATAACATCAATCAACCATCAAGAATTTCTGCATCAACCAATCACCTTTTCACCAATCAACATAAACACTTCTCTGACGACTGTACCCAGATCACAGTAACAGTACCACACACCAAAACTGAACCCAGAACCCTGCAGCAATAAACAGAAGCAGCAAAAACACAACTCAAAAATTTATACGCTACTTTAATGGCCTGAAACCTGCGTGCATACGCTTCTGCGCATGGAACAACCTGCGTATACGCTGTTTTCCTTCACTGAACCTGCGTATATACGCGCCTTAGCTGAACTGAACCTGCGTACAGATCTACAAAAATAATTCACTCTTTCAAGTATTCAGGCACTGATTAACCCAGATTATCAGATTTATAGATCACGCATGCGCCAGATATAACAAATCAAAATCATGCAAAGATATTATCATTCAATCCAAGAGATTATGACCCATCAATAGAACTTATCCTTCTTTCTGCTAAGGTTCCTCCTTCATTCAGATCCAGATCTGCTCCACAATGCTAATCACCAATATTTCAGATCTCATACATTATTAGATATTCAATAATAATTCAGATGATCCCTTGTCACATGATCTCCTTCCTCTTTTATAGTTTTAGGCCTTCCACAATACCATGGTCCAAAACCATAATAAACCAATACCAAGGGCCCAAAACCTAGGGTCAACACTTCTGACGAGATACCATGGTCCAAAACCATAGGTTCAAATTCTAAGGACTAACAACCATGGACCAAAAATAAGTTTCCCACCATGCATGCACTTTTCTGTGCATAAAAGTGCGTGTATATGCATACGCGACTTCTGAACGTATAACCTACGTGTATACGCGTCTTCAGAAAGGTGAACCTGCGTATACAAGATTTCCTTCATTCTGAGCACCTGAAGGACAACACCTGTACCATAGGGCCACACCTGTGCCAAAATGCCAACATGGTAGGCATGCAATAATCCAAGCACCTATCCAAAAATTCCTTTTTCATGTCATTCCATGTTCTAATGGATTGAGTGACTAACCCCATGAACCATTTCTAAGCAGCTCCTTTCAATGTTGAAGGAAACAATTTATGTTTTTGAGAGTCTTCTAGATAGTCATAAGTTCTGCACAAGACTTCCAACTCAAACAAAAATGTTTCAGGGTCCTCACTTCTCAGCCCATAGAAGTTTGGAAGGACAGATGGTGAGATATTTTTCATTGTGGTATGTGTTTCCTCATCCACTGCAGGGAATCCAAAAGAGTTATCTACTTCCCTATTTCCTATGCCTCCTCCTTTATTACCTCTACCTCCTCCATTATCTCCTCTACCTCTTCCTCTGTCCCCTCCTCCAAACAGTGAGAATTCTCCATCATGTTCCTCTTCTTCCATTATAGTCTCTTCAGAGTCAGTATAGGGTTCAACCTGCAAGTTTATTCCCTCCTCCTCTGGTTCTTCTATTAATGGACTATGGAAGAGAGGTTCTACTTCTTCTTCTCCACCAGGTACTCCTAATTCTTCAACTATAATGGGCTCTCCTGTGGAGGTAAGAAAAACTATTCCTGTTGTTGGAGATTCAAAATTTTTCTCCCCTAGGACAGTCTTGGTAGAAGAAGTAGGAGATTCTTCTGATTGGATTTCTGCCCTTGGAATTTCAAGAGTCCTATGGTTGGGAGTATGAGTTTGGGATGGAGGTGTGTCTTTTCTTGCTCTCGGTGGAGTAGGTGGTGTTGTAGGAATCGAACTTCTACCCCTAGCTATAAATCTACACCTAGAGTCTCTTTCTCTACGCATGTCATTTTTTTTTACTGAATGTAAGAGATAAGGCTACCTAGTTACACTTCCCTGGCAACGGCGCCAAAATGTTTGGTCAATTTAGTGTCCTAAATTTCTCTACATAAATTATGAATCCAGGTATCGTAAACTGATGAAGTGTATTGCACTGTTTGTGCTAGATGACCCTTCTTACTTCATTGTTTTTATGTTTTATGTTGTTTTGGGGTTTTTTGGTTCTTTAATCCCGAATGATTTACAAGGAAACTAACAAAATCTTAAATCTAAATTCTGTAAATACTGCTAAGAACCTAAAGAAATGAGAATTAAAAGAGCTTAAGTAAGATTTGGAAGCAAAGTTTAATCAAGAAATGAAAACAGAGTTTCTATTTCTGCTCTTATCATTATTTCCAAATCATGAACTAAAAACTAAAAAGTAAAATTGCAACTATTGTCTAATCAATTACAAAAACAAAAATAAATGAAAATACTAAAAACTAAAAGTGAAATTGCAATTAATGTCTAATCTATTACAAAACCAAAGCTAAATGAAATACTTAGTTACTCTGCCTCTCAATTTTGGGAGAAAAATTTCCTTGTGATGACATTTTGAGGAATTCTCTACTTCATTATTCTAAGAGAAAATAAATGCAAAAATGCAGAAAAGACTCATTGTATGAATGAAGTATTCAACCACTTAGTTTAAGATGAGTTATCAACTAGAAGGGCTCTTCAGAAACATTCATTAACACCATGAGTCGATAAACTAGTCATAAAATGGCAAGAACTGTAATGGCACTGATCAGTCTAATTGAAAATTTAAAGACTAGTGAAATAGTAAATGAAACAAACTACGTTACACTACTGAATTTCGACTTCTAACTACTGATAAAAACTAGAAATAAATTGAACAAAAAGAAGTTATTTTGTACTGAAAGAAGCTATTATGCATTAGTAAAGAAATGATAAAAGTTGCATTATAAACAAGGTTAGTACAAAAATGATTATGAACACTGTGAGAAGAAATGATGAATTTACAGTTTAACTAGAAAAGACAAAACAAAATAAAATAAAACCTCAGTTAGCATAGGGGCCCTCTACAACTGATCAGGTTATGCATGCTTAATCAATCTCCAAGAAACTCTTTCATATATCCATAAAACATGCGGTCTTCATATTAAAATAGGAAAATGAGTTTTTCAAAATTACAGAACAATAAGTCTGAGCGTAATACATGAGGAAATTTGAACTCCTTCTTAGTTCTTTACACAAGTATTTATAAGAAAATTATGCAACTGTTTGTGGAGAAAAATAAGTTAGAGCCAAAAACAAGTAAAAGACAGGCACATAGAATTTTCTTCCTCGGCTGCTGGAGATATAAATCCAAGATGATGGTTGTTGGATTCGGTTTGCACAGATGGATGTTGGAGTCTGTGGGTTCACGAATTTGTTTTAGATAACACTTCCCATCACTATGAAACATGTTGATTATCCACAAAACAGAGCCCTGTTGTCTTCAGTCTCTACATTTTACTTCTCCATTAACTGAAGTCTTGTACCATCTTCCTTGTCGACTTGGGCTAAGTGAATAGGACACGGTCCATGTCATGATGATTTCCAAGCTGCTCATGTAGTTAGTTTCTCTTTATGACACCTGGAACCTGTTAAAGCATGGAAGTAGCTGCGGAACATCAGATTAGCTGCAGAATAGTCTACATTCTGTAGCTAAAAGACAAACAATTTATTCAAATAGAAAAACATAAAATCATAACATGTAAATCACTAAATGTCCTCCTTAAGGAAATATATACTGATCATTGTTGATAGGAATGAATTTCTTCATGGAAACGCAAAGAAAAAGGATGAGAAGAGTTGCTAGGGAAAGAGCAGTTTTGAGGCTCAACATACCCCCGCTGAAAAACTATTGCATGTCTCCATGCAATCAAAACTGTGAACTTCCTCCTCCTATTGCATTTATTCTGACACTTCTACCAACACATCCAACTTCCTCTTCTTTCTTTTCTTTGCATTGACTACCATCCTTGGCTTCCTCATAAGAAATCTATATTTGAGGTTAATGAGTGTTCTGTTCAACTTCTTATTTTTCCTTTTCAGCTTCCTGTTCTTTTTGTACCATAATCCCAAGTGTAGCATTGTGTTGTCATGAATAGCTCTATCCAGCTTATTCTGTTCCCTCAAGGTTTCATTTTCTTTTTGGATGTGCTTGTTCAGAATTTCTAGCTCAAAGATCTCTTGTTTGAGAGAGCTAGTTAGAGTTTCTTATGGGGTGACAGGCTGCTCTAGATTAGCTGAAGTTCCTGGATCTATTGAGGTATTATTTTTCTCTAATGACTCTATGTAGTCATAGATTTTTTGTTGTATTGGATCTATGCCAGGAGAAGCTCTACTTGGGTTGCCTTCAAAATTTTGTGGAGGAGAGTTATGTGGACTTTGTTCAGATGGAATACTGTCAGGGGACTGAACTGGGGTTTCTTCCTTTAAGTTTATAAACTGGGCCTCTTTTGATTTCACCCCCTTCACCTTACCTTGGAGTATAGAGCTCCTCCTCAAGTTTTGGAAGCTTATGGTTTCTTCTTTTGTGTCATTTTCCTCTTTCCTTTCTCCTTATTTCTCTTGATTTGCTCCTTGATCTTGGTTAGTCTTTCAGAGAGTAATTGTTCATCTTCTTGAGGTGATGAAGGTTCAGGAATGTCGTTATTGATTTCTTCAACCCTTTCTTTCATTTTTCTCTTCATCTTAGTCTGCTTCCTAACCTCTAGTTTAGGAGCTATCTCTACATCATCTTTTTGTGAGGAGATTTTAATGATGGTATTTCTTCTTCTACTTCTTTTAACATGACTGCCCTCAGATAAATCTGGAGCATCTTGGAAGAAATTGCTTACCAAGAAGTCTTCCCATGTATCCCCTACACTTCTCAAATGAAATTCAACTAAAATATTCACTAATCCATGATGATATAGAGTTGTTTCTATTGATTCAACTTTCTTTTGGACATTTTTTGCCATTCTTCTCAGACTATTCAGAAGGAAAAAGGGAAGATTGAGGGTTCCATTCTCTAGAAAATTCATTAACAAACGTATATGATAAACATACATAGACCCAAACATTCCTTCACATGTAATGAATTTTTACAGTATTAACAACATGCTACTCCATTTGTTTTTGAGTGCTGAAATTGGAATCCCTTTTCTAAATACTGTAACATCCATACCTGGGTTTTTAAGAATCACCTTCCAAGATTCATCATGAAACTCTTTGTTTTTAAACCATCTTTCTCCTAGTCTTGGGAGTTCTGTTGCTTCTGCTATGAAGGATTCAGTGACTACAAATTTGATATCCCCTATTTCCACTTCCATGCCATCAAATGACCTTGCAAAGGATTTAGTGATTTCCTTGTGGTAGCCGTCAAATTTTTCAATAAAACATAACCACCCGACCTTCTATAACATCCCTTTGAGCTGCGGATACCCCTCCTTGTATTTTACCCCTACAAGCTCAGTTCTAACAATAAGCCCCATATCCTCTGTTCTCAGTTACCCTTCAAATTTACTCTCACTGTCTATGAAATGGAATGACTATGTATATGGAAATAAGAAGATTGTGTATACAAAACTAGGAAAACTGTGTATATGAAAATAGGAAGACTGTGTATATGGAATGATTGTGTATATGGAAATGGAGTGACTGGGTATATGGAAACAGAACGACTGTGGATATAGAAACAGAATGACTATATGGCTGCGTGAATATGAGAGAAAAACTTAAGAATTGGCATGTAATAAATAAACAGTCAGGGTTTGAGAGTCGTAGATAAGTAGGTCAAATTGTTAATCTAACCGTGAACAGGTGTAGTTGTGAAGGACCGGTTAAGTACAAGTTATGGGTTTGAAGTAGAGATCATTTATGAAGGAATCATTGGACCGTTTGTCACTGAAGGCGGAAGATATGGTGGAGACATCGTGGCAATCAAATCACATGATGGTTAATTAAGGAGATGTGATCATACATGTTATACAAGCTTTTGTTTTCAAATTTCTTTTTGAAATAAATTTTGCATTTACCCTTGGAACCTTTACCTTCCACTTGCTAATATTTTGATGTTTGATCCACAGGGACTTTAGGCATGATTGGTCTTCAAAGTTGATTTTTCTTCAATTACCTGCATACAAGATTTTATTATGAATTGGACACTTGTGCCTGAACTGATAAACAAATTGTTGTTGCAGAATTAGATTAGCTACATAACAGAATCAACTGCAAAATGGAATCAGTTGCAGAACATGAAATAGAGAGTTAAATATGGCTTATGAATGAATGAAATGGAAATGGTTGTGTAAGTGAAAATAAGACAAGATGATAAATGAAAATGGAGATGAAAGAAATACTGGAAAGAGAAAAAAATTATTGGTGAAATATGGCAATGGAATGAAGTGAAACTGTAAAAGTAAAACAGAGTGAAGTGAGATGAGATAATGAATTTTTGCAGAATGCAAAGTGACTGTGGCTTTTTGTCACCACTTTTTATAGAAAGGAAATGGAAAATATAGGGTGTCAGAAAATTCTGATTTTCACCCTGTATTTTCTGTATAAGCATGCTAATCAATGATTGGTTTTCAACCTTATACAATATTTTTTTATACTTTTTTTTTTAGATAGGAAAAATAAAGACTAAGTTGGTGGAGAAGAAGGATTCTTCTTCACTAACTTCATTTCAGAATTGTTCTAGAAAATCTTGATGAAATCCTCCTTTGAAATTGGGTTTTGATATATCTTCAATCTATGACCATTCACAAAAATAGGAGTTTGACTTTCATCTATTGTTCTGATCCTCACTGCTCCATTACTAAAGACTTTTTCAATATCATATGGCCCAAGCCAATGAGTTTGAAACTTCTCTTGAAAATCTTTAAACTTTGAATCAAATAACAGTGCCCAATCTCCTTCTTGAAACCTCTTGTCCTTGATGTATTTATCATGCCATTTAGCCCTCTGTTGTTAGACTATACTAGTCCTTTGAACTACCTCTTGCCTGATTTCATCAAGTTCATTTAATTGCTCTAATCTATGTTTTTGAGCTTCTAATAATTCCATCCCCAACTGGACTGCCATCTTGAAAGTTCTGATTTGGAACTCTATAGGGGACAAGACTTGTTTCCCATAAACAAGTTCATAAGTGTATGTCCCATTGTGTTCCTCCATGTAGTTCTATAGGCCCATAAGACTTCAGGAAGCCTTTCTGCCCAATCTCTTCTATGTAGATGCATAGTCTTGGTGAGGATTCCTTCAATCAATTTATTTGTAGACTCCACTTGACCATTTTCTTGTGGATGATAGGGAGTAGATTTCCTATGCTTGATCGTGTACTCCTCCACAAGCCTTTCCACCATATTGGCTGTGAATTGAGATCCCTGATCTATCACAATTTCTCTTGGGACACCAAAACGAGTGAAGATATCCTCAAAAATAAAATTAACTACAGATTTTTCATATGCAAAAGGTAATGCTTTGGCTTCTACCCATTTGGTGACATAATTAGTGCATACCAATATAAACTTTTTCTGCTTAAATGGAAGATTAATTGCTACAATAAAGTCTAAAGCCCAATTTTCAAAGGGTTCAATAAGTACTTGAGTTTGTAATGGCATTTCATTTGAGGGAGCAGGTTTCCCTACCCTTTGGCAGTTGTCACACCTCCTGAAATATTCTTTAGCATCTTTGAAGATGGATAACCAATAATATCCTAAAGAAATGATTTTATAGGTTGTCCTCTTGTCAGCAAAGTGTCCACCACATGACTCATCATGATATGCTTTGAGAAATCAGGCATTTCATCTTCCCTAACACACCTTTTGATCATAAGATTTGGCCCTGTTTTATACAATTCGTTAGTAATCCATGAATATCTTGCACTTTCTTGAATAATCTTTCTTTTCTCTCTAGGAAACCAATGTGAAGGTAACTTCCATGTAACCAAGTAATTAGCAACATCTGCAAACTAAGGAGTTTGAGTAGTTACTGCAAAAAGATATTCATCAAGAAACTTATCTTCAACCGGAGAGTTTTCTTTGATATTCTGAATCCTAGACAAGAAATCAGCAACTATGTTTTGTTTTCCAAGTCTATCTAGCATAGTAATGTTGAATTCTTGCAAAAGTAAAAGCCATCTTGTAACTCTGCCATTAGTAATAGGTTTATAGGTGTCTGAACTTATTAATTGCATGATAAACAACTAAAAATTCCTTTTCAATCACAGTATAATTCAACTCAGTGGGAGTCAAATTCTTACTTGTATAGTAAATGGCATAAGGAATCAAATCTTTTTGTCCCAATACAACTCCCAAATCTATATCTGAAGCATCTGTGGAAATATGGAAAGGAAGTTTCCAATTTGGACCTCTTAAAATAGGTGCTTTAGAAATTTTTTCTTTCAAGGTTTCAAATGCTAGTTGGCAATCAGGATTCCAACTGAATTCACAATCTTTTGTAAGCAATTTGAAGAGTGGAGATGCTATTTTAGTAAAGTTTTCTATAAACCTTCTATAGTATCGTGTAAATCCTAGAAAACTTCTAACATCCTTTCGGCAATTTGGAATTGATAACTTAGAGATGACTTCAACTTTAGATTTGTCAACTTTAATCCTATCTCCCGAAATCTGATGTCCTAAAACAATATCTTCTGTAAACACCATAAAACAATTTTTATGGCTTAGTGAAAGGTTTGTTTCTTTACATCTTTTAAGAAATTCTTCCAAATTTTCCAAAGCTTCTTCAAATGTGTTTCCATAGACTGTAAAATCATCCATATATACCTCTATACAATCATGTATTAGATCAGAAAAAATTCCTAGTACTGCTCTTTGGAATGTTGTAGGAGCATTACACAATCCAAAAGGAAGTACTCAGTAAGCAAAAGTTCCCCATGGACAAGTAAATGTGGGTTTATCCTGATCCTCAAGTGCTACTTGAATTTTATTATAACCACTAAAACCATCCAAAAATGAAAAATACTTCTTACCTGCTAATGTATCTAACACTTGATCTATAAAGGGAAAAGGAAAGTGATCTTTAAGGGTTGCTTTATTCAATTCTCGGTAATCAATGCACACCCTCCATTTACCATTTATTTTAGGCACAATTACCAAAGGAGAAACCCATTGGCTATCTGCAATTGGGTAAATGAAGTTTACATTTAGTCATTTTTGGAGCTCTTCTTTTACAGTTTCCCTAAGATTTGGATTCATTCTTCTCTGAGGTTGTCTGATCGGTCTACTGTTTTCCTCGATATAGATATGATGGATACAAGTCCTAGGATCAATTCCTTTCATGTCGGTGTATTCCCATGCAAATGCAGCAGAATGTTTTTGTAATGTTTTGGTTAGCTCTTCTTGTTGTAGTTTCTCCAAGTTTTTGTTTATATTCAATGTCCTACCTAGAAAAATTTCAATTGTAGAGCTACCAAACTCTTCCATAGAATAGAGAGACATCTGCCTAGATGACAAGTATTCAACATTAGATTTTTCTTGAAATTGTGCATGATCATATTCTGAAGATGTCTCAAAATTTGACTATCTTCACTAATTTTTGACATAGTGAAGAGAGGTTGAATATCATCTTCATCATCAATCCATTCCTTGTCATCTATTTTTGTGATTTCTTTTGCTGGAGGATACAGAGTAAATTTCTTTGTTGAATTACCATCAGAAATATACATGTCACCAAATCTACAACTAATAAAAGCATCAGCTATGGCCAGCCAAGGTCTTTCTAATATGAGTGGGTGTCCTCCTAGATTATTCTTGGGAGTTAAGATCCTGAAAGCAACAGGATATTCCCAAGAATCTAAGGATACTGAAATATCTTCTAGCACACCATCTGGTTTGATTACTGATCTATCTGCAAGTTGCAGTAAGGTAGGTGTGTAAAGAAGATTGGGAAGTTGAAGCTGCTCCATAGTTTGTCTACTCATGATGTTTATCGCTACCCCTAAGTCAATCAATGTACTTGGAATTTCAATTCCATTTATATGTGTCTTGACAATTGGACTCCCTGGATCCACATATTTCTGTATGGAAATTTTTCCCATCATTATGTCTGCTATCTTTCCTACCAGGTGAATTGTTTTTGTTTCTTTTTCTTTTCTTCCTGCTCTTTTGATGCTCAACTCCTTTATTGTTTTGGCTAGAATTGGAATTTCTATAATGGCTTGTAGCAAAAGAATTTTGATATAGACATTCTTCAATTCAACTAGAAAATCATAATTAGGCAACAAGATCTATTTTTCTACCCCTCTATCAATTTGTAGTCTCTCAGAAAAAGGAGGTGTAGAAGTAGATGTTGGTTGCTTAATGATAGGAGTTGTGTTCACTGGTTCTTTTTGTTTTTCTTTTTCAATGTTTTGGTTTTGGAGAGATGTTTCCTCAAAAGTTTTATTGACTTTTAGAGAATCTTTGTCAGAAGTGTCTTGTTCTTGAATAACTACAGAAGGTCTTTCCTTTTCTAATATCCTACTAGATCTTAGTTGAACATCATTAAGATCTAGAGGAGTAATCATGTAAGTTGGAAATTGTTGTCCTTCTACCATGTAAGCATTCTGAGGGGTTTTATTGTTGGGGTTTGGTAATGGTTGGGCAGGTAGTTGATTTGGTTTCTGCTGAAATGGCAGCAAGAGTTGAGTATTTTGACTTTGTTGTGGGGGTTGTTGTGGAAATGACAATGAAAGTTGAGGGTTCTGATTTTGAAGTTGTGGCCGTTGATTTTGTTGTTGATTTTTGGGGGAGGATAATTCTGATATGATGGAGGATATTGATAATACTGATCAAATCTCCCATAAGGATTTTGTACCCCTTGTGCCCACGGTTGAGATTGATACTGAGATTGAGATTGAGGTTGAGGTTGAGGCCAAGGTTGTTGCCAAGAATTCTACTTTGGTGGGGGTTGAAGATACATTTGATTGTTAAATCCCTGATTTTGTGGTCCCAACCAAGGTCTTCTTGTAACAAAACAAAGAGATTTTACAGAATTTGGGACTGTTTCCTCTTGAAAGACAGCCTTAAGACCTAGGATTGAAGGACAACCCTTGGTTTCATGGCCTTTCGAATAGATCATACATGTTTCTACAATTTTTGCATCTAAATGGCATTCCCTTAGAGCATGTTTCTTTCTGCATTTTGCACAAAAAATGGCAAAAGCATCAGCCTTTGTTTTCTACTTGTTTTGAATTTTAAGGGTGTCTACTTGCTCACTAAGGCTCCCTAGAATGTCAGTTTTAAACTCATCAATCATATTGCCAATTTCTACCCTGCTTACAGATCCAGTTGCAGATTTGTTTGCTCTAACAAAAGAAGGATCTCTTAGCCCTTTCCCTATTTTAGATTTCCCTCTTGAGAGATGAACACACAGTTCTCCTATATCACTCAATGGAAGTTGAGAGATATCTCCCTTCCCCATCATGTTAAGGATATCTATCCACTCATCTCTAATGGCTTTTAATAAAAGAGCTTTTAGAGTTTCTTCATCTAAATTTTTCATCTTTTCTCTTTTCAAATTATAGTTGAATCTCTCAATCAAATATTCTAAGTTTTCATCCTCTTTTTGCATCATTTTGAACATCTCATCTTTATGATTGGTAGGCATGCAATAATCCAAGTACCTATCCAAAAATGCCTTTTTCATGTCATTCCATGTTCTAATGGATTGAGTGACTAAACCCATGAACCATTTCAAATCAGCTCCTTTCAATGTTGAAGGAAAAAATTTAAGTTTTTGAGAGTCTTCTAGATAGTCATAAGTTCTACACAAGACTTCAAACTCAAACAAAAATGTTTCAGGGTCCTCACTTCTCAACCCATAGAAGTTTGGGAGGACAGATGGTGAGATAATTTTCATTGTGGTATGTGTTTCCTCATCCACTATAAGGAATCCAAAAGAGTTATCTACTTCCTTATTTCCTCTGCCTCATCCATTATTACCTCTACCTCCTCCATTATCTCCTCTACCTCTTCCTCTACCCCCTCCTCCAAATAGTGAGGATTCTCCATCATGTTCCTATTCTACCATTATAGTTTCTTCAAAGTCAGTATAGGGTTCAACCTGCAAGGTTATTCCCTCCTCCTCTGGTTCTTCTATTAATGGACTATGGAAGAGAGGTTCTACTTCTTCTTATCCACTAGGTACCCCTAATTCTTCAATTATAATGGGTTGTCCTATGGAGGTAAGAAAAACTATTCCTGATGTTGGAGATTCAAAATTTTTCTCCCCTAGGACAGTCTTGGTAGAAGAAGTAGGAGATTCTTCTGATTGGATTTCTGCCCTTGGAATTTCAGGATTCCTATGGCTGGGAGTATGAGTTTGGGATGGAGGTGTGTCTTTTCTTGCTCTTGATGGAGTAGGTGGTGTTGTAGGAATTGAACTTCTGCCCCTAGCTATAAATCTACCCCTAGAGTCTCTTTCTCTATGCATGTCATTTTCTTATTTTTGAATGTAAGAGATAAGGCTACCTAGTTACACTTCCCCGGCAACGGCGCCAAAATGTTTGGTCAATTTAGTGTCCTAAATTACTCTACATAAATTATCAATCTAGGTATCGTAAACTGATGAAGTGTAGTGCACTATTTGTGCTAGATGACCCTTCTTACTTCATTGTTTTTATGTTTTATGTTGTTTTGGGGGTTTTTGGTTCTTTAATCCCGAATGATTTACAAGGAAACTAACAAAATCTTAAATATAAATTCTGTAAAGACTGCTAAGAACCTAAAGAAATGAGAATTAAAAGAGCTTAAGTAAGATTTGGAAGAAAGTTTAATCAAGAAATGAAAACAGAGTTTCTATTTCTGCTCTTATCATTATTTCCAAATCATGAACTAAAAAGTAAAAAGTAAAATTGCAACTACTGTATACTCAATTACAAAAACAAAACTAAATGAAAATACTAAAAACTGAAAGTGAAATTGCAACTAATGTCTAATCTATTACAAAAACAAAACTAAATGAAATACTTAGTTACTTTGCCTCTCAATTTTGGGAGAAAAATCTCCTTGTGATGACATTTGGAGGAATTTTGTACTTAATTATTCTAAAAGAAAATAAATGCAAAAATGCAAAAAAGACTCATTGTATGAATGAAGTATTCAACCACTTAGTTTAAGATGAGTTATCAACTAGAAGGGCTTTTCAGAAACATTCATTAACACCATGAGTCGATAAACTAGTCATAAAATGGCAAGAACTGTAATGGTAGTAATGAGTCTAATTGAAAATTTAAAGACTAGTGAAACAGTAAATGAAACAAACTACGTTACACTATTGAATTTTGACTTCTAACTACTGATAAAAACTAGAAATAAATTGAACAAAAAGAAGCTATTCTGTACTGAAAGAAGCTATTCTGCATTAGTAAAGAAATGATAAAAGTTGCATTATAAACAAGGTTAGTACAAAAATTATTATGAACACTATGAGAAGAAATGATGAATTTACAGTTTAACTAGAAAAGACAAAACAAAATAAAATAAAACCTCAGTCAGCGCAGGGGCCCTCTACAACTAATCAGGTTATGCGTGCTTAATCAATCTCCAAGAAACTCTTTCATATATCCATAAAACATGTGGTCTTCATATTAAAACAGGAAAATGAGTTTTTCAAAATTACAGAACAGTAAGTCTGAGCTTAATACATGAGGAAATTTGAACTCCTTCTGAGTTCTTTACACAGGTATTTATAAGAAAATTATGCAACTGTTTGTGGAGAAAAATAAGCTACAGCCAAAATCACGTAGAAGATAGGCACACAGAATTTTCTTCCTTGGGTGCTGGAGACATAAATCCAAGATGATGGTTGTTGGATTCGGTTTGCACATATGGCTATTGGAGTCCATGGGTTTAGGAATTTGTTTTAGATAATGCTTCCCATCACTGTGAAACGTGTTGATTATCAACAAAACAAAGTCCTGTTGTTTTCGATCTCTACGTTTGACTTCTCCATTAACCAGAGTCTTGTACCATCTTCCTTGTCAACCTGGGCTAGATGACTAGGACACGGTCCATGTCATGATGATCTCCAAGCTGCCCATGTAGTTAGTTTCTCCTTCTAACACTTGGAACCTGTTAAAGCATGGAAGTAGCTGCGGAACAGCCGATTAGCTGCAGAATAGGCTGTGTTCCGTAGCTAAAAGACAAAAAATTATTCAAATAGAAAAACATAAAAGCATAACATGTAAATCACTGAATTTTCTCCTTAAGGCAATATATATTGGTCATTGATGATAGGAATGCATTTCTTCATGGAAAAACAAAGAAAAAGGGATGAGAAGAGTTGTTAGGGAAAGAGCAGTTTTGAGGCTCAACGGCTCTAGAGGCAGATTTTCTGGAAGACAAGACAAAGGCCCATATGCCTATGACAACAAAAGTTACAACACCTTTGCTCCATTATTCAGACCATATGTTGAGTGCTACATATGTCACAAATTTTGCCATTTTTCATGAGATTGTAGAAGAATTTTGACGTGGACCTCTTAGAACTAGAAAGGAAAGGAATTTACAAAGAAGGAAGACAATACCACTCAGGTCTGGAAAGAAAATAGGTTTCACAGTGAATTCTCGCACAATTGGAAGATTAGAAGCGTGGAGACAAAGGGAGCTACATCACAGGATCAAATGATTCCACAAGAGAGTTTACCATTAGGGGGATTCTATGAAATGGAAGAGATGATGTAGCAGGAAAGAATATTTTTAGTGGGAGCCTATGTCAAATAAATATATTGGTATGAGAAGGACTCGTTAGTCATTGTTTTCCATTGATTTCAAAGGGGGAGAGAAGCCTGAAAACAAACAAAAAGAAGAAGAATGAAGTCAAGGGGAGTTTATGAAACACGTCAAATGATGATCAAGTGTGTTGACATCAATGACAAAGGCAGAGATTGTTGAGTATGTTTTCATTGATGTCAAAGTGTGTGCAATATTTCAAAGCAAGTGTAGGATGTCGTCATTGATGTCCTTGGCATGCTGACATGTATGGATGAGATGTTGCATTGGTGAAACCCTATATTTAGTGTTTGGTTTCCTTGGACGATAATCATACATTGAAATTGATGGATATTTTGAAGCAACAAATCAATGAATTCATATTCAGGATCCTTTTCATTGGAATCTCTTCACCATGTTTATTTTGTCAGTATGTGGGGTTATTTGTGGGTCCTCATAGTTTGAGAGATGTGTTGGTTTAAATATGGTGTACCCAATTTGTGGTCAAAACTCTAAAGGGAGATGATGTGGAAATGTTGGTTTATCTATGGCACATTGATTTAATAAGGAGGAAGAATTATTATTAGAGAATTTCTATTACTGAAGGATCTCCACGGGTCATTATTAGATTAAAATGGTTCAAAATTTGGCAGGGGATTCAAATTTAATGGTCCAAATGGTAAGGGAAATTTTAGCTCCAGACACATTTGAAGTTCAAATTTTCAAATAAACTATTTTCCCTCCTAAAAGTAGAATACGACCTACTCTAAAAGTGAACTTCGTAAATCTATATAAACAAAGGAATTATGATACTCAAGTGCATCTAATTAATTGAGCTTTTTCTTTGAAATTATCTAAGTCCAAGAGGTTGAAAAAGGTTTTTGGGCTTGTTGGTTTACTTGGGATTCACTAGGATATATGGGATTCATTTATTTTGTGTAGGTTCTGAGGGTATGAATCTTGGGTCCTTGGTCTGAAGAAATATATTATTTGCAACCTACATTCAGTTTCATTTGTGACTTTCCCATTGTTGGGTTGTGTTATATTCTTTCCACGACTATCCCACGTAGTTTACAGGGGGGTTAGGGGGGTGGGTGGGGGAGCCCACCCTTCGTTGCGCCGACTGTGCAATGGGGGAGTCACAGGGGGGACAGTGGTCCCCCCTGTACGAAGGGTTTGAGGGGGTTAGTTAGCCCCCCTGTACAGATATGGGGCAATGGCCTGGGGAAAAAAATTTGGACCCTATATTAGGTTTGGCGGACCTACCTATGGTTTTGTGCATGGTTTTCGCACATGGTTTTGGAAGCGATGGTTTTTGGTCCATGGCATTGGATTCTTCGGCATGTATAAATATGTATTGTAACATTTAAAGGAAGGTAATGAAAAATCAAGCTGGTAGTCCCATTTTTGGGATCCAAGGGAAAATATCTATGTATATGTGTTTTATGTGTTATGCTCTCGCATTGTTTATTTTCTGTTGTTAGAATTCGTATGCAGGTAATTTATGTATGGGGTTAAAACCTACATTTTGTATTGGAGTTGTTTTGGCTTCAAGGGGACGCCTTTATTGCTGAGGATTTTTGCTCGGGCCTGTGGTAGACCCTATTCAATGGGAGATCTGCGGAATCGATTCTAGTGGTGAAAGAAGATGGTGAGCAGTGGAAAGATAGAGATCAAGAAATTTAATGATCATAGTTTTGAGTTGTGTAAACTCGAGATGGAGGATTTGTTGGTGGATAAAGATCAATGGATATCGGTAGATCGGGGTACTAAACCAACGGGAGTGTCCGATGAAGAATGGAAGAAGTTGGATTGGAAGGCAAAGAGCACAATACGATTATGTGTCTCAGATTCAATATTGTTGAATGTATCAGGGGAAGCTACGGCTAAGGCTTTGTGGAACAAGTTAGGGACTTTGTACCAATCTAAGGCTTTGGTGAATAAACTATTCCTATGGAAAAACCGTATAACCTGAGGATGAAAGATGGAGACTCGGTGACAGAGCATCTGAACGCATTTA